>NSGQ01000010.1:0-337060 GCA_003676035.1 Spathaspora sp. JA1 | reverse complement strand
GTAGATTTAAGTAAGATCGTGGGACATCGATATTTGAATACAACTGAGCCCTGTGTCATAAATATAAAGTGTTAAACTTCCCCTTCTGTTATATTTCAAAAATTTTGGGTGGTTTTCCGGGTCAACCCTTTTAATAGCCCAATTAGGAAATTAAATACGGTATTATAGCTCCTGTTTAGGTAATTTTGGTCGGTAAACGTGGCTTTCAGGTGACCAGATCTGAATGAAATCTATATTCTTAGATAGATTAATAAAGTAACCCTCCCAAATCAAGTAAAAGGGCCATTTTTGGCTTCATTTGTCTTAGAATTATTTGATAATTTATCTATATCAAAGGATCTGCAGTAGGGAAGACCAATTTTCTATTATTGATCACATATGCTAAAGTTCAAAAGAGTAATTATACCTTGGTTATAAGAAGTGCCAAATTACTCGTATTTCGAAAAAAGCTTTCATTCGGGGTGTAATAATTTGGCATAAATATATCTACATCCTTAGTAGTCGCTTTCTGCCTAAATTGTGCATTTTTTTGCAAAAAATCACGAGATAGGAATCCTAATTATATCATAGGGTTTTCTAGGCACGCATGTGTTAACTTTTCTATTTCATATATTTGGGATCTTCCTGCTGGCTGCAACACGGGAACCAACAAGAGGAACGAAAATGTGTAATTTGAATGGTTTAATCAATTGCTAAATTGGTTAACTTATACAAAGAAATAATAGTCAACCCCAGTAAGAATATCCAAAGTCATAATTTTTATTTTCACAAATATCAAGCTTTCAACCAGCTTTCAACTAGCTAGATTAAATCCCGAAAACATCGTATCAACCGTCAATTATTATTTCCTCGACACATGTGCACTTGGCTATTTTTTTGCAAAATCAACAATTGGTAGATATGACGGTAGTATTTTCACAATAAGATTGTGAATCAGGTAAATTTTCAGAAAAAGAATGATCGACAAATTAACTTTTGAGTCAACTTTTCTTCCACCCAAGGCTATTCGGTTTGATCGGAGTCTCAGTCCGATTACAATCAAGAAAAAGTTAAAAGTTGGAATAAGCTGAGATCGGAAAAATTGTATATCCCCACATCAAACTCCCACAAATTACAGAACGGTAAGATTCTTTCTTTTTATTTTTGATTTGGACCCCATGTACACACAGAACGCATAAAGTGATGGCTTGACATGGCCAAGAAATAAACCTTTCCAAGAAATTACCGGACGTGATTTCCGTACCCACCGAGTCATTGCAACGAGATCGTATCACTAGTAAATTATGTAACTACATACATAAGTTCCGTGATTCTGAAAATTTCGACTAATTTGACTGCAAAATTTCTGATTTTATACTAAGGCGGCAAAAGAAAAAATAGATATTCTCCACAAAATACGAATTTGATTAATTTCTTTAAAATTAGCATAAGATCTATTTATTCTAGAACAGATCTAGTTTGAACCGTAATGATCTCTACCATGCACCCCTGAATTCCTTAATTAAACTTACGACCCCACCTGAAAATCAGGTTTGGGTTTAAAACAAGGAAACAATGAAATAAAGTTTGTTGAGTTTGTCAAGATTTTCTTCTTCCAAGAAAAATAGAAAACTTGATGATCATCAGGTTCCCTTATTTCCAAGAGATTTAGCAAATATAATTCCCTGGAACTTGTGATGGTCTTGGCTTGTAGAATATTTATGATACGGGAATTGCCGGGGAGCTCCTTGTGTATGTTATCCAAGAATTTTTAACTCTGTTAATGGTGTTCATAGCTTGGCATAGGTTCCGAGGAACATTCCTCAACCCATTGACAAACGCAATTGAAAATTCGATCAGTGGGTAATTCGATGTACGAAGGACAAAAATAAATAACGGGCTTTAGCGAAGGCTCCTTACAGATATTGAAACCGCTTAGAAAATTATTGTTAGAGGAAAAAATGTCTGTCTGGATTTTTTTTTACAGAAAAACAAGACAAAAACGAAAAAGAAACGGCAAAAAAAAAAATTATTAAATTCGCAGTAAATAATTATTTATTAATTAAGAAAAAAGCGAGAAGAAAATAATTGCCATAATAACAAAATTAGTTACTATGCATACGCAGAAATGGTAATATTTAATTTAAGTTTCATTTTACATGTCACTAAGATTTAGCCGTGATATAGATAGGAGGTAACAACTTAGCTTGTAACCAATCGAATATAAATACCCTTAGCCATTTCTTCCGTTCCGAATTCTATTTATATTTTATAGTGTTTTAAAAACATCTTTATAATTGATCTATTTTAACTTCGAAAGCGCAAACCCAATTCAATTGACATTACTAATATTCATATATATCAACAAATCATATACATACAGTTTTTCTGAAAATTTTTAGTTTACAATAATCAGACAAACAATTTACAATGACTACAACTGCAAATTCAATCAAGTTACCATCCATTCGAGAATTAACTGGCTCGTCAAATATAGATACTTTGGCATTGCCATCTACAAATTCAAGTGAAAATACAGACAATGGGTCAAGAACTCCAATGTATGTTAATGCTAATTATACTTCTTCTGACCCTAATTCCTTTGGAAAACTGAATTCCCCATCATGGAATTCTAGGCCACTTTATAACTTGCCATTGGTTCCATACGAAGGAACACATACTGAATCACGTCCAATGTTACCAACCTATAATTACTTACAACCTTCATCACAATTCACAATTCCCCAACCACCCCCACAACAACATCAACAGCCACCTCCCAGGCAACAGCAACAACAAGTTTACTATTATTTTCCTCCCTCGACACCAGGACTACAACAAAATCAGCTTCCCAATCCAACGTTTTACTCTTTACCAGAAGTGATTACTAAGCCAGTGCATAGGTGCCATCGATGTGGAACTACAGAAACTCCCGAGTGGAGAAGGGGTCCAAAGGGAGCAAGAACCCTTTGCAATGCCTGTGGTTTAGTTCATACCAAATTGGTAAAGAAGAAAGGTGCAGCTTTGGCCGCTGAAGAAGTGTTGAATAATAAGGTATGGAGAGGGAAGAATGGAAGAAGAATAAGTATAAAAAAGTATCTAATGAAGGAGGGCCAGAAGAATAACAACTTTAAATCAAGTGAAAATGGATACGGTGGAAATAGAATACCATCTTCTTCTTTGATATTGGGGAATATACCTCCACAGGCAGTACCACTTGTGGTGGGTAATCTGGTTACTGAGCAACAAAGAATGGTCTTTCCGCCCCATTCTGGCTTAACCAATACATCTACATATTACCCACAATATTAGCCTTGCAACTTGTTACAAGTCTGATGTCGCAATAGGTAATGTTTACTTGTTAGATTTTCCAACTCAACCAAAATACAGTTGATTATTTTAGATTTTTAGGTTACTTCCAGTTTTGCTTCATTAGTAGAATAAATAAAATTAAAGCATATCGTACAACTAGTCAGACTCAGGTTCTAACCTTATTTTGCAAACTGTACATATATCTTCGAATCTAGAATTCGGATATGTTCGGCTCTCTACTCTATTGCCTTGCGATCCGTATCCGAATGTATAAACGACTATTTGTCAAGATTATATTCATAAACCTCAGCCTCAATACCCTTGTATCAAGGCGCAGTAGACCTATTCCCATGAAAAGTGTCTTGTAGAATCAAACAATCCAAACCTTAAAAGTGATAATCACCTTTAGGAAATATTCTGTGTCGGAGAGCTTTAGTAAATAGTGCACGATAAATGGTTTGCAACATTTTTCGTTATAATTTACTTTCCCCAAGATACTGCGCCAACTTTACAATTCTAAGGGTAGTTGGTTTGTGAGATCTTAGGTCATTGGAACTTGTTCCAAGATACCGTGTGACCACTTTCCAAATTAGATCAGAGTCGTTGGTTTGTAAGATATTAATTCGTAAGAGCTACCTCGAAAGTGGTCTATTTTTGATTTCAAATACACCGATCATTTTACTGCAGGAGAAAAGGTTATTCTAAATAGCATACGATAAGCACCTTTGGCTAAAAGTCTATTCTAAGCACGCATAGAATTACCTTGTTTGGTGAAGCTGCTGGTAAACCAGTAGTAATAACTAACCATGGTAGTTCTCAATCTCGTACTACAAAGTGGTCCCATGTTAAACGGTACATCTGTTTAATATATGTGAAGCTTGCAAAATCGTAGAAACTGTCGTACAAATTTATCGAAGAAAATTATTTGTTACCGAAATAATAATCTTGCAATTAATTGTGGCACGGTTTTCCGATTCGAAGGCTTCTAAAATATAATTGTCTTATTTCTCTCATAAATATTTTATGACATCGCCTTTGAATTTACAAAAAAATAATATAATGTGATGTCTCAAGCAGCTAGCTGCGCACAAACCTCCATAAGCTATCCGTTTGTACAACGGCCGAAAAAAAGGCAGCAACACTAATATGTAGAGGTTCCTAACCATCCGTTCTAAACCCTGTGCTTTTTCACAATGAAAATACATGACAATACTTCCGCCCCTTCCCTTAAATCCGGCTCGGTAGGAAAATATCTTACCCGAAACCAACTTTAGCGTGGCTGGAATTTCACTCGTTAAAGTAAACAATCTAATTCCTACAGTAGATCTCCACAAGTAGATTTTTTTCCCTCAGCTGCAACTGACATATTTAGCTCCAAAAAATAATATTTTTTTCAAAAGTATTCAGATTTTCTTGGAAGCCAACTGTCTTTGTTCTTGCAATTTCTAGACTAGAGAAATGGTACGATTGTGATGCAGAGAAAGGCAAAATGAATTTTAAATGTGACAAAAGTGTAAGTAGTTGAAAAACATACCAGAGCTCTATCCTTATTCACAGTTTTTTCTAAAAGGACATTAGTATCATTTTATCAACCTATTCCTAAAATCCCCACTCGATTTTACATCTATAAGGTTTCCTAAGGTCAAGAAGAAGCGAGTCTTATCCTCCCGACATCAAGAATCTCCATTGTTCTATTAGATAACAATTTCAAAATATCTGTTATTTTGAAAAGCATTTTTGAATCAAGCCATTGTTCAAAGTTATGGGTTGCTCCAGATCAACCGTCAGAGCAAAAAAATATATTTACAAGAAAATAACCAGCTATAATGTCTCCAAATGAATTACTCTCCTCTTTGGTTTTTTAAATAACGCCTCGAAGAACGTTTCAGTACTAAACCTACTACCAAAGCCAATAGCGAACAGAAAGAGAGCTAAATCCGAGAATCGCTCTCATGCATATAAATGTACCCTTGATTAGATCTTTTTTCTCGGAATATCGCGTCAACTTACTAGTGGTCAGATCCTTGGCAAAAAAAACCTCTTAAATATTCTCAAAAGGAGAGATTTCAGAGATCTTTAAATTCTCCACCATGCAATGTCTCACCATGCATTTTAGTAACCCGCCTCGTCGCAAAGTGAACAAAAAAAATTATTGTCTGATAAGTTATTGCAAAATTTATTTTTAATCAAAAAATGTCTGCATCAAATAATAGTAGATCTGAATTTCGAGGAACTTCCAGAACCTCACTTTCGAACCATAGAATAGACCGTGAAACTACACAAAATGAATAAATTGTTGGGGATATCGTTTACAAATATATATATTTACACAAGAGCAATAAACATCTAACTATTTACCGATTATGTGTCAACATGATTGACTCGTAAAATTTCGACTACGGCATCATGGACATCATTAAATACCCCAGCGGTTGGCTTGGCAGTAAGTGAACCTAAATCTTCGTCTGCATAAACACCAGTACGTAATAAAACAGATTCCCATCCATGATCATTAGCACCCTGGATATCAGAAGCAGGGTTATCTCCTATCATGTATATTTTTTTGAATGGAGTGTCCGCTGGTGCTGTTCCTAAAAGTGGATAGTTAGGTTGTTCATAATTGTTAGTAATCAACATTTGGCGCCAATCAATAAGAACATGATGGGCGAAATCATATTGTAACTTGAAGGGCTTACCACACAATAATGAACTCATTGCTTCATGTGGTCTCAATTGATTTATATGGCTATATAATTCTTCCGTGATTATTCTAAATGCTCCTTGACCAAACCTTGGCAAGTTGTATTCATTAGAATAGTAAACGTCACTATTACTAAATACAATTGGAATTGAAGGATCTTCTAATCTTTTTCTTTTCCTTGTAGTTCCAAGAACTCCATCCCGGGAATTTAACAAATCTTGAACAATCTGAACATCGGTGGACATATCACGAGGATCATTAAAAACCAAAATCGCTCTAAATGGGACATTTACATCTATATCGATTGCATAATTGTCGAAATCTTCTTGTTTAAATGTATGATGAGGAGAAATTGAAGGAATGGCTTTAACAATATCAATTGGTAACACTACATCTTCAAATCCATAGCTCTTGGCCACATGTCTAACAGCATCACCTACGCCTCCAATACACAAAACTCTATTATGTTTTCTATCATTAGCAAGTGTTCTTAAGGGAGTATGACTTTGAACAATTTGCCAAGGGGAGAGGGGAACACCAATAAGTTCAGATATAGAATCTGCTTTGGCCTTCTCCAGGACACCCCCTCCATTTGTCATTAAAATATAGGGAACTTTGTGTTTGTTTAAAAGTTCAAGGGCAGGCCTGGCTGTCACAATTGGATCCTTACCTCTGATAAGAACCCCATCAATATCAAAAACAAAAGCGAAATCTTTTCGGGAGTAATTCCGAACAAACCTCAATTGAGTTTTGTAAATTAAAGTAGGTAATCTCCATCTATTGAGTATCATTCTCGGTGTATAATGATGAATGTCTGGTGGATTGTTGTAATAAGTTGTTGGTAAGATGGGGGAGAATAAATCTGGTGGAATTCCATTTGTCTTGTTTTTCTCCCTTATTCCGGGAAGTCACTATCTCGCACTTTAAACCCCGATATCCGAAACACAAACTTGAACCCGGACTCTCGATATTAATGAAATTGGTGGCTTTTACCCTACAAGGAACTAAGTTATATTCAATTGTCTATACAACCTTTCCAATAAAATCAATTCTTTAGCAAATCAACAACTAAAATCATTCCTATCTTTGGTTTTGATTCCAAACTGATGCACGTGCCCGGAGATGATGTAATTGGCAAAAAGAACAAATCGATTTTTTCTGTCATATTTTTGCATTCAACGGAGTTAATGTGCGGGATGGTAATAATAATATACATGCATTTTGACACCGCATAATTTGTTCGTGTGGAAGTTCGATTACTACAATTATAGCCACTGATATTATTTATGAGTATTTTAATAGTCTAATTAATGCGATAATATGTGTTTGTGATTTTTCCGGCAAACATTAAATTACCGAGAACCTACATAACACCACTCTACATATTTCGGAGGATCTTACACGAGTAAAAACAATTAATGAGTCCCACCAGTGAGACACCAATCTCTACCTCTCTCTACTTGTAATCCACACAATCGTACTTCTAACCACCAATTAATGCAACCGGCAACCACAATACCCAAGGAATCACTCATACTGACGCACCCCATACTAAATTCTCGTTTCAGTTTTGAGGTTTGCTCACTTACTGAAACAAAAGTATTCACATAGGAAAACCCACCCAATAAACCTTCATAAAGAATTAGAACCAATAATGGCCATATCTTACTAAAAGGTAAATCATATATTGATTGATTTACTGTGATCACAACATTTACAAATTGCAATGCTGATAATATGTACAAATTTTTTATTCTAACTCCAAATGAGATTGACGAGCGAGATATGAATACACCTAGTTGGTACAAGAATCCATACACGACGTATATATCCCGATAACTTGAAAAGAGCCAATGGGGCAATTCATCCAAGGGAAACAACAACGTGGGGGAGATCCCTTGGTTGATCACATATTCACTTATGTATACTGTGGTTAAGGGTAACATATATGGTAAAATAAGCGGTTTAATCTGTGCAATGGTTTCACTGATATGGTTTACCATATACTTTCGATCGAAATTATTATCTTGGAACGGTATTTCTTCTTCTTCAATGATATCTTGAGGAATTTGTTCATAGTCTAATACCGGATGCTCGGAAACGGGTAGTAAAAAATTGTATGTAGCCAAAAAACCAAAAGGGATAATTGAAAACATAAATAAAGTGATCCAAACTGGTATACCCATTATATTTGTAAGTAACATAAATAAAAAACTACCGAAAAGTCCAGCACCCCCAGTTCCACTGGAAAATCCACCAATTGACAGTTTCTCTTCATAGTAGTGGGTCAATTGCAAGAAACTAACTTCGCCTAATCCAGAAGATAAACTAGCTAGGGAAATCCCGAAAATTTTAAGTGAAATTGAATCGCTCGACGTCAAGGAAATTATGAGCATGCCCAGCGTTGATAAGCCGACTAGCGACCATAATCGGAAACGATATGTGAATAAATGTATGAAAAACGGAGAAACCAATTTGAATGTAAATGAAGGTATGACATCGGCTAATAGAACTACCGCCTTTGGAGTCGCTGATCCCACTAAATCTATAGCAGCAGATAAGATAATGACATATAGAATATTGTTTAGTAGGCCAAATATAAAGAATGATATGAATATAGCCTGTGAATTTGATAGCGTCATCTTAACAAACTTTGTGTTATATTTAGCATCTAGAACATTTGGTTATATTCATAAGCACTTGTCGCGAATTGGTACGTCGCAAGAAATCTGATCACGTGGAACAAAATCGGACAAAAAGTTTTTTTTTTGTGTTTACCAATTTCTCTCTCGCCTTGCTGTCTAATCTTGGTGGTGCTTGCTTGCCTTATCTAAGCTGTCAGTTCGCTTAATTCAAAGTTACACATTTTGAACGATCTCTTAGAGATCGTATAATTTTTTAACTAAACCGTAAACATTAGTAATTCGAGAATCAGGTATTTAATGGTATTTATATAGCCTTAACCTTTTGCTTTGCCCCATATTGTAAATGCCATGTTCGTGTAGATCAAATATTTTCTTTTCCCAGGTACTATCACACAAAAAGTACAATGATTACTCATTCTTCTCTGACGGAGTTTTCTTGTTCTTCCTCTTACCAAACTTGGAAACACCGCTCCGGCGGAAAATTTTTTTGACTAATTCTCATTTTTTTTTTTATTTTTTTTTCCCGCAGAGATTAAGAATTTTCAAGCTGGTATATATTTTACAACCAACATCCACCCACACGTTGTTGACTTTTATCCACTGACTAAACATACAAAATGAGTAACACTCCAATCCCTGATGAATACGATGACACAAGAATCTTAGGTTACAATCCTTTGATTCCACCTGCGTTATTGCAACACGAAATTAAAGCATCTTCTAAGTCTTTAGAAGTTGTAATTAGAGGTCGTTACGAATCTGCTCAAATTCTTAGTGGAGCCGATGACAGATGTCTTGTAATTGTTGGTCCTTGTTCTATCCACGACCCTGATACTGCTTTGGACTATGCTCAACGTTTAAAGAAATTATCTGACGAATTAAAGGGTGATTTATTAATTATTATGAGAGCTTATTTAGAAAAACCAAGAACTACTGTTGGTTGGAAAGGTTTAATCAATGACCCTAATGTGGATAATTCTTTTGATATTAACACCGGGTTAAGAATTTCCCGTCAATTATATGCTGATTTAACCAGTAAAGCTGAATTACCAATTGGTTCAGAAATGTTGGATACTATTTCTCCTCAATACTTTTCCGACTTGTTGAGTTTCGGTGCTATTGGTGCTAGAACTACTGAATCTCAATTACATCGTGAATTGGCTTCTGGATTATCTTTCCCAATTGGGTTCAAGAATGGTACTGATGGTGGATTGACTGTTGCTTTAGATGCAGTTCAAGCTTCTTCTAAAGGTCATCATTTCATGGGTGTCACCAAGAATGGTATGGCTGCTATCACTACTACTAAAGGTAACGACAACTGTTTCATTATCTTGAGAGGTGGTAAGAAGATTACTAACTACGATGCTGAATCAGTAAAAGCTGCCAAGGAGGCTATTGCTAAATCTACCGATCCAAATATCAAGTTGATGATTGATTGTTCTCATGATAACTCACAAAAGGACTATAGAAACCAACCTAAAGTATTGGATTCTGTTGTTGACCAAATTACTGCTGGTGAAAATTCAATTATTGGTGTTATGATTGAATCTCATATTAATGAAGGTAAACAAGGTATGCCAGCTCCAGGTTGTGGTAAGGAAAGTTTGAAATATGGTGTTTCCATCACTGACGGATGTGTAGGTTGGGAAACTACTGTTGATATGTTGACTAAATTGAGTAAGGCTGTTCAAGCTAGAAGAGCTTTAAATAAAAAGTAGTAGCACATACAGAATAAACCTCTATAAAATATGTATCATGTATAAAAATCTATAAAATGGAAAAGTAAACCTAGTTATTTATCCAAAGAGTGTGGTCTATAAGACTTCTAATTGTTTCGTTATCTTGCAAGGACGCATCATCTTGAATAGCATGTAAAAATTTCGATAGTTTTGGGTTACTATATATATATCCATGATATCGATTATAGGGATTTCTAGCAATCTTTTTCCTTTTCAAAGATTCAGTTATACCATACCAATCCAGCTCGAAATGTTTAACTGCATATTTATATTCACTCTGTTTTAATTCTTCAAAATATCTCAATACTTCCGGTGTAGATAATCCCGTCGGATTTGGTGAATGTCCGATATAGGTAACTCTATCAAGAGGATAATTCAATGCTTGTTGTAAATGGTGGGTCAAGAACCTTGTTCGTTTAAATTCAAATCCAATAATGGTTATCTTTTCAGGATATTCTTGGAATAATTCATAATATCTACAAACCAGGTAAATAACATTCTCAAATGAATCTCTAGCAAACACTTCAGTATGGACTCGAGATAAAACCAGTTCCATTTGATTTGCCTTACACAATGTTTCAGCCAACAAATAGTAAGAAAGTGCTTCGGAAACAGGACCTGCTTGTTTCTTCGTCTCGCCTCCGGAAATTATCAAATATGCTTCTGGATCTTGTTGTAAAAGTGTCAAACTTTCCAAGATTTGGTCTCGGAATACGACATGATCGTTACCTACAATCTGAAAATCTACAAGATGCCACTCATCTCGTTCTAATCCAGATTTGGAACCTCCTTTCCAGATAGCATGACAAGGTAGTAATATCAAGTGTTTTGACATCAGAGATTTGAATCTACAAAGTTATACAGAAAATCGCGCTTTTTATTTTCCTATTAAATTTTTTTTGTTTGTGGTCTACAATATGTGTTGGTGCATAAAATGATAACATTGCACCAAAGCTTTCCAATGGCAAAAAGCAGCAATCACAACCATAACATGAAAGATTTGATGTGAATGACCGAATATATCAAATCTACCTGGTTGTGGATCCTTCAAGTAATCTTCTTCTTCTTTATGGGTAAATCTTTCAGGTATACGACCAGCATATAATATCGCACCAAAGATATAGAAAACTCCTTCTAAAATAAGCCAATATACTCCTGATCTATTCTTTGTCTCTTCAAATCCCCAAATGTATAATCCAGTCAATATAGGAAGAACACCTGATAAACCAAACAACACAAACATAGTAGCTCTAAATTTACGATATTCAACCGAAGCAAAATGTGGATCTAAAGTAAGCACAGTACAAATGGTACCAAACATAGTTGTAAGCATGACAAAGAAATACTTCATATAGACATGATCATAAAAGGCAAACAATATGATTGAGATTAAGGAACAACTGATCAAAATAACTATTCCAAAGTAATCCAACTGATTTCCAAATTTACTTACTTTGTGAGAATGGGCTTTGATTGTATGGAAAGCCGATGACATAAATAAACAAAAAGTACATGCCAGGGCAAACTGTAAGAAGTTTAATTTTTCCCATACTCCAAGATAGTTATCATACATAGTAAGTTGGTAATTAATATAGTATAAAACGGCCCAGAACACAATACTTGAAGGGATCAAATGACTGTAAATATTCACCGATTCATTGTGCAAATAAGTTAATGATTTAAAACATTCCCGGTATGAACTGGTTTCTTTAACGTAACCTGATCTGATGAAATGGTTGTCTTTTTGCCAATCATCTAATTCATGATAAAAGTGTAGCTTTCTTAATACTTGTGTTGTGATGGATGGATCATCATCCTCTTTGGTTTGTGGTACTACAGTGTTTGCAGCTCTCTGTCTAATTGTGTGAGTAGTCATGTTGCAAAAAGGAACTAAAAAACTGTCAACTATTTAGACTAACTAAAAATACAAGAAAATTAACGATAAAAAATTACCTTCTATTTATATTTATATGAATACTTTGTTGCTACTGTTGCTATTTTTGACAATGAAACTTTTGGGCTTAACCGAAACTAAATCAAGGAGCGTTGGGTAAAAATCACGGCCCAAAAAAAAATTTCAAAAGCTTCGCACATACCGGGGCCCTGTTTTATCCGCGGTACAAACGATTTTTTCCACTACTTTAAAAATGAAGGAGGAATTCCTTCACATATTTCAGAATATTGCTGCAATTTAGTACTAATATTAAGAGCACCAGTTTGATGAAACTTGGTTAATCTTTTTCTTTTCAATTTATCAATTTTTTTATCAAAGATCTCTCCAGTATAGAATATTTTCCATTGAGATTCAGGCGAACTCATACACCCACAACACCTTTCAAAATACCATTTATTTACCGGGTTAACTTTTCTTGATCTCCAAATCAATTCAACGGGATGTGATTGTAAGATAATCTTGAAAATTATATCGGCTAATCCTGGTAATCCTTGATTCTTTTTCGCAATTGCAAATTTATCTAAATATGCAATTTTCTCACCTTGACTATATTCCCATGTGATTATGGCTGCACCATCATAATCCCCAACAATAACTAACGTAGCTAAATTTTCATTTATACGAGATATGTATGTTTCCAGATCAAGTGGTTTACCAAATGAGTCATTCAATAATTCAATTAATCGGGCTTTATCCACAACTTTATCTCGGAATAAATTTCTCAAAGTGAAAAATTTCCTCGAGTAATAATTCTCTTGATCGTAGATTTCTACTTTAACCCCTTTTTTTATAATCGATGTTGATAGTTGCGGAGTTCTTGTGTTTGTACTGGGCAATGAAGATGAAATAATAGGTCTATCGGTCAATACGTTATATATTATCGGATTTAACTGATCATGGTTGACCGACATAATTTCCGGCGTGGTTATAATTCCAGTAGTTTCATCATTCTTTGTATGGTTATTAATAAAACTTAGTACATTATTCATTGAATTTAAGTTAATAACATGTAAATCACGAATCTTGGGTTCAATATGTCCAATGTATAGTTCCAGTAAAATATCCGAATATTCTTGATAAAGGTTGATAAACACATGACTGGTTTGATTTCTTTCTATCGAAGGTATACCTCCAATGGGATCAATCATGACAATCTTCTCTATGGATAATATATCAGGAGTACTCTTCTCAACCAATGTAGATGCAAGACTATAGAGTAATTGATCAGTACTTATGAATTCTTGTATACCCGATTTCGAATCATAGGCAATTGGTTGGATAATAGGAACCAACCCTTGATACATTGGTATAAGAACCAGTTCCAAACTATCAATTGAAAGTTTATTATCGACATGGGTAAACAATGACCGTATTACACTGGCATTAAGTTCGGATTCTTCGGTAGGATTTCCAAAATAATTTAGTAATTTATTGGCAGCTTCAATCATATATAGTTCATTATGTTTAAACGAATCAGTCAAGAGATGATTGTAATCCAATAGAATTATCGGTGATATCCCGAGAGTAAGTAACCGCTTAAACGTTTCTGCTATTCCCTTCCATTGTTGGAAAGTAATACTAGGGAATTTAATTTTAAAAATTGCAATTCGAAGTGGGACCTTCTTTAATTTGACATCTTCTTGATCATAAATGTTTATAAATGGGTTTTGATTGTTTAAATATCGAGTAATGAATAATTCACGTTGTGAATCACGTTTAGTTAAAGATTGTTCATCATTGATTGTTTTGATGGATTTATTAAAGTCTAACCCGGAGAAATCAAATTGACTTTGATATTTATTAAGATAATTTCTTGCTTCTCGTTTAGTGGTGGTTGATTTTAAAATTGATAGTATTAAATTACGTTTGGCATCGGTTATACTTTTCTGTTTTTCTAAGTTTGAAACGAATTGACGATTGAAATGTTGCCATTTACTCATAAAGTGCGATAATAATAGAGTGTATGGTGTAAATGTAGAGATCAAGGTTTAGAAAAAAAATGGTCCGAGCAAGCCAATGGGTGTGAGTCAGAAGGGTTGAAAGGGATGAGAAAATTTTGTACAATTACTACCGAATGAAAATTTGTTTAGCAGTTATTGTCACGGAAGTGGGGTAGATCGATAGAAGACAAAGGATAGACTCTTTACAAAGAACAAACAGGAACAAAGAGGGATATATGCAGTGTAGAAAAGAGGTGCCTATAACTTTACGATACGTATTAATCTATTACAGTCAGCGGTCACAGACATACATTAGATGGGTTCTAGTCGTATGCTACCGAGGAAACTGCGAATGTTTATGGTAACTTTTCATCACTAAAGCTATATACGTTAGACTAGTACTCATCATCAGAAACTTCACCCATATCTTGGTCACCACCACTTTTACTTTGAGTAGTATCATGAAGTTGTCTTAATTTATTCATCACTCCAAGAACAAATGGTCTCAATTCATTAATCTCCATTAATGACAACCCATTCAACAGAATATTAGACTCATTCAATTCCTTCAACCCTTTTCTAGATTTAACCAAACGTATCTCTCGTAAATCTTGAATCACAGACCGTAATTGATGTGAAGGATCAGATAAATCATCCAGAGCCCGACTAAGCAAGATTTTGGATATTTCTAACCAATTCCAAGGTAGGTCACTAAATTGATTTGGTTTTCGTAGTTCTTCTTCATGTTTTTCTTTTAAATATGCTAAATTTAACCATTTCGGTGGTACGATATTACATTTATCTTGTGATTTTAGGGTAAGGGCTACCCATAAAGGCACTCTTTCTCTCCTCATGGCTCGTAATGGAGGTATTGGTGTCTATTTGTTAGTCAGATCTCTGGGGTGTACAACATGTCTAGATAGATATACATACTCCTATTAATTCAATTTTCTTCATTGAATATCTTGGTAATATGGTCACTGTTTCATTCTCGGCAAGGAAGTTTATTTCAGAAGGCATTAAGTTGCCTTGTAAATTCGTTGGTAGTACCATGATTGATCTGGTGGATTATGTCAAAGTTGTAAAAATGAAATTTTTCGCAAATATAAATAGACGCGTAAATTACACCACATAAAAAAACTACTACAAGTAACACTACATTGATTATTAAAAAGCGAATCATTTACTAAATGCACATATATACACTACTTCCTCTTGTTCTTAAAAGTCGATGATTTACCAGAAGTTGTAATTTTTGCCCTCTTGGCAGGTTTTGGCCCCTCACTCTCTCGTGAATAAGGATCAAAACTCTTCTTTTTCTTATCCTTGTTATTATTCCTTTTATTACCACTAATCATAATCTTATCAGCATTGGAATAATCTACTACGCTTTGTTTTTCCTGCGCAAGTTTCTGAGAAGGTCTCTTTGGAACGGCAATTTTCCGTTCCCGAAGTGTTATGAGTTGATTAGGATCAATTTGTTTGTTTTTAGTAAATAATAAATCAGCTGGTTTTGAAGGAAGTTTAACTTCAACTGGGGCCTCTGTTTCCTGTGGTACTTCTTCCACGGCTTCTTCAATTGGAATTTCAACTTTCAGAAGTGAATCCATTTCAATTAATCCCTTCCAGGCATGTTCCAATCTTTCTTGAGATACGTCATCGAAATTATGTTTAACCACGCTATTCGTACTAACATTATATTCAAACGTATATCTAGTTTGTTTTTCAGCAACGGATTTATCTTTAGCAACTACTAGTCCGGTTGGATTAAACAAACTTTGACTAGAATCAACCAAAGAATTAAATAATCCATTAATACTCTCCAACATCTTCTTGTCATGTATATCAAAGTCATTTTCTTGGGTATTACCCGTGTTGTTATTCCATTTATCAACCAAATCCCAATCGTTTGCTTCAGTTTGAGCTAATGTCTTTTCAATCAACTCAGCAAGCTCTTTGGCGTGTAACCTTACATGTTCAGAAACAAACGTTTGAGAATTCAAAATCTTTGTTGCATCTATAGGAGCTTCCAACAATGCCAAAGTAACTAATAATTGATTAGGCATGATGTATCTCACTGATTCATCTTCTCTTTTAGCCACCAAATCTCTCCAATTATACAACACTTCAACCACTGGTTTCTTGAAATGGGGTAAATTATATTGATACATGATTGAAGAATATGGTTCTCTTGGATTGGAGGACATGACTGGACATGATACTTTCCCATTAGGGGACATAGGACGATATTTAGTATATTCAAATCTTCGTTTCGCAACTTGTCGAGAATCATACAATACTTGAGGTAATTTGTTTTCGTGTAAAAGTTTGTTGCGTAATTGATCATATATGTTTAATAGGAAATGTGTGTCTGATCGAGCATATGATAACATTGGATGGGATAATGGTCGAATTCTCCAATCTGCCAATTGATATTTCTTTGATGTTTTAAAATGAGCAAATGTTTCTAATAAATATGCTAGGGAATGTTTAGGGAATCCCAAGTTCTTAGATGCACAATAAGTGTCAAATAATGAAACAATGTATAATCCTAAATCTCTTTGTAACCAAATAATATCCATAAATGCTCCATGGAATACCTTGACAATACTCGGATCAGTGAATATAGTATTCAATATGGTTAAATCGTCACGTAATGCCAAGGTATCAATTATCCAATCTTGTTCACGATTAGATATTTGCATAAGACAAACTATTCCATAATATGTTCTATAATCATGATGTTCTAAATCAACGGCAATCTCGCGCAGTCCCTTTTTCAAAGCATCCACCATTTGGTTCAAACCTTCAATGGTGTCGACCCAGGTAGCTTCAGTAGATGACCAATCCTTACTAGGGATTGGTTCAGTGCTTTGTAATATTGAGTCAGGATATGGTTGATTATCAATTTCAGATTCATAAGGTTGTGGGTAATACGCCGGGTCTATTATTTCTATTGAGTCTTCATATTTAGGTTCTGGATTAAACAACTTGACCGTTTCTTCAAAAGATTTCAAAGCATGAGGTTTAGATGGTAATTTAGGTCTAAATGGGTGTGATTCGGAGTTGTCGACTGGAATTCTAAACTTCAATTGAGGTTTAGTGATTCTTTTTCCAGGTTCATTAGACCCGGCACTGGCACTTCCACTGTCTAAATATTCCAAATTTGGTTGTTGGTTGTCAGACCGTTTATTGGCATGATCAAATGAATAGTCGATTTTTTCAAATATAGAATCCAAGACTCGTCCTATAGGATTCCAAGCTAAATCACCTTGGATGTTTTCCTTACCAAATTGAATCTTAACGGAATCTTCTTCAGAAGTTAACCCATGCATAAGATCATTGGTAATGTTTAATAATCGTTTACCAGCAGCATCTATCTCTTGGGAAACTGTCTCATCGATTGATTTATAGAAATTAACATCTTGCGCGGCAAGTGAACTGGATGCTCTAATTGTTGAAACTAACTGAGGTAAAACTTCACGGAAAACATCTTCCTTAGCTTCTTCTGACGACATTATATTTACTAACCAATACCGACACTAATAAAGTATATATCTAGTAGTAATAGTAATTTATATTTTTCTGTAAGTTTATACTCTAAAAAAAATTTCTTAATACACTCACGTGACTCCATTCTCATCGCAGTTAATTTTTTTTTTATTTTTGCATTTGCATCTACACTACTACACTATTTAAATTAATAAGCATAGAAATAGATTCAATAGTAATAATGTTTACTTGTAATACATGTAGTTTGCAGTTTCCTACTGCGGAAGATCAAAGATCACACATGAAAGGAGATTGGCATAGGTATAATTTAAAAAGACGAGTTGCACAATTACCGCCAATTTCTGAAGAATTATTTCAATCTAAAGTTGCTAATTTAGCAGAAGATGACGAAGGCCAAGATGGTAAAAAGAAGAATGAGAAACAAGTTACAAAGAAAGAACAAAGACGAAGAGACAAGGAGGCGATTTTGGAAAAAAAGAAACAAATTTTACAACTTGCTAAAGCTGCCATGTTGGAAAAGATCCAAAATGGAGAGTTGCCACCAAAGGAACAACCAATAGTACAGGAACAACCGGAAGAGGAAAAGCCAGTGGTGCAAACCGAAGAAGCTGAGCCAGCAGAGTTATCTCCTGAACAACAAGAAGAGAAACTTCTTGCTGAGAAACTTGCAACCAGATTAGTAATTAAACCAACCACCTGTCTTTTTTCACATCCTAAATATAATCATAACTTCACCACCATTGAAGAAAACATGGATCATATGTTTAAACAACATGGGTTATATATTCCTGAACAGAAATATTTAGTAGATCCTGAAGGTTTACTTGAATATCTTGGTGAAAAGATTGGATTTGGATTTTGTATTGCATGTAATTATCAAGGGAAAACCGCAGAAGCTGCTAGAGAACATATGTCACAAAAGAGACACATGAGGATTCCATATGAGACTGAAGATGAAAAATTGGAAATTTCTAAATTCTATGATTTCTCGTCAACTTATGATGATGTTGTAGTTGAAGAAGGACAAGAAGAAGATTGGGAAGATGTGAGTGACGAAGGGGAAGCCGGAGAGGACAGCGACAGCGAAGACGAACTTCCTCCAGCTGAACAAGATGCTCTTTATCAACACGGTCATGAATTGGTATTACCTTCAGGAGCAGTAATTGGACATCGTTCCATGATGAGATATTATAGACAAAACTTGGCGCCTGAACGAGTTCTATCTGAGGGTCAAGGTACAGTTATTGCTGCAGAAACAAGACATATGATGAATGCTAGAGATAGACAAGAATTGGCAACTACCAAAAGAGCATGGGCTAAGGAAAAGAAGAGAGAGGATGTTAATGATAGACGTGCTGCCAAGTTTGTTAATAACCAACCTCATTATAGAGATCAATTATTACAGTAGATATTTAGGTATATGTTATATATATTTACATAGAACTTAATTGTACAACTCACAGTAAAATCAATACTAAACCACAAAGCACCAAATCAATCAAGAAATTAACAAACACAACCCAACATCCAAAATATAACAATTTGGGGGAGAAAACACTCCAAATAAATAAATGAAATCTTAAATTCAAACAAGATGCTAATAAATTAATACCGGCAACGGAATAAAACAACAAACAAGTCAAGGATTTAACCCACAACACCATTTTCTTCAATTTAGGAAAGAAAATCAAATCAATTATTAATTCGTTAGTCGAAGGTAATTTCTTGGAAGAAAATTGCCAGGCGGCTTTACTTGGTTCAAATAACAACTGTAATGAAGATAATGACCAGAAAACAGGACCCAGGAAATTGGAAATAAATGTAAGTATACCCACAGGGATTATATCATATGCCTTGATTCCATTATATGCATTTGACAAGTCTACTGTAGCCAACAGATTAGTGTTTCCCATACTGAAAAATGTCAAATTTTGTAAACAAAGGGTAAACACCGTAATAATTAAGATGTTGTGATCGATATTCAAGGTTTTCTTTGTTTTCAATAAATCTATACTAAACCTTGCCCAAGCAAATTTAATCAAATTCAATACAATGAAAATAGGAATATTTTCACACCGAGTTTGATGGATAAGATATAATGTAACTAAATTAGTTATATCTGTAATTGTACCCCATTTTATACCACGAATCTTACCAATGACTATCCGAACTACTAACACAACGGCAAGCGCACCCATGCTTAATCGCGACAAATCAACAGAAATCTCAGATAAGCGAATCTTGGCATCATGTTCATTAAGTTGATTCAAATTAACTCCATATGAATTCACAGCCCATTGGAAAATCGACCTAGCCACCACAGGTAACTTATTCCCGTCCAAATAAAATTGAACCATTTTAAACAGAAGTGACATGGATGCAGCCACAAATAATGTAATGAATGTAAACAAGTTTCCGAAATCTTGAGATCCGGATAAGCTAGTTGTATTGGAAAAACTAAAACTAGGGACAAATCCTCCTTGAGCATATGTTGACAATGTAACCAAGAAATAAGTCAAGGTAATTAATATCCAAAGTAATAACGAGTTATTGTTTAACAAGTAATACCCAATATTATATTTCGAAGAATATTTCTGTCCACTATTATTCCACGATCTAATGATTCTAATTCCAATAAACATTAATCCTAAATATGGCACATTTGTCGATTTGAAGTAAATTACTCCAAAATATGTCAAACAAATTGATGTGAAAAAATACCAAAGTTGATGTTCTTCTTCAATAAGGGAAGATCCATGGAAATGAAGTGAATAAATAATAACCAACACTTGATAGAATATCACCAATCTTATATCATTATTCCCCGATTTCAAGAAATAAACATTGAATATCAAGATACTTACTATACTAACCACCAATACTAAACCTATCCCGGAAAACAAGTCATTATAATCGTAGTTCGTAGCAGATGCGGCCATTTCACTTTGAATATCACCAAGAAAGTTATATATTTCTTCAATTGAATTTCCACCTTTCAACTTATTCCAATGTTCAAGAATTTCTCCCTGGTCATCAGATTTTGCAATATACAAGTCCATAATTTGTTTACAATTCTCTAATAAAATCGGTATCCTCGATTCTTCCGGCCAAAGTTCAAGTACTGGCCGGGCTATAATCCCGAGGGAATTCTTTGGGATTGGAATATTTAAAAGTGTAGATAACGTAGGCACCAAATCAATCTGACTGATTTTATTATAGTACGAAAAATCATTCACATCAGGCACAGGAGCTTTCAAACCTAACTGGTTGAATTTCGGTGAGATAAACGTCAATGCTGCTGAAGTTTCTCCAATTGAAGAACCTCCATGGTTACCTATTTCATTCATACCGTGATCTCCCATAAGCACAATAACCACGTCGTCTCCTTCCTGCCCTTGTTTTTCTGCATACTGATACAATCTCTTCAACACTTGATCCATTTCTTCTTGTTTAGATTTCATATAACTCGATTCAGGACCTCCCTTATGACCAATATGGTCCAAACCTAAATAATGTAAAATCAACCCATCCCAATTCTTCCCATTTAACTGTTCACTTAAATGTCTAGTTACATTTAAATCAACTTCAGTGAAATCACTCACAAAAAATGAATTTGTACCATCATATTCCGAAAACTGCTCGGGGAATAATCTTAACCACGTATCATCACCAAAAAAATTAATCGTCTTGTTCCTCCTCAAAAATTGTCCCACCCAAGAATCCTGATTATTCAATCCCTGAGAAGTATCCAGCTTATCATCATTCACATTAATTATCGCGTCGAGGAAATTAGGAGTTCCTCCTGTAGTTATCCCCTTAAGTCTCGGTAATGTCACTGTAGGAGGGTTGGAAAATGCCGTGAAGGGGATAGCATGACCTTGATTAATCAACAGATGTAAAAAGTGGAAATGTGAGTGGGATTCACTATAGCAGAAATCAGATCTCATGGCATCAACCACCATAAGAATAAATTTCGTGAATTGTGGTTGTTGTCCATTAATTAAAAATGGAGAAATGTCCGTGAATTCATTATGGCCCGGAAGTACGACTTTCGAAGGGAAAAAACCTCGGAAGAATAGAAGGATACCAACTACATTCAATGAAGTTAGCACAATTTGAACTATCCATCTGAATGTTACTGATTTGAACATGGTTGGTGGGTCCAAATTATATACACGTTGGTGGTGTGGGGGAGAGTCAACTGAAAAAAAAATTAAAATTTGGATTGGTTCGCTTGTTTTTGTTTTTCCGAAGGCTCTAAGCCGCACCAAGCAGCAACATAAACATATTACCCAACCTGCATAGTATATGGTGTTCTGATTTAGTGGAGATCTTTGTTGAAGTTTATACTACACTTGCTCTCTTTTCTAAATAGAAAGTAAGGTTGGAATGATTAATTCTAAAATATAAATTTAGTTAATGTATACCACCAGAGTTAATTTTGTAGATTTCTAGTTAATTCTTTAAGAAATCTCGTCTAGCTGCAAAAACTAAAATTAGATTAATCTATGTAGGTAACATCAACAGGAAAACATGATCAGTGTAAGAAAACCAGTTGTTCTTAAAGAGAGTTGTACTTTCAAAATATAAGACGAGGATGGACAGTAATCTGGATTAAGAATCCACGAGAAATAGAAAATGCCAACCTTTCGTAGTAGAAGGTAATAAACTTGAAACCTGAAACATCCGTTAATCCGTTTACGGTACTGCTAAACGAAGCCAATCATTTACAGAATTTCAACGTATTTGCCAATTCAAGGGGCGGGTCACCTATTTAATCTATTCAAATGAATGATTGAAATTCAAGCCGCAAGTCATCGCCGCAAGTCATCGCCGTACATACCATTGTTAAATGCAAGGCTCTTATTATAATTTCACAAATACTTGTAGATGGAACAATACAATACCAATATCAGTATTCCCCATATATCACTAACTTCACCGGAGATAGACAAGAAATTATCAAAATTTTTGTAATATTAATGGGGGCTTTGCCTTTACCAATGATCTCGAAAATAAAAAACTACAAATTCAAAGATAACGGGTTATACGGCAGATAACTAAGTTCCTTCTATGCCAAGATAATCCCAGAATACGAATGCATATGATATGCGGCAAGCGCGCATCTCTTGCTATTACCTAGATCCTATATACACTAAACAAAGGCAATGACAGCAAACTTGAAATAGGACGGAACCTAGATTACTAAAAATTGATAAACCCGATAAACCGTTTTACTCCACATTAATCATGCCAGTGAAACTTAATCCGAAAATACGCATCAATGGTTACTATAAAGGGACTTTAGCTTTTTTGTCGCTTTAGATAAAAGATACGCTTTTTGGAGGGGGGTTGTCAATTGTTCTTGGGTTTACCAGGTCTGGTCGTATTACGCATTTCTATATCGGGGAATTACATTTGCGCACATTCACAAAAAAAAATGTGTCGAAAAATTCTTCAATGGGCCACAAAAACAATTAATTTTCTAAATTTATCAAGGTGGAGATTAAAAATTACCAGAAATTCCCGATTGGCGGTGGATAAGATTTCTAATTTTATTTTTATCGCAATTAATTAGCTTTATTACGTAAAATTGGAGAGTGCTGATATTGATACGTAGATATCTATGTAGGAAACCAGGTAGATGCAAAAATCCAGACTTGGTCGAAAAAGACAGCAGACACTTTTTTCATTGTTTGTCGGAGTCTGGGCTTATATTAAGTGGGGACATTTATTATAATAATGTTACCAAGGCAATATAATAATAGGTTAAGCGGGGATAGAGGGACCGACGTGAAGGTTGGAGGGGGAGAAATATCAAGATTCTTTCATTCTTCTCGCAGAAAAAAAAAAGAAATAAAAAATATTTTAGACAATTGATTGTTTTTTTTGCTGATAATTAATAATTAGCCGCCAGGTAAATTAAGTAGGCTACACAAGATAACAATTAATCCAACCTTAAAAAAAAGCTGATCCGGGATGGGGAAACTTGAAATATAAATATGAATCCAAATCCCCTTGTAATGTAGATTGTTCTTTTTTTACAAGTGAGATTTAGTATTGCTTTAGATTGCTTCAGCAAATGGTAATAATATGAAAAATTCAACTCCTTCCAACCCTGTCCATCTGAACCCACTAAGTCCCGTGGTGTCACAAGTTCACGTTGACGACTTAGGTATATCTTCGATTCTTTCCAATCAACACGTTACTATTAATATCGATCATGTTGTCGACAAAGATGAAGCACTTATCCTTGCTATGGGATATAAACAAGAATTTAAAAGAGAATTTTCTCTTTGGTCGGTGTTTGCAGTTAGTTTCTCGGTATTAGGTTTACTTCCGTCCATTGCTGCATGTTTTGATTATCAACAATTGGTTATTGGTATGTCACCTATCCCCTGGATTATTGCCATTATTTTCGTTACATCGGTTGCTCTCAGTTTGGCGGAAGTTGCATCTGCATTCCCAGTTGCTTCAGGTACTCCATATGCCGTTTCTCGGTTATCACCACCTAAATATCAATCCTTTTTAACATGGATCACATGTTGGTCTAATTGGTTATGTCAAATTACTGCATCTCCTTCAGTCAACTATTCCGGGGCATGTATGATGCTTGCCCTTAGATCTTATAATGATCCTTCATATAGTCCAACCACTGGTCAAATCTATGGGTTAACTATGGGGATTCAACTTGTTCATGGTGTCATTAGTTCTTTACCCACTGGTTGGTTAGCTAAATTTAATTCTGCTGGTACTACATGTAACATTGTATTCCTTTTCATTGTATTTATTATGATTCTTGCAGGGAACAAACGTCAAGAAATCAATCCTGATATCGAAGGATTAACCAAATTCAATAAAAATGCCATTGCTTGGTCATTATATAATCAAACTGAATGGCCAACTGGTATTGCCATGCTTATGTCATTTTTGGGTGTAATTTGGGCCATGTCCGGTTATGATTCCCCATTCCATTTATCTGAAGAATGTTCCAATGCCGCCGTGGCTGCTCCCAAAGCCATTGTTTTAACTTCAACTGTAGGTGGTCTCATTGGATTCTTATTCATGATTGCTATTGCATATACTGTGGTTGATATTGATTTAATTGCTCAAGATCCTCAAGGATTAGGTCAACCTTTTGTAACATATTTGGCACAAATCATGGAGGGGAAATTAGTAATTGCCGCAACTGCACTTACTATCATTTCATCATTCTTTATGGGATGTTCATGTATGCTTGCAGCATCAAGAGTTACATTTGCTTATTCAAGAGATGGAATGTTCCCAGGGTCTAGATGGTGGAAACAAGTTCTTCCACTTACTCAAACTCCAGTTAATGCAGTATGGATCAATTTATTCCTTGGACAATTATTCTTGTTATTGATGTTTGCCGGAGATGTTGCCATTGGAGCCATTTTCTCCGTTGGTGGTATTGCTGGGTTTGTATCATTCACCATTCCTACATTACTTAAAATCACATATGCTAGAAACACATTTGTTCCTGGACCTTGGAACCTTGGTAAGTTTAGTTCTCCAATTGGATTTGTATCCGTGGCGTTTGTTACACTTATGATTCCTATATTATGTTTCCCATATGTTAGAGGTGCAGATGTCACTCCGGAAGAAATGAACTGGACTGCTCTTGTGTTTTTTGGAACGCTTTTATTGGCTACTATTTGGTTTGTCGTGGATGCTCATAAATGGTATGTTGGTCCAAGAAGTAATTTGGATGAAGGTGATCTTGAATATTCTGATAAGGAAGATTATGATGGAATTGAAGCTAAAGTGGAGCAAGTTACTACTGCTAGTGGAGAAAAGAGTTGAAATGGGTCGTTTTTTTAATTATTTATATAATAATAGTTTAGTTTAATGAGTTTTAATGTACATTAATTTTGAAAGATCACTTGGGGTCCTGCAAGGACCGGACCTGAACTCGTAGTCTTGTAGTAAATCCGTCTAATATTTGTGTGTAGAGACCTAGAAGTTGAGATAAGCAGGAAATAAGTCCAAGATACACACAGAACGTCTTGTAAAACAACCTTTTCGAATAGAACTTCCACACTAAGTTAAAAAGTGTCTCATTTTTTTTGCAGTTGCAACAAGGTCATCTATAAATCGCGAACAAAAAAAAATCTGATTATCAAAATACATACTTCTACACAAACAGTACTACGATGAATAGACAATATCACAACAACTACTCCCAATCACGAGATAACCTCGTACCATGTAGTTTCTATAACAAAATAGGAGCATGCAGACATGGAGAAAAATGTTCCAAGAAACACATAAAACCAACATCATCGAAAACACTCCTACTTTCCAACCTTTATCAAAACCCCAAATTAAAAACCACCACCACTGATGATGCCGAAGACGAACTTACACCCAAGCAAATCCAAGAGATATTTGACCAGTTTTATCGAGATATATTTGTTCATTTTGCCACTACGGGTGAAATTAAACAATTGGTAGTTTGCGAAAACGAGAATAATCACCTTAATGGAAATGTATATGTCAGATACAAGTCAGAAGATGAAGCTGGTGATAGTATGAAACATTTAAATACGGAATGGTTTAATGGAAGACCGGTGCATTGCGAATTATCACCCGTTGACAGTTTCTCGGAGGCTAATTGTAGAGCATATGAGACTGATGAGTGTTCAAGAGGGGAGCATTGTAATTATATGCATGTGAGGAAACCGACGAAAAAGTTGGCGGATGAATTGTTTAGGGTTCAGGAAAAGACAAGATTAATGAAGCGAATGGAAGAGTTGTTAGTAAAGATTGAACATGACAAGAACAAGGAAGGAGAAGAGATGGAAGTAGCGAGTATGCTTAGTAATCCTCCATCCCGTAGTGTTGTCAAAGAAGAACCTTTAGAAGAACTGACAACTTCAGTTGTGCTGCAATTGTTTGATTATTAATAGATTTGTGTAGTTAGGCTCCCTAGGTGGGTGCGCAGGAGGTTTCCGGGAGAGAGAAAAAAAAACTAATCTGATTTTTCACTTGTAAATTTGTAGAATTTTAACAGTTCGGCTTTCTTTTTGCCTAGACAAGTTCATATTCCAATCGAATGAACACAAACTATACAAGCAAGACTACCTGATACTTTCGTTCTAAAGATACCCAACAGTATATACCCTTGTTCTTTCAAAAGTCGTTATACCCCACGTCCATTATACAACTTGATACCCCCGATTTCCGGCCGTGAATCGGAAAAGCACTTTTTTTGAAAAAACAAAAAAAAATAAGAAGTTAAAAAATGATATCAACGAGATTTGGGTTGCTACCGAAATACACACAATTAAGTACATCTATACCGAAAGTACGAATAAACGTGTACTTCCAAAGATCAACTTCTATACAATTCCAAATATCGACAATTCCCCGTCAATTGTTTTCTACATTTACAATTACTCATCAAAAAAATTCACCATCTGATCCAACCCCAAATATGACCAACACCACAGAAAACAAAAAATCAACAAGTGAGGTGAAAGTGGACAAGAGTAAACATACTCATTCACACTCGGGTGGGAATTTTTTCCATCATCACCACCATTCTATGCATGAACCCAACCAATTACTAATTGACAAAACATCCCCAGCATCCCGTATCACTTGGATTGGACTTTTCGTCAATGTAGGACTTGCAATTTCCAAGGGGATCGGTGGGTACTATTTCCATTCCCAAGCACTTATAGCCGATGCTATACACTCAGTTGGTGATATGATTGCTGATTTCCTCACTCTTGCCACCGTTAATGTCGCGTCTAAAATTGGAACCCCTACTAAATTCCCATTAGGATATGGGAAATTGGAATCTATCGGTTCATTTCTCGTTAGTGGGATCTTATTATTTGCTGGTATTTCAATTGGATGGTCTTCCCTAATTCTGATTTTTGAGTTTGCTTTACCCTCATATTGGTATGAACTTGTAAGTCAAATTCACATTGGACATTCTCATTCCCATACCGATATCTTGACTTCTAGTAATCATGGTCATTCTCATTCACATATGTCTGGCGACCCGGAAATTATTCCACATAAAGTTGTGCCCAATATTAATGCTGCCTGGCTTGCGGGTGCGTCTATTGTGGTGAAGGAATTACTTTTCCGCGAAACCCTTAAAGTTGCCAACGAAACAAATTCGAAAGTCTTGGTGGCAAATGCATGGCACCATCGTGTTGACTCGTTGACTGCAGTTGTCGCTTTGATTACTGTTACCGGTGGGGTTTTGTTTAATGTCGCCTGGTTGGATTCTGTTGGTGGGATTGGTGTTGCAGTATTGATTATAAAGGCCGGTTGGGATACTATCAAAGAAGCATGGTATGAATTGATTGATCGCGGTGAGAAACCAGGAAGTGAATTGTATGATAAAGTGGATGAAATTATCCGAACTGAATTGTTGAATAATGAAGAATTGAATAAGTTTAGATTGAATCAATTGTCAGTGTTGTCGAGTGGGGCAAACACTAATATTCGTATGATTCTCCATACTGATGTAAAAGGAATTGATTTGAAGATGTTGAACAAGTATGAAGAACAATTACTGGATTTGATTAGACAAGATGATAAATTTGTTCGAAACATTTTTATACAATTTAAAGAAGTGGATCAACTTGAAGAAGAAGAACACGAAGAGGAAGTACATTCACATAGTCATGATCGTCACGACCATAAACATTAATAGAGACTTTTGTATAAATTCTTTTGTTATTTATTTATCTATGTACATATAATTAAAAACATTTACTTCTTCTTGGAGCCCTTTTTACCTTTCTTTGGTTGATTACCTCCTTCAATAAACTTTAAAATATCATCAATAGATTTGTTTGCAATTTCAGGATCAGATTGAGGAATTTGATTCTTCTTTCCAGTTTTCTTCTTTGACGCAACAGGAGTAGCAGGAGCAGAAGTAACCTTAACCTTGGAAGCGGACTTAGCACCAGTGTTTGCAGCAGCGGCGGCGGCAGCTTTCTTGGCTTCTTCATTCTTAACATTCATATACTCAACATACATACTGACATTACTGACATATTTAGCCACTTGTTTAGTCATTGAATCATCTGGTCCTAACAATTTCTGGAAAATATCATGAGCTATAACATACAAATCACGAGATTCTTTAAATTTACCAATTGAAATTAATAAATTAGCCAAACGGAAGTAAATGATACCCGTAATTTCTGAAACATTTCCATTAATAGCCACCGACAATTCAAGAGCTTCTTCAAGGAATTGAGTTGCTGCTGGATAAGCTTTAATCTTCATCATTGCTTCACTTGAATTAGTCAAGGTATTAATCAAAGTAGGATGATCCTTACCGTATACATCAGCCCATGTTTGCATAGCTTGTTTATACATCTTTAATGAGTTCAAAGTTTGGTTGTTTCCTGCTTCATAATAAGCAGAATTCATATATGAAGCAATAGTGTCTGCTGAATCAAACCCAGTGGTACGTTCACACAATACAATAGCCTTACGTCCAATTATAGCTGCTTCAACTTCAAAGCCTAATTGTTGATACATTTGTGCAACAAGGGTGTAGAATCTAGCAGTTTCGGCATTGACTTTACCATAAATATTTTCTTGAATTCCTACAAGTTCATTAATCAAAGCAATACCAGTATCTCTATCCTTACCACCGGCAGCAATGTGAGCACGGGCACTAAGGAAGATTTCATCAATAAGACTAGATTTACAGGAAGAGTCCTTGACTAAAGGAACAAAATTGACAATATCGTCAGCGATAAAAGTTGAAGAACGAGCAATAGTCTTTTCCACAATTGTTGGTTGGGTCGACTTCTTGGATTTCTTCTTGCTCTTGGTTGTTTCAATAGTTGATACTTTGTATGCTTCAGCTTGAGATTCAAAAGATTCTTTGGTGAAGGCATATTGTTGAGATTTCCATTGAATACCAAACTTGAATGAAATTTCTCTTAATAATTGACTAGCACCAACAGATTTAATCCAATCTGAACCAAGGGTATATCTAAATCTAACCAATGCTTCAGTTTCAACCAATTGTAAAACGTCAGCCGTGGTCAATTTAGTGAATTCAAAAGCTGAGTCAGGGTAGAAGTCACGGTATATTGGGTCAATTTCAACCGAGGGAGCAGTGGTGATATCACTGCCTAACAAACAATTGTGGAAATGAGCAACACAGAATGGGATCAAGTAACTTGGTAAACCTGTGGTTAATTGTCTCAAGATATGTTTGGATGAACGAGCTACGATTTCTTGGATAACTATTCTATGGAGAACATTGTAGTTGGCTACTATAGGTTCATAAGTTGCCTTACTTGGTTCTTCCTCTTCTTCTTTTTCTTCGTCTTCTTCCTTCTTTTCTTCGTCTTCCTTCTTTTCGTCTTCCTTTTGTTCCTCCTCCTTCTTTTCCTCCTCCTTCTTGGCTTCTTCCTCCTTCTTGACCTTTACAGCTTCTTCATTAGCCTTGATAGTTTCAGCTTCCTTAGCAATATATTCTTCCTTCTTGGCAATAATTCTTTCAGTAATAAAACCCAAATATCTCATACTAATACCGGCTCTATGTAACATTTCAGTTAATTGAGTACCATCAAAAGGAACCAATTGAGAACTAACCTCAGTCAAGAATTCTTCAATTAAATTTTCTTTAATAAATTTGGAAATTTCTCTCACTACGTTTCTATCTTCATCAGATTCAACCTCAGTTGAAAATGCATCTGGATTGAATAAAACTTCATCAGTAGGTAAAACAGTTTCAGGGTTAGTTTCTCCTTGAGCTTCTGCCTTTTCAGCTGCGGCTTTAATGATTGGTGCAATTTTACGTTTCCACCATTCAGTAACTGCTTCATGACGCACCAATGCTTCTCCATGTGGGTAAGATTGTGGGTTAGCTGGATCGAAATGTTCTTGAGTGAATTCAATATCACGAGGTGTAGTTCTATACAAGTCAATAATGTATTTACGTCCATCAGTTCCCTTTAACCCCTTTGAATCCTTGGACACGACTAATTCACCTTGAGATTTAACTTCTGGCGAAAGTTCAACTGTATGTGGTTTCAAATGGAATATTTCAGCCACTTGTTTAAGAGGTTCAGTAAAGGATTCATCTTCAAGAATCTTAGTGGCATCACTAGATAATCCATAAACGACTTTTTCAGCTTCACCTTCTTCCTCTTCTTCTTCAGGAATAGAATCCAAAATACCGGGAACTGGAGCTTGACAGACAATTCTCTTACCCATATAATCAACAATACAAGTAACTAAATTGTAAATACCCTTGACATCACGATTATTCATGACTTTAACTCCGGCTAAATCCTTGGCGGCAATATAACGAGAAGCTTCTTCACCACCGGTAGTTTCAAATACGTCGACTGTAGTAGCACCAGTTGAGTAGAAAATCCCATTCTTTAAATAAATATATTTATCTTCTTCTTCACTTGGATTCATGGGAGTTAAATTACCCTTGATGATATTGATGGCGGTTTCCGTGGCGGTTTTATTGAAATCGAAAATAGATTTTTGAATCAATTTCTCTCTCAAGATACGTTCTTGAATTGTTGTGGTTGGTAACTCTCTAATTGATTGAATATCACTATTCCAATCCTTAACGTAATCGGACCCATCTACCCCATTTGAAATGAGTGGGAGTTGAGAACGAGACACATCGGGGAAATTCTTGTTTGCCGTTGTAGTGTTGACTAACCATGGATAACTCAAGTATGAATTGTTTGGTAACAAGTATGTTTCTGGATGTTGAGTCGCCAATGATAAATTAACTTCATTTTCTTCAATTGTTCTAGGGAAACTTGGTGACAAAGAAGATACTAAATCATATAATAAGAATGACTTGAAGAATTTACCCTTTTCATTGATTTTAATCTCAGGATTGAAATTAACTGTGGATGATTTGTTAACAAAGAATCCCGAGAAATGACATGTGATGGTGAATGTTTCATGTTCTAAAGTTTGTAAAGATAAATAAAGTAAATCACCTTTGTTCTTTTGATGAGGAGGAACAGGAGACCATTGAGATACACTTAACGATTTAATTGGAACTTTCAATGAGTCGTTAACTTTATCGAATTGAGTAGCATCGGTGAATTTACCTGAGAATGACTTCATGGAAACTGTTTGAGCAAATTCGGTAATCTCGGCCAATTCTTCAGGAGAAAGGTCGATTTCAGCAGCAGCAGCAGCGGCAGCGGCTTCTTCTCCCTCTTTAATTTCTTCCACCACTTCTTCCTTTGGTCTAACATCATCCAATTTAATATTGTTAAACTTTGAAACACCAGCAGCAACACCAAAATCATGGGAAATACGATCGATATAATGTAATCCGACAACTTCTCTAAATCTACCAATTTGTTCATAAACACTGGCTAAATTATAAGCTTTTTCCTTAATTTCAACCTCCAATACTTCAACATCATCAGCATTTAAACCTAATTCTTCAATGATTTGAGAAAATGTAGCCAAATCATCAAAGTGAGCAGTGACATCAACGCCATTCACTAAAACAGTATAATTGGTCAAATTACGACTCAAGGGGATAATACCCAAAGATTGTCTTAAATCGGTTAAACTTTCTTCAAAACTAGAAGGTAATGATAATGGTTCAGATGTTAAGAATGAAGGTAATTTAATCTTTAAAGTAAGTTCCTTGACGGGAACCTGCTGTGGTACAGGTTCTTCAATTTCTGCTTGTGGTTCCCCAGAAGACATTATTGAAGAGGTTTTCAGTAAAGAGAAGAAAGTAAATGGATGTGAAAAATTTGGGGTTGAAAAATTTTTTTTCTTAGTCTTTTTTTTGCGGACGTCAAGGGAACAAGTTCCGGCACAAACTAAAATGCTGCGAAAGAAGGAAACAGGGCCAAAACAAGAGATGTAATAGATCCACATGGAAGTATTGTTGATGTTGATGGCAAAGCGAATAGTATAGGATCGGTAGATAAAAAAACTCTATTTTAATTTTTGATGTAGTAAATAGTAGGGAATATTTTGCTAGTACAGCTGAAATTTCTGATCAATATTCTGAACCAAGTCTGGTACGATCTTAAAAACTGAACTAAATGAACATACTTGAGTTCGTCGTTAGATCTTACAACATCTACAACATCTACTATTCTTGACTTCCTAAAGAGGAAACAGATCGTACGTACTTCCAACATGTGTAAAAAACGTGGTAATTTTCACGCTCGCGCTGTTTGCCCCGAGAACCACCGAATAGCAAAAAAAGGTCCGAGATGAACCCTGATACTTTCCACTTGTTTCCCTTCGTGGTTGCTGGGAAATGGAGAAAGAAACAGAAGAAAGAGATGTATTGGGGAACACAATTTACACTAGTCATATAACAGAGAACACCAACTGGGAGTCACACCACAAGTCAAACATAAATGAACTTCCCACTGAATTATTAATTGCGATATTTTCCCAACTTGATCCTGTCTACCTTAACTTAATCCGACTTGTATGCAAACGATGGAACTTTGTAATCAACGACCGAGAAACTTGGACTAATGCATTCACCAACAAATTCCATACGCCTAAAATTTTCCCTTCGCTTTCGCTGAATTGTATGACGGAATATTTCATGCGGTTGAATATAATCAAGAATTGGAAAAAGGGTCATGCCATACATTCATTCTATCAATTGATAAATAATGAGTATAGGTTTAACGATTTAACCAGATGTGATTTCACTCAAGATCGAATTATGATTTTTCTGAAACGTCATGGGAATATAACCCTGGGGAATTTACATAGTGGTAGAAATCAAAGTTATATACCTGGTGGATCCAATTTAAATATTTCTTGTGTGGCTATGAATGGGAATTATTTATTAATGGGGAAATTGAATGGGGAAGTCCATTTAAAGAATTTGGTGACTCTGACTTCAGTCAGTAGTCGTTCAAGTTATCAAGTATTTTCAAGTGGGGAACAACAGGACCTTCCAGTCATGTGTGTTTGTATGAATGATAATCCAGACAAATTCAAGACTAGAGTGGATGCAATAACGGGAGGATACAATGGAATTGTCAAGTGTTGGAATTTTCAAGGAAAGCTAGTCAAACTGTTTCAATTTGAACAACAGATTGTTTATAATGTTGCTTCGGATTTCCAGAAATATATAATATTAAACACAGATTCAAAGCTTGTGATTATAGATTATCAATCTTTGGAAATAGTGCATGAATTAGACTTGGGGCTCACCATTGAAAATACAGAAGATCCAAACAATGCTAGTTATTTCCAAAATTTAATTCAATCTAAAAACAAATTGGATGTAGATTATGTCGATAAAAACATAATAATATGTTACGACACAATTATCAAAGTATTTAATTTTGAATCAGGAATACGACAACGTCAATTAGATTTAAAAACATCGATCGTCAAATCATATTTACAAACATGTCTGGAACACAAACTACTTTCAAACAATAGTCGAAATAGAACCATAATTGGAAGTGACGGTCTACTCTACGTCAATCTCCTTGCTGATGATAGTGTAATCATCTGGAATGTACGTGAAGACAGTAGTAAAATCGAACCAATTGTACATATTCAACCATCGTTAAACTATATGAAATATTCACCTATGCTCCATGATGCCATTGTACAACGGGACTTGCCATATATCGTTGATATTGCCATTACAAGCACGATTCTTGCCGTGTGTGGGTACAATGGGCTTTGTAACATATATGACGTATACACTGGGAAATTTCTTCGAGAAATATCGCTTAAATTCCCCAAGAAATTCGAACACATGCACGATCGTCTTATTGGAGACGTTTATATCAAATTAAACCCTAATCAAATCGATTGTAATGGAGTGATTGTATGTGGTGACACGGTGCAATATTTTCAATTTGGAGATTTGCAGCCAGTTAATTTGAGTAAAACCAAGAAACAAAAACTGATTAATTTAGGTGTTCATAGTAAACATGAATCGAAAAAGAAAATCAAGGATGGAATGGATGAATATACTAGTCAAAAGTATAATCAGAAGATGACCCATGCATTATTGGATAAGTATAACGGGACGCAATATGATGATGAAGATGAAGAATTGTCAATTGCATTGGCTATTAGTCAAAGTTATCAAAACAGTAGTAAAGGAGAGAGTGATAGTTCGGAATTTATAGATCCCCTGTTGGATGATGATTTGTTATTGGCAATTGAGTTGTCAAAACAGGAAAAGGAAGCGGAAGAAGAGGAAGCCAGGAGAAATGAAGAGCTTGCTTTTCATGAACCTATTCAGATGAGTAGTAGACAGGAAGAACGTTTAAACGATGAAGAAATCGAAGAGTTACGAAAGGCTTTGGAATTATCATTGTTAGAGCATTGACGTTTATATAGAAAGATATATAATTTCGTATTTCAGTAACCAAAAATTTTCTCACTGTATTTGCAGCCATACAATCTGGTTCACGAGTACAAAATCAAGCTAAAGTCTTAGATGTCCTCAAGAACTAGCTAAATCTAGCTTACATGTAAATCAAATTAATACAGGAGTTTACTTTGAAGCAAGCCCAGGTATGTTGCAAGTTTAGAGGTAATTTGCCGTTTTTTGCAACAAACCATTACACTGTCGGAACATTAGTATGCACAAAAACTTACAGAGTGCTCTAAAATTCCATTTTATTCAGCAAATTCTCGTATTGTAGAGAGACAGAGACTTACTGGCAACCAACAACACTAGTTTCCACTCTACAGAACTTTGCATCATTTACGATAACTACTCTCTAATCTTCGGGATTCGGGCCAGGCAAATCTCCGAAAACCGTACGAGAGAAAAAAAATAACTCAGCTGAGATCTGGGCCCTTTTTTATTTTGTGTTCCCCCGACTTTTTCCATTTTGCTCGGCAAAAAAAACGGTGGAACAAATTCCTTGCTCAATGATTGGCCAATTTGAATAGTTCAAAAATGACACAGACTAAATGTTAATGACTCAAGCGGAACTAACATCGATCCAATTGGAAACTTACCATATAGAATATAGACAAACTGAAAGTGAAATTGTAGAAATCCAGTGGCAAACCATCAGAGCCCGGCTAAACATGGAACTTGCCCCTCCTCCCCCTAAACCTAAATAAAGAAAAAGAAAATTCTTTGTTTTTTTCAGACGACCAAAAAAGTTTAAACCCCTTGTTTGGATTTTTGATCTCTTTTTTTTCCGCATTTTTTTTACAACCAAATTCCCTTTGTTTTTCTGTTCTATAATTTTTTTTTTACAACCAATTGGATTAAACAACAATTGGAAGGTAAAGTAACACTATAACTATTCATATAAAGACGTTGCTGGACCCATAGATAACTATTCATACAGGTTTACACCAACTCCATATGCCCTGTCAATATTAGCAAACGGCAGTCCCCTAGCAACAAGTCATATTAGCATTTACCTTTTGCCATGGTATTCTTTTCTATAATACGGTTGGCAAAGTATTCAGCCAAACCTCAAATCAAATTACAATTCTTCCAGTCGTCATATCCTTATTTCAAGTCCAGTTACTATTACAACAATGTCATAAAATATCAACGGTTCAATAATAACTGGTGGTGGAAGAGCAATCCCTATTGTTCCGCTAGACCAAAACGGTTCTTGACTATTTCAAATGGTCATTATGGGTTATATTATTCCATGTTCCATCATGATGCTGAACGTAAGAAACAACAACGTGAGTACAATCAGTATATTCGACATTATATCATGAAACATATGGCTATGGTTGATAGAGCCACATATAGACAACAGAAACAAAGACAACAACATAAGAACAGTCGCTATCATCATCATTATCATTTCAGAGGTCATCACCGTGGTTGTATTGCTCATTTAAAGTTACTTATTCTTGGTTTTACTGCACTCCTGCCAAGTTTCTTTGATGCTCCAGTTACACTTGAAAATGTAAAGAAGTTTTCCTCAAAAGTGATTTCTTCTTTGAATATCAAATATGAAAATAAACCACAAATGACGACCCCTACTTCATCAATTTCAATAGATAGTAACTCCACTTCTCCCAGTTATATCACAGGTATAATGTCAAACCAGAACCCGTTCACCACATCATTCCAACGTTACTATTCAACAAACACCACTGCATTTACAACCATACTGGCTCCTTCATCCAGAAAGAATTACGATCATATTAAAGTTCCAAGCATAGTCGAATTCGTTAAGAATATGCATACTACTACTGTAGCGCAAGAACGTCAATTTGAAGGTCATTTCTTACAAACTCAAATTGATAATATTACATCTGCATTTAATAATTTTAAACAACCACAAGATTTGAATATTATTTACCCTCTTTATCAAGCAATCAAAAGAAATGAATTAACATTACCTACAATTGAATTATATAACATTGTCCTAGATTCAATTGTTCGTAGAAGTCTCGATGGTGAATGTACATTACAGGCTATAGAAACAAAATTAACCAATTTATTAACTGTATACCAAGACATACTTTCAACCGGATTAAAACCTAATAAGGAAACATATAATGTGGTTGTTGATTCATTATTAGATTCAAGTTTAAAATGTGTTGAATTATCACCATCTAATCCATTACAATATCAAGAAATTCAAAAGAAATCTCAAGAATTTGTTCAAATTACAATTGAATTGTTTAATTCAATTTCAAATCAATTGGATTTACAAGCTTTACTTCCTAAATTATTACAAGTTATTGGTAATTATCCTGAATTAATCACTGAATCAGTGGTAAAACCCTTTATTCCATTGATAAAATCAGTTGAAGTCGCCGATAAGAATTATTATTTATCCGTGATTGAAATTTCTAAATATTTTACCAAATTCAATTTACTTGATAATCGAGAAATTTATTCAATTATAGAATCGGCTTATGATAAATACAAGAAGTTAGAAGATGTTCAAGGAAATGAATTCAAGGTTTATGAAGCAGTAGTGACTAGTTTAATCTATAACAATCAAGTCAACAAGGCTAGTCAATTCTTGGACGATATCTTACTTGATTATAAAGGTTCGTTACAATTTGAATTAAGACCTACAAAGAAACAAATTGGGAATTTGATTTCTGCTTTCCTTAAAGCGGTAATTGCACATACTGATGTTAATAAAGGATATGAATTATTTATGAGATTTAGTTCTATTCCATACATTCCGGAATTACCGGTTTCCTTTTACAATTCTATAATTTGTGCAATTGGTAAACAACAACAACCAATTAATGAGAATGACTATGCAATTATGTGGAAATTGTATGATTATGTTGCCATTAGAAAGGATTTCCAAGAAACAACAACTGTGGAAATGATGAAACAAACCAATGTTTCATGTCGTGATTTATTACTTTCCATCTCCTTAGCTCGAGGTGATCATGAACGTACTTTTCAATTAATTAAGGAAATAATGTTGAAGAACCATCTTATTGGAGATTTAGAGATTTTACAGAAAGTATTGAATTATTTGTATAATGGGGTTGTTTATAACAAACAACAAGGTGAATATTTCAATCAATATTATTTTGGATTACTTTGGAATTTGATGGAATCTCAAGCATTACATTATCAAGTCAATTCCATTGATTTGAATGATTTCCTTTGTCAATTTGTCATTTATTTAATGATTAATGTCCCAGCGGAATTACAACATAATACATTGGCAGTTCAAAGTGTGGTTGATTATAATGTCAAATTACTTTTGAATTCACCCTTGGTAATTAAAACTATTGAAATGATGGATATGCAAACCGATAACCTTTATGGTCTTGTCGTAATCTCTAGACAATTGATGAAGTATTCTCAACAAGATGTAGAATTGGTGGGCAAAATTGCCGAATTCCAAGCATTGTTGATTAATCAATTCGAAGATGCTTCCAATTATTACATGGAATTAAGTGAAGAAGTCAATGAATTTAAACATGAATTGAAACATCATTTTGCCAACATTATACCCAAAGTAACAAACCCAACCTCAGCCATGGTTGATGCATGTGAACATTTAAGTATTGAAATTCCTGGTGTTTATGAATCATCTTCCAATAAACTAGATGTATTGCAATGTGATTTAGATTTATCTGTATTGTTGAATATTAATTATGAAAAGGGTATAGCTAAATTCCTTGAATTGTTTCATCTTGGTCATAAATTCCAACCAAGTACTTGGAGAATAGTTGTTAATTTTAATTTCTTGAATGATATTTTAATTAATCAATGTCAGATTAAGATTGATAAGTTTATTGAGAGAATTTGGATGTGCAACAAAGAATATGCGCTTGCATTAATGGAGCAAATGGTTGATTATGATATTGCTTTGATTAATTATCATGTGGCATTGCATTTGAAAGAACATAATATTCATGATACTGATTTATTAACTAAATTGTTTGATTCATCTACCAAAATAAACCAAAATAAACCAAAGAAAGTATTGGGTGAAGAAGGATATTTTGCCAGTATATATGAAAAAAATCAAGATAAGGAATGGATTATTGCTTATTTGAAGTATTTGGTAAGTAAGGATATGTCATCTAAAGCGGTTGAACTTATTGATGAGTTTAAATTATCAGGAACGGAGATATCTTTAATTTTATTAGAAGCTGATTTATCTCATGATATAACCAGGTTTGAATCTGATTACCAAAATTTATTAAAAGATCTCAAATCAGGAAATGCCAAGTTGTTAAAATTATTGATTAGATATAACCTTGAATTAAACACAGACAAATCTATCCTTTTAATTCTTTCACAATTTGCAAAATATTCGCATATGAGTCCTGAAATTGAGGAATTGATTGCATACACCAAGTTGGTCAATAGTATTCGTACTTCAACACCTTTGAATGAAACTGCACCTGCGAAATCAATTAACCATTTAGCGATTTTAATATTGTCGTCAAGTGATTTATCTCATATGATGCATCTTTATGAAAGAAGTCCTTCCTTGGTACGTCATCACGAATCTGAATTTATTACAGCTTTGTTTGATAATTTAATTAAGATATCTAGCAAATATCCCGAGATGAATAAGTTGAACAAGGTTCTCAAATTCACAAAATTGATTGGTTTAAATGTTTTGGAAATTTCTCATTTTTCACAGCTTGTCAAATTAATGAAAAATAATCTTGAAATGCTTGGTTTATTGGTTAGTAGATTAATCAACCAAGGAAAATTCACAGATGTTCTCAATTTCTACTTTATGGAAGTTAGATTATTTGACATCAAGGATAAGAAGACGGTATTGAAAGAAATGTATAATACTTTGAAAGAAGTTGGTGATGTTAATAATGTCGAGCATATTGAAGAGTTTTGCAAGGAAAATGGACTCAAGATTTAATTTATTATTTATTTATTTTATTTTTTTTAGCGGGTATGGTATAGATGTTTATATATTTAATGGACATTAATTTTAGACAAATATTGAATAGAATAATCTCTTCTTTGCTAAATCAATCTTCTGCAATTTGAGCTATAATTAATTTGAAGCTCTGGTATAACTGAGAACCATAGATACTTTGGGAGTAAGAAAGCGTTATAGGAAACTCCAGTTGGTTCAGCCAAGAAGAATATAGAACCAAACAAGGTACTAATTTCATTACTTTCAACAACACCCAAGATAGAGAGTGAGCTATATTACCGCCTTACTGAGAATATGACAAAGCTGCAAAACAAAGGAATCTCAAAAAGTTACAAATATAGGACATTTTTCAACTGATCATAGACAATTACTACTGAAGAGTAGCTTTTATGTTATAATACAATAACTAATGGAAACTAGTATCAAAATTTCTGCATAGTCAACTTATTTAGCGCAACGTCGGATAATAAGCTTTTCTTCGTGAGAGAGATGTAACAGCTTTAAAATCTATATACATTGGCATTGATTGAAAAAGTGGTCAAATTTGTATAATTCTTTCTGGGGAAACATTCCTTTAAGGCTTTAGCATCTTTTCGTTTCGCGAAGGGTGAATCTCCATTGTACTGGATGTAACGCAGCAGCATTCCCGTAGAACCAATATTGCCCGTACATAAGCTAAAATACATTATTGATTGTTCAAAACCATGTAGAAGCTTGACAATTCTCAGATCAGCAATATCTTCAACCTTGTTCCCATAAGAATGTAATTGTACACTGTGGAAGGTTCGACCTATAAATTGCTCCATAATATTTTCAAAGGATGCTTCATCCCATATTATTTCGATGCTTCGAAGATTGTCCATACAATCAAGATACTTTAAATCTTCATACGGGGTTATTTTGTTGAAAAAGTGAAGTTTCAAACTTATTATTTCATTCAATTGAAACACTTCTCCAATCTCCTTGATAGATAATTGTAAAACTTCAAATCCCAACTTTTTGACTTTTAAATTAGTTATCTTTAGTTTCTGAAATTCACCAAGAACATTTTGGTTCGCGGTATCAATTACATGGAGAAAAGTCAAACATTTCATTTGGGGAATAAGAAGCAATGGGTTTGAAAGTTGATTTTTACAAACATGAATGTGTAATTCTTTAATGGAAAAATTGTCCTTTATATTGGCACTAAATTTGAAACTGTCTTGAATTCGGAGATAACTGATCTTATTAATTCGATAAAACTGTTCGTAAAATATATCAGAGCTATACAGATCGACATCAACAGTGATCCAAGAGCACTTTTTAATCAAAAACGAATAACAATCATCAAAAGTTTTGTTTTTATAAGAAGAATATATCAAGACATTGTTCACCAACTTCATTTCCTTCATTCCCCAAATACTTTGAAATTTGTCATAGCCGTTAATCACAGTATACAGTGTTTGAAAAGCTGAATAATTATATTTTGATTTTGTGACTTTTTTCTTAATCTCTGCTTCCTTAAGTTCAGGCCGATCAAGAAAGATTGACCCAAACAATTTAATAGTCCCAATTCTGTATAGTTTCTTGTTAACGAGTCTAATGTTTGTGGCATCAATTTGATTGACGTAGGAAAATATTTTTAGTAAAGTCTCTTCTGGGAGTGAAAAAATACCAGCTTCATTTTTCTCAAGTTGGATGGTTTCTATGTCGCGTTGTTTTGTAAAACCCCTGATAGTAGCTTTGATATTTGAAATCATTTCATTCCAGAATGACTTTAATTTTACCATTTTTGAACCCAATTTATTATCCATCATTTATTGAACACTAATGATGAAGAGATAATCGTTGAACTTAAATACCATTTGTTCACAGCTTCAAATGATCTATATTCCAACATATCAAAATGTTTTAATATTTCTGGCATTTGCAGCAGTTGATAGTTACTCTAAATTGGTTCTTTTGAAGAAAAAAATTTTTTTTGCAACCAATTCTCTAGGCTAGTGCAACACGTATAATTTCCCTAATCCGGAATAAAAAGTAAGTACAAGATGACTGTACGGGAAATATATTTGTTTGCTCTTCGATTGGAGCTCTGGTATATTTCTGAACCATAGAGACAGCGCAGAAGGAATAAGAAAGCAATATAGTTTATATTACTGCTGCCTTTTATACGGGTATTTCATTCTATAATCTTATACCTATATTTATATACACTTTTAACCTTATTTTGGAACTTCTAAGAATCTTCTAGTTCCTCCTGTATGCCAAACTTTCCCCAAATAATCAAGCATTCTAATATCCTCATCATTAAACATATACACTTTCCCTTTATCTTTCATTCCAGTTTCGAAGTAATTATCAATTTTATCATAAGCACAATAATAATAACCCAGACATATATCACTCTTAATCCAACCCCTTTGTGGATCCCAATTTTCAATTACTTGCACCTTTTCCTCATTGGGGACATTATTGTTTATTTCGTCAATATCTAACTTTCTTAATTTCCATGATTGTTTAAAGTTGATCTCGGGTGAAATATCAACCGGAGATCCCGGTTGTCTATAACGAGGTAAATCTGGCGGAACAATCCCTGAAGTTATCCTGATTGGTGATTCATATAATTGGGACAATTCAGTTACGTCGAATGTCAGATATGGGAATTTTGATTTATCTCTATAATATCCATTTTTTTTACAATAACTAAATCCAGAATTTATCCAAAGTAATTTTCCATGTTCATCAATATGACCCGGATGAGAAGAACATAACTCCAGGGTATTAGAATTAGGATAATATTTTCTTTTTGAATCTGTAGTTAATTGTCCCACAGTCGCAGCAGGGATTGGATTGAATTCATAGTTCTCATCTCCAGCCATTGATAATCCAACCCAGTACATTTCTTTATCACCCCAAATCATAGATTTCATTGGCTCTTTCCAAAGTGAAAGTGGTAATGTCATAAGAACACCCAAGTAATGTTGACGTTTGTTTATAACTACCACGCCTGCTTCTTGATAATGTCTCCAACCAGTCATAAATCTATTATTTAGAGTCTTTGAAGTAATTTGGGAAATATTAAATAAGGAATCTAACGATTTGACGTTGGCGGGGAATAAACTAGTTAATAAATTCGTTTCAAAAAAATCATTATAGTCACGTAATGTACGATCTTGAAAATAAAAGGTACCTGAAGATTTATATTGCTTTGATTGGAAAAATGTTTCCACGGGAACCAAAGGCACTGTATCACAATCAAGCATAATTATTTCTTCAAAAGTTGAAAATAATAATGCTAGTAATCTATTTGAATAACCTGGAAATGCATTCTTGTGTTCACGATTAATAGATGGTTTGATATTAACAAATGTTAGATGTTGTTTGGGGAAATGAGATCCATATTCTTCATGGTTGTTTAATAAATCAATATGTTTTAAATATTTATATTCTGAAGTTCTGGGGTCCAACAAGAAATCTATATCGGATATTGCTACAGCTTCAATATATCTCACTGATTTTGCACTTAATTCTCCCAGATGAACTATTTGTATAGGTAACTTATTATTCAATGCTCGTAATACTCGAATTAATCTCATGATTTCTCGAGTATGGGTATTTGAGCCTGATATTACAATACCTTTCCCCTTGATGTTCTCTAAAATAGTGGAAACAAGATTGTTTGATTGTGTTGGTCGACTACTTATTAATTCGTTGCTTTTCTTGTCAAAAACGGGCCAAGTGTTTTCGGGAAGGTCAGTGGAACTAGGTTCCGTAACCACTTTAAAAGAAGGTAACTTGGTGGTCAAGAATGGAAAGAACAACTGAGTAAGTTGATTATAGCGGTTATTTTCCGGTTTATTCAAGAAACATTTACCATAAATCCTCATTAAACTTGCAGTATCGGCCATTTTTTGGGAAATATCTATGGTCCTGTCTACTGCTTGGGAATATTCTTGTTCGATCTTACTTTTGTCAGACTCTTTACCACTCCTATCTTTAAAGAATCGTTGTTTATCATCTATAATTTTGTCTATTCTATTGCCCGGGTTATTATAAATCGGGAAAGTCCAGTCAGGGTTTTCTTTTAGAAAATGATTGAAAAATGTATTGCATTTGTCTTGTAAAGGTGTATTTTCAATTTTCTCTATGTCATTACCATATATTTGGATAAATTTGTCATAATCAGAATATAAATACTTGGTGTAATGAATCCTTCTTCGTATAGTTTCGTTATAATCGGTCAATAAGCCTATTCTTCCGGGAAATTTTTTTTCATAGTGTGCTATTATTAGATAACAGATTGCTAAAAGCACAGTCAAATGTATGATTCGTTTAACAGAAATTCTCGACCTCATAGTAAATGTTATATTTGTTTAATGTTGAAATGAGTGTTCTCCAGCAATACTTTTCTTCAAACTCGAAACTTCAACTCTTGCTCTCCCACCCCCGCCTAAGCCTTTGCACGTTGTTCTCTATATTGAAGAATTTTTTCGGCTTTGTGTTTTGGTCGATTTGTTTGTTCTGCTTAGCCCCCCTCGCCCTTTCTTGCCACAATGATCTAAATCAATAAGCTTAAAGTTTAAAGTTAATTCCGTTTTTTCTTGATTCCGTGTGGTAATATTGTTCCAGTCACACGAATATTTCCCACTTTGTCCTGGATTTACTCTTACAACATTATTCTTCTTCATATACAATATTATATACTCTTTTACTTCACTATTTAAAAAGTAGGTCATTTCTCCGGAAGGGAGAAAAAGAGCCATTTCCATTTCTGTAAAGAGCTTGGATTTTAAGGTTCAAATTTGTTCAGCTAGGAGGAAGTTCATAATAAACTGTGTTACCAAACATAACAACTTACCATGAGCATATCCCAGCTGCAATAGATGTTCAACTCAAAAAAAGTGAGATTACAAAGTTCATCTTATCTACAACGTTAAATTTCTGTTTCGATCCATTCCTTTCACTTCAGAACTTTCAACAGAGCATATCGCCGAACAAATGAACGAAACAGCCAAGGTCTTAGTGGGTTTAAGGATAAGTCCAATAACTTGAGATTGGGAGGAATGATCCATCGATCCAAACTAGCTATTTCGTTTTCAGCAAGTGTTAGATAAACCAAATTCGTAAGTTTTTCCCAAGAGTCATATGATAATATAGTTCTAATGTGATTGTTGGCCAAATTCAACTCAACTAGTGATGTTGGGAATCGCAATTGCTTCAAGTCGCGGATATTACATTTATACATGTATAATTTGGTCAAATTACAAGGAAATTTAAATATAGTTCCATAATCCCAAATAAGATGGCAATACGGGATACATCTAGGTATTTCAAATGCACTGGTAAACTTCTTAAAATTTTACTCTGATAGAGTCTATTTGACTTAATGTTTAAGTGTAACAATCCACCGGGCCAACCACTAACCTTAATGAATTCAGCCAATATATCTATATTATAAGCAGAATCTAGATCTAATACCTCTAGACCCTGTGGCCAGACCTCCCCTGTAATATTTCTAATTTCATTCTTCGAAATATATAATCTTTGCAAACCCGTGGGCAAATCATTAATGTTTAAAGTTTTCATTCTATTGTTCTGTAGTGTAAGCAGTGTTAAACCTGCTGGTAATTCGTTCCGTAATATTGAAGAATCGTGGATTAGGACATTACATATCAAAACGCAATTAAGACTAGCAGGAAAGAATACGTTGTGCAATTCACCCATAATTTTACACCCTAATGAAAGAGTTTGTAACAGTTTAGGAAACTGAATTCCCGGCCACATATTGAATGACCCAACCCCAAGACCAATTTCCCTTAGATTTGGGTGATTTATGAACCGCGCATCAATTAACCCTTGTTGTAGCGGTTTTAAATAGATGAATTCCAACACTAGCTTCGTTAAATTCTCAAGAGATATCACATAGTTGAATTGTTCAAGCGTAACGGGACAATGATGATTTACAATCTCTAATTGGCGAACTTGGGAAATTCTATGGCGATGTCTCTGTAATATATTTACCATTTCTTTAAAATTAGAATTATTATTATCTCCATTAGCAATAATCAAGCGTCCAGGGATAATCTGGGGGAATTCATCCATGAAATCAAAAATACTTTTAATCCCCGTAAATATCAAATTGGGGTTACAATATTCAGGAGAAATCTATATCGGATCAATGTTGATCATTAAACCAAATTGAACTGAAAAATAATTGCGGGCAGCCATTCGGATATAGGGATGTGGGTATCTCATAAAGAACTTGGTTAGATGCTCATGGGTAACTTTGAAAAGGATTATCTCGAGCGCTGGCTCGGGAAGCTGGGTCAAAAAGTTTGTTAGCAAATATACGATTCTATAGGTTGTTCTAGTGAGCATATTACTTAACGTTGAAAGCCTTCAATAATTTCAACATTATTTAGAACCAACTTGAATAAGCATCCTCGGGGTGTATTTAACCAGACAAGTTTCGGTTTCATGGAGTTTTCTTGGAGTTGCCCATTTAAGTACGGATTGATAACAGCATGGGAAATATTGATATTCCTTTAATCAAAGAAAAGTATTTTGAAGAAAGTCCAACGCATACTCAAGCTACCATATCTTTAGAATAATTCAGTATACAGCAATTCAAGTTGAACTGTTGGTATCTTCTTGGATCCAACATCATAGTGTTCTTGGTTCCCTTTTGTAACGTTGAAGGTATCGGTGTCGGTTACCCTGCCCGCTTTTATGGTCTGTCTTTAGCACGTTAGTGAGAACTTATCTTATCTTGTCCGAAGCTGACTCGGTTGGACATAAGTCATTCTTTTCCTTATACATTGTATATGATATATTGAACGCTAAATATGCAAAAATTTGTACACAAATTATCAATTCTGCACGATTATATCAGAAGAACTCAGCAATAATAATTAGAGCAATCATCAGCCTAAGACTATTCTGCATGCAATCTTCATTTCAAAAGGCGTACTATTTACATGAAGACAAGTTTTTACCAAACCATTGGTAGTTGGTTTTACTAATCTGATGCAAGGGTTCAGAGCCTCCTTTTTTCCTAAACCGTTTTAAACCTTCTTCTATATATCTTCATGACTCTATGATATCTCTGTAAACAAACTTTATGTTATTTGGTTCTACACAGTTTGACCACACCTCATTTTCAGAGCAGGACTTAAAATTGAAAGTTTAAAGTTTAAGTAACTGCCTAATTATCCCTAAAGTAGGAGGTACATCTGAACTACTATGCTTAGAGAATAGAACCTGAACAAGGGACTCTTTTAGAGAGCTTCAAGGCAAATACACATTTGTAATAAGTATTATTCGGATTGTTAAGATATATATAACCTATCTAGCTTTACCTTCACCAGCTTTAATATAAAGAATATCACCATCTTCAACGAAATAATCTTTACCTTTAGTTAATAATTTACCAGCAGCTTTAACACTTGCTTCATCACCCAACTCAACCAAATCTTCATACTTCATAACAAGAGCTAAAATATAAGTTCTTTCTAAATCAGTATGAATTGTTCCGGCAGCTTGAGGAGCAGTATACCATCTTCTAATGGTCCATTCTCTAACTTCATCTGGACCACCAGTAAAGAAAGAAATTAAATCTAATTTTTGTCTCATAGCAACAATAATCTTAGGTAAGGCAGATTGAGCACCAATTTCTTTACAATAAGCATCTCTTTCTTCATCTGATTCCATATTGGCTAATTTTTCTTCCAATGATACAGAAACTGGAATGATTAAATCACCGGCGGAATTGGCATCAACCCATTCTTTAATCTTTAACAAGTGCTTGTTCTTCTTTCTAACATAATCACGTTCAGATAAATTGATTAAATAAATACATGGTTTAGCAGTTAACAAGAACATTGAATTGATAATTTCAACTTCTTTTTGGGTCCAAGTTTGGTTCGCAAGTCTTTTACCGTCTTCCAACATGGCAATAATTTTCTTGACAAATTCGGCTTCTTCTTTCTTTTGTTTAACTTCTAAAGATTGTCCACCTCTCTTAGTAATTTTTTCAATACCTTCTAAATGTTTTTGAGCAAATTCGATATCTTTTAATCTTAATTCATCCTTAATGATTTCCAAATCAGCCACTGGGTTAACTTCATCGTTAATGTGAATAATTTCAGCATCATCGAAACATCTAACCATTTGGAAAATAGCATCAACGGCTCTAATGTTAGCCAAGAAATTGTTACCCAACCCTTCACCAGCATGAGCACCCTTAGTTAACCCAGCAATATCATATACAGTCATGAATGCAGGAACTTCGGATTTTGGTTTATATAATTGACATAACTTTTCAAATCTAGGAGATGGGACAATGACTCTAGCTTCTTCAGGTTCAATTGTTGCAAATGGGTAATTTGCAGGATTACCTAATGGACAACGAGTAATTGCTTGGAAAAATGTTGATTTACCAACATTGGCTAAACCAACAATACCAGATTTTAAATTGTTACCTGGTCTACCTAATAAAATTGGCTTTTCTTGAGCTCCCTTCTTCTTTGGTGGCATTTTCTGAGTTTAAATACTTCAAGTCAAAGAGAAAAGGGATGGATGAATTGAGTTCAAAATTTTTCAATACTATTTTTCACACCAACAAAAAAAATTTTTTTCTAGACATTTCTAAAGTGACATATTTGCTTTGCAAACAGACAGGGGAATTAGATATAGACATAGAACAAGTAGGATAACAATGTTCAGAAATATAACAAGAATAACATCAAGACAATTTAGAACTGGTGCTGTATTAAGAAATAGTGCTGCCACTGGCACAACCACTGTAAAATCTTCGTGCGCTGCGGGAACGGTCTTAAATTTAAAAGTTAGAAACAAGGGAGATGAACCAGTTGCATTAGAAGATTCTGAATATCCCGAATGGTTATGGTCCATGCTTGATTCTAAAGCTAACAGAGATCTCCTTAAAAGTAGTGATTTTATGAGATGGAGAAGAATGAATTTAAGAAAAGATAATATTAAAACTATAAAGAATAATAATTTCTTATCTACTATGTAAGTTTTACCTTGTATATAGATTAAACAAAACTTAATAAATAGATTAACTAAATATGAGAAATATCTGTAATAAAGTGGTTGGCGTAGGGGCTGGACATGTCTAAGCAAGTTTGCAAATACACTTGAACTGGTCTAAGAAAAACCAACCTAGCAGGGTAGTTGCAGTTTTAGCTGAGAAAATCGTAGACACGTTAACTATGCGCGCTCTTAGCCAGTTCAGGCTTATTAAAGTTAGTCAGAGAATACTCACAGTTCTTAACATACGTATTAAATTTGCGGTTACTTAGTTTATCTATTCCTTATATAGATATACACAAGCTCTATACTTACCATGGATTTACTTCAAAATTATTCTCTTCCTGACCCCAATTCTTATGTAATAAACTATTGGGCATTTGAACTTCTTTAAATATTTCATCACCTTTAAAGTCCTTACTTTTAATATCCCCTACTTGATCTCCTTCATCTTGTTCATCCTCCTCATTTTCATAGTCATATGCATCATGTATATGTTGATTCTTATTTTCAAGCAATAACTCATCAATATCATCCAAAATACTAATTGGTAAACTTGGTTGATATTTCTTACTTCTAAATAATCTAACACCTCCTAATCCAGCACCATAATTATTGATTAATTCCGTTACATTAGGTAAACTAACATTGAATATGAAATTAGGATTTAAATAAATGTAAATCTCTTTAGATAAGAACGTTGCTTGAGTCATATAATGTAATGTAGTCTTTTCAATTTGTTTGGAACCTTGTTCATTCATTAATCGTCTAAGTAAATTAAGACATTTTTTAGGTAGTTTTGTCTCTTCAACTTCATATTTATATAATTTATTAGCAACTTTAAATAATTGATAATAATTAACATAATCAAATTGATTTATAGTATTTATTAACCCATCTTCATCTTGTAAACTAGACATACATTGTAACCATTGTAATAATTCAATGGTAGGGATTAATTGTGATTTCCCCACGTGATATAATGAATTGTAATAAAACTGTAAATAATGAGGATTATTTTTCGAATCACCAATTTCTAATAAATTTTTTAAATTGTTTGAATCTTCTAGTCCTAATTTATCTGGTTTATAAACCTTCATATTATGAGATCTAAACCAATCTTCAATTGTAGAAATATTAAGTCTAATTTGTATAGCTTTAGCTCGAGAACAATATTTAGATTGACTTATAAGACGATTAAAAATCACACAATTAATATAATAAAAAACTTGGGAAAAAGTTTGAATTTGTAATAAATTATCAACTTGATGAATCTTGAGCACATAATCTAAAGCACCCAATACTTGAATATATTTCAAAGGGGAAGGTCTCATTAATTCTAATTCACTTGGAGGATACAACATTTCTAAAATATCATCATAACTACTTGGATGAGTTTTATTTTTCTTGAATAAATTCCAATCTTTAGCATACATTACATTTGAAACATCAATTAAATTGGTAAAGTTAATTAAGCAATCATCAACTAATATATTCAATCGAGAATTGATTGAAAATGAAAGGGTGGCAATTAAAGATTGTGTTAAATTAATAATTTCTTGTAAAAAATGAGGTAAATTGGTATACAATTTATTTCTTGTGAAATAAAAATGAAGAAATTGAATTGATGATAACCAATAACTTAACAAGACAATATCTCCTGCACCTCCTGGAGTTTCCTGGTCTTGTAATGCCATATTAAATGCTCCGGATTTTGTATTTGTCACTGTTCTTAATCTAACAACAAAACAATCAAATAAAAAATCAGTCAATTCTTGAGATTCAACTTTTAAATGAGCATATCTCACCAATTGAAATATAATTGTACTTGGTAATTTTGTATTATGCTGATATGAAGGTTTACTTCTTAATTCAAAAATATAATCCAATAATATTGGAATGTCTTGATCAGAAAATTTTAAATATTGATTAGGTAAAAGTTTCTCATAATCAAATTCGTCCAATTGTTGTAATGTAACATTTTGAGCAAGAATATACTCGTCATCTTCATCGTCCAAATCTTGCTTCTGTTTCTTCCGTGAATCCTCTTCTGGTTCGGTACTTAAAGTATGCATGCGTAAATCTGCTGATAATTCATCTTCAAAATCTGCTCCTTGAAAAGAAGATGTTCCATATATTTCTTCCGCAGCTCCTGCACTAGTCAATCTTAATAATCCATGAGATTTGAAAAAGTCATACATTTCCAAATGTTCAAGTGTAACCAACGAAATTGCATTCTTGCCATCTTCTTTGGGGGATAAATTTGGATCGGCTTGATGATCCAACAATAATTTAACCATATCTAATTGATTAAGATAAACTGCCCACATTAAAGGTGTATAATGAACTATAGTATCATATACATCAGGATCAGCATTATGATTATTAAGTAAAGATTCAGTTACCGGGTAATTATTAAAACAAATTGAATAGATCAAACAAGATATTCCGGAATCTTCACTAGGGAACAAGGTATTGATAGTAATGTTATCTGATTGGGACCGAATAGTGTTCTCCAAAGTAACCAAATCACCATCGCATGAAGCAATTAAAAGTTCAATCAAAGGTTTGGTGTTGTCATTGCTATTAACTAAATTTGATTCCAATACATGAAGTGCTTTCTTGGAAGTTAAGATTTTGGATAACAATGGATCGGAGTAATTTAAAATAGGGGAGCTTCCCAGTGAGGTAATGTTTGTTGGAGTCAATTCCAGTATACCGGGGATGGATGAATCCCTCCAAGCCTCCATATTGTCGTTGTAATTAGTGTATAATCAAGGGAGAAAACTTTACCCTTTTTTTTTGATCTTATGAAGAGTTCAAAATCGGGTTGCAGTGCCAAGGTTTAAACTTTCCCACAAAAATGTCAATAATAACTTTGCCTGAAAATTTCTATTTGAGAAAATGTCAAAAATCTTGAAGCCTCAATATTGCAAGTGTTGTCGTATACTATTGTCGTGTCTTTTATCTTCAAAAATAATTTCTTCTGTTAAGCTCAACTTTAAACAATAGACTCCCACAAATAGACCCGACCCGACAGTAACCAACTCACACAAACAAAAAAAAACAGTACAAAAAAAAAAAAGAAACCCAAAAAAAGCCCTCAAATTTAAGGAAGGGGTTCGTTGTACTGGCTTAGAGATACCCTTTATAGACAAATCAAATCAGGACTTTACATTCGTACTTACATTCGCTTTTAAAAAGATATGAATAATAAGTCTATTATGAAATTACTCAGGCGAGTTACGTTGCCGTTATTAACATTAACATTAATAATATGTATTACTGTTATCCAAACTAATAAACCAAAGGGGAATGATATATATAAAACAGGAACCCAAATTTTTGATTCAATAAGTCATTTTACGTTCACAAAGGAAGAGGATGAGGGAGAGAATATCTTGCCTCCTACTCAGCAGCAGCAGCAGCAGCAGAAGCAACCGCAAGAAGGACACGTAGAACAAGAACAAGCTTCTTCACCACAACAGGAAGAAATACCTGAACAACAACCGATAAACCAAGTTCCAGAAATAAATCAAGCAACACAGCAACAACACGAAGAAAAACCACAATCTGAAGAAGAAAAATTAGATCCATGTACAATTATTAACCCCTTAACTAAACAATTTATAGATCTTCGAGGATTGTCTTCGTTTGCCAACGATGGTAAGGCCTTACCTTGGAATACTCGAGGTTATGATAGTGGGAGAAACTATACTCTCGGTATATGTTCTAATCCTTTTAAAAAATATCATGATTCATGGAATGAAATTCAAGACGGTTTAGATCCTTCCAAAATAGGAGCATATTATATCGATTCTACAACAAACAAATATGTTTCTATGGGAGAATATTCCACTACTCCAGTGTTTCGAGGGAGAAAATTAACTCTAACATATGAAAATGGAGCTTATTGTGATGTAGTTGATTCCAAAACTGGTAAAAAATTACAAAAATCAACAATATTGACATTTACGTGTGATCGAGAACTTATGGATTCAAAAGCTCATATTTCATTTGTAGGACAAATGAATAATTGTTCTTATTTCTTTGAAGTTAGATCTCACGATGCCTGTCCTACAGCACCAAAGACAAATGAACTGGGAGCAATTTGGATTTTTTTGTTGATTGTATTGGCAGCTTTATTGGTTTATTTTTCGGGAGGATTATTATATAAACAAATAAAGAAGAAACCTGGAAGAGAAAAGAGTTATTCTTCATAGATTAACTGAGCGATAGCCAAGTTAAAACCAAGTATAGTTCTAATAGTATAAATTTATAGATTTTGCCACTTTTTCAAAGTATTTGTAAAAGCTAAGCGATATCGCAAGCTAATTCCAGGCTATCCTCCTGTTAGTTAGATCCTCACACAGTTTGAATGAGCGAAAAAACAATATTAACTGTTTCTAGTTAGAGGGCTTGCGCATAAGCCCTTGTTAGAGAGTAAATTTGTAAACTTATATGTAAACAATGTAAGCGAAACTCAAGCAAGACGGCTTCTCGGTGCTACTGACTTACAAGGTGAATAACCTTTACTGTTACAGCTAAAATATTAAGTTATATATTCAATTCAACGACTTTAATACACACTACTAATAACAACACTGGCAAAATTTTCAGTTTCCAGTTTAACTTCAACTTTGGCAATAATTTTACCTCCAGTTGAAGCCAATCTTACTAATGCTCCAACTTTACCTCCAAAAACATCTTTACCTAACAATTTCAAACTATGGGCTGCTTCATTACCACTAACAAAATCAGAACCTTCTAATGCCATCATATTTAAATTCTTTTTCAATTTTCCAATCGCAGCTTCCAAATTATCAACTCCATTTATAGTCACAACACCACTATCTTGGTTTGCCAATTGATCGAAAATACTAGTAAAGTTTGCATTATATAATGGAATGATAAAGTCACCAGCCAATACTTCCAAATCATCAATTTGGTATTCATCTGGCCAACCTCCATCATCATTTGGATCAACTGTACCAGTTTCTTCATCAACGTCTCGATTAGTATAAGCAATAGTATTTCCAAATGCGGATAAGATCTCAGGGTCTTCCTCTATACTTGGAATAGTAAAAGATACATAAACTATTCCAGTATCATTTGGTTTTAATTCTGGTAAGGGGATAATAAAATCTTCTTGATACAATTCATTATCTGGTTGGGCAACCACGGAAATATCTTGCAATACGGTATTTGGTAAAGTATTGTTGATATTATATTGTAATACGAAATGTTTAGATTCGATAAATAAATGTTTAACAACAGACACAGCGATTTCACTTTCACGTTCCGACAAATAAATTGGTTCAATTGTTGATTTGGTTAATTTACCATATTGTTTAAATTCTTCAACCAAACTTAATTGTTGAGAATATTCTTGTTGTTTTAATAATTCATTAGCAAGATCATCTGAAGAAGAACTTCCAGGTTCTTTGGTTGGACTCTTGACTCGTTGTATGTCTTCAACTTCAGGATTATCATTGATATTTTCCAATTTGTTAATCTTTCTATTATATTCAATAGAATTATATTCTTCATTACTAATAATCGGAACTTCTTCAATAGCAAATCTCTCGGTGAAATTATCTTGATTATTTAAATATGAAACCAATTTATTTTCCAAAGTATATAAATCATACCTTGAATCAGAAACAATCAAATTCTTTTTGTTTTTATTAATAAATTGTAAAGAAATTGCAGCACGATCTCTAACTTCATCATCAACATCATTTAAACATCTCTTTAACAAGATAATAATATTTTCAGCCACATCACCACCACATACTGCAGCAAATTTAGCCAAGGCAATAACTGCAGAAGATCTAACAATTGAATTTTCTAAAACCAATCTATTGTAAATATGTCTAATATAATATGATGGATTACTAGTAGTTGGACCTTCATCACCTAACCAATGTAAAATTCTAACTGATAATTCAGTATATTCACAATCTTCAATAAATTCACATAAATTCATCAACATCAATTGTTTTGCACTTGGATCAGGTAAAAACTTAATTAAATCAAATAATGCATCAACAATACTTGTTTTCAATTGTAATGATCCATCATCTCTTAATAAATCAGTTAAAAAGGTAACTAATTTCTTATGTTTTGCTGGGAATTTCAACGCCAAATTTTCAATTGCTTCAATAATGACAATTTTAAAATCTTCAGTAATTTCATCCATTAACGAAGTCATTTTACTGATTAATCTATCAACATTTTCTCCACCACTTCCACTCTCCACGGTTCCAGCACCCATAATCTTTAACAAAGTAGTTATAGCCAATGTTGAAATTGATCTATTTGAATCATTAATTAAAGTTTCCAATTCAATGTTAACCACCATAATCTTTTCTGGGTGTTTAAATGAAATCTTGTTAATTAATCTAATAGCAGCAAATCTAGTGGCAGTTCTTGGAACTTGTAATAATTTTTGTAAAGTGGTTACAACTTGCATAAATTGATGATCATCTTTAATTAAATGTTGTAAATTAACCAAAGTTTTACAAGCTTCTAATTCAACCATATCTGATTTATGTTTGAGGAAATTTAATAAAATAGGAACTAAATGACCAATTAATGAAGAATCGTCAAGACAAATCTTATTAATATATCTAATTAATTGAAGCACCGATAAAGAATTCTTTAAACTTGACCCTTCAGCCAATGTAGTAATCAATTTCATAAGCGCCATTTTATCATTACTTCTTAATTGATAAATCAATCCCAAGGCATGGTATTGATACATATAAGAAGTTGAAGGTAAATTCGAAGTTGAACTTCCATAATATTCATGTAATTGGAATTGGTTGGCTGGGAATTGCTTATAAGATTGAATTGTTTCCAAAGTTTCATTGGAAAATCTTTTAACCACATCTTTGGAATTTGGTAATAAATTATAAGCCGAGATTAAAGCAGCAGAAGAAACCACGGGGTTCCGATCAACAATTGCATTTTTAAATAAACGTTCAGCTGAATGAACCGTAGACGAATCCAACACCTTTGACAACGTTCTAATAGCATTTGGTTTATAAACGGCGTCGTTTCCTTGAATATCCTTCATAATTGAAGAAGTAACCATCAAAATATCGTCAGATGTAGCTGATAATTCCTTAATAGTTAAATAAACCAATTGTCTTAATGAAACATCCTTATGTTGAAACAACTTGGAAATTGAAAAGAATAAAGTCGTGGATTCTTGAGAGGGAAAAGTTTCACCATGATAAACCAACCTTAACAATTTAGCTAATAATTGACGACATTTTTTAGCATTCACCGGAGTAGCATTGAATTGCTGTAAACACTCTTGAAAAACCGCCATCTTATCAGGAAGGTCGGAAGTCCTGGCATAAGCATCCTGCTTCTTGTATGACAGTGTCGACATTGGATCTAAAAGTCAATGTTTTATAATTCCTGTTGACGTGTTTACTTACCGTGTGTGTTGTTGTGTAGTTGTCAAGTTTTGAACGAATAGAAAAAATGACAACGAAATTTCAAAGAAAAAAATCAGTCACGTGGAATCTAATCAGGTGGTATATATCACGTGTGAACAAAAGAAATTTTTCCAACAGGCGGAATTTTTTTTTTCAGGTTTTGCGAAATCATTTACAAGTTTCTATATAACTAAAACATAACTCAAAAGTCAGTAATATCAGACACATACACACAATGTTTTCCCTTACAAGTGTGATAAAAAGGCAATTCTATATGCCTAATGTTGCTAGAACTATTTTCAACATGACTCCTAGATTTGTACCAAGAGCATTATACCAACCAATAAGAGAATTTAAAGTCAGATCTGCAGTAAGGAAATATTGTAAGGATTGTTATTTGGTTAAAAGAAAAGGAAGAGTTTATGTTTGTTGTAAAACTCATGGAAAACATAAGCAAAGACAAGGATAAACAGTTTCACATTAGATAGCAGCATGTATATATTTATATTTAATAATAACAACCCTAATACAATCACTACATTTATATGAAAGCCTATACTATTCTTTTTTTCTAAACTAGGGTGCCAGGACGACATGTTTATACGTGAGTAAATGTTGGAACGTAGCCCAGAATAACGATTTGCTGCTCACTTTAAGGAGAAAACTTACACATCTGATATAGTTATCTAGATCTTTGCTTGAGTGTTTTAGTTAATAAATATCTACACTAAGTTATCTAGTTGACGAGTTATTAGATTCACGTTTATATCTTGAAACAATCCTAAAGGGAAATCTGGTAAGGTGGTTAACTATTAGTACCTTCTTAACTATAATGCTGATTTTTAGTTGCAACTATACCTGAATGGTTTACATAGATTGGCATTTTTCTATCTCATATATCAACAAATATAACCCACTTGTTTTCGTTTGTCATTGATGACGTAACTTTGGGGCTAACTATGGCGTTGGAGGGATTGCTTTTTCCCCACTTCAAATCACAGATATACAGTGGCAAAAAAAATAATATATAATCTCACTTTTTACAACCGCTTACTTCTACCAAGACAATCGTGGATATTCATATTGACTATGGATGAAGAAGTTCCTCCGTGTTCTTTCACATATTGGCGTCTGGTTTTGGTTCAATGTATTCAGGAAGGAAGTATCGACGAGTATACCGCTGATCAAGAAAATATTATTATCAATCTTATAGAACTAAAACTCAATCTAAAAATCTTGAAGATGATTCCACCTTGGTCTCCGTAACACAATTTAACGAAATGTTAAAAGCAAAATTTGAAAAGGAATGCAAACCCGCGGAGTCAAATTGAACAGTATCATCAGGTGTTGTATAGAGTGAATTGTAGCCCAAAAATCTTAAGGTTAATCTCTATTATCAACTTTACAGAAACCAATTACATCCAACCGGTACGGGAATTCATAATACTCCATTGTCACAAACTCATGTGCCTCAGAGTCCACAGTTAGATACCAATACAATACTTGACGGTCCCAAGAAATTGTTTATTAAACGTCTCTTACAAGAACGTTCAAGTGGTGCTGTAAAGTTGATAATAGAGATTAACCTTTTAAGATTTTTGGGCTACAATTCACTCCAACCAACACCTGATGATACTGTTCAATTTGACTCCGCGGGTTTGCATTCCGACATCACAAGTTTAATTCGTAGAGAAGAAGCCAAATTTGAGAATGCAAATGGAATTCTACCAACAATTGATGAAAAGATTTTGGAATACCAGAATGTCAGACATTGTGGTATCAAAGTTTTCAAAGTTTCGGAGTTAATCTCCCTAATTAAATTTAGGGAGATCGTGGATGTGTTTGTCGATGTGGTCGTGGTCAGATTCAACACCGATGAACGGAATATAGGTATAGACCAGCGTTTAGTTGAATTTATGCTCATCAGAGCACAAAGCAGATTTTTGGCAAGAGGATTTGCTTTCCCTTCTGATCGTATACTTCTGAATCATGATCTTGCAATGGCTGTTTTTGAATTGGAATATCGAAGTAGTACGGACTATAGCCATATCCATATTGAGATAGATCTTAAGTATAGACTTATTTTGGATGAGTACTTGTGATTTAAGAAAAATAACTAAACCTGCCAATCTCACGTTATTTTTCTTAAATCACAAGTACTCATCCAAAATAATTCTATAGTTAAGATCTATCTCAATAGGGATATGGCTATAGTCCGTACTAATTCGATATTCCAATGGTTTAGTTATTTTTTTTGGCTCTATATATAATAGCTATTAATTACATATATATCTAGCTAATTTATGCAGCTGACTCATATAGAAAGCCAAAAATATAGTTCGAAAATTAATATGGCATGGTTTGAAATAATTTGCGAAGTATTGTATATTCTAAAAACTGTAGATAATTTGTAGATAATTTCTTTTTCATGTATTTCCGGCTACTTTCCCTGGTCTTGCCTGTGGTGGAGCACTTCTTGTGCCTGCATGTGGAGGTTGAGGTTGGGATTGTACTTGGTTATACGAAGCTATTCTCGCATTAGGTCGTTGCATTTGTATTTGTGAATGTACAGAATTTCTTCCCCCTTGTATACCACCACCATTTTGTGTATTCAACGATGTAAATATTGCATCTTGCCATAATCGACCAACAGTTGCTGAAACTTCAGATTCCTTATCTTGGAATGAAGGATAGAATTCTTTAAATGAGTTCAGATTACGTAATTCCTTTTCGGGCTGTTGTGATAGTTGTTGCTGTTGCTCGGGTTGTTTTGGATTTTTCACAACTTTGAGTTCTCCCTTATACTTATTCAATCGATCTAAACTTTCCCCTACTGGATTTAAATGTCTTCTTACATTCAAATATTCTCGATTTAACCTTTCAAATTCCATTCTTGATTGTATAGAACTTTGGTGTGTACCTTGAACTTGCATAAGTATACCATTTATATTACCGATATTAACCATCGCTCCCTCGTTAACAGTACTGCTACCACTGCCATTGGGAGTTACCGGTGTTAACGGCTGTATCATGTGATGCTGATGCTGTTGTTGATGTGGTTGTTGTTGTTGTTGTTGTTGCTGCTGTTGCTGCTGCTGTTGTTGTTGCAAGTCTCGTACATTTAAATGACTTTGATTGTTATAATTATGAGCAAACATAAGATTGTTTAGCGATAAATTTGAAAAATTAGGTAATCTACTAGAATCAATATTTCCAGTTACATCCATTAAGGAACTTTCCCTTTGTAACCATAATCTTTGTTGGGTTCTAGTTTCAGTATTATGACCTGAGTGAATATTATGCAATTCACCTGACGATGAAGATGATGGATTTGCTCGAAGAAAATCAGTGAAATTATTGGCACCATTATGAATAGAATTTACTAATTCTTCTTGCAGTTGCTGCTGCTGCTGTTGTTGTTGTTGCTTTTTGGTGGTCAAGTATTGATTATTAGTTCGTTGTAAATTATTAAATATTGTTTGGTTTGATTGATATGAATTATTTTGAATTACATTTTGATTGGTAATCACTGGTTGAGCAAGATTTGTTACAGGATTAGCCTTGAATGAGATTCCACTAATTGAATTATTAAATGGTAACGATTGGTCTTTAAATGAATTCTTGTGGTTTAACATATTAGAACTCATAGGGTCAATCTTTCGTACCAACCCTGTTGATTGGGATAATAATAATGATCCACCATAGAGATTGTTATTCTGGGGGTAATAATCGTCATTGCTTTGATTAGAGACCAAATCAGGTCTGGATATGTTGGTGTTGATAGTATCTCCTTCTTCAACCACTTCCAATTTCTCACTTGAAGCCTGTCGACTACTGGAGCTATCTAGTTGGTCTTCTTGTTGCTGGTCAAAGTTATTTTCCTTTTCTACCGTTGGAGTAGGAGCAGCACTTGGTGGAACCATTCTATTAATTTGTTCAAATAAGCTAGGAATATTTTGTTCTGATTCCAGTTGGGATGAATTTGGTATTGTGTCGTCGCTATTGAACCTTTCTGGTATTGGTGGAGTTGTATTTCGCTCGGCATCTTCGACATCTTCATAATCGGCATCATTATCATTCAACCTCAAAATTGCTCGCTCTCTTCTCGTACTTGATTTCAATCCAATTTGTGGTGGTGGCTGAATATTAGGAGCTGCAGTAGTACCGCTACTTGGGGCTGCAGTAGCCGTCGTATTAAGGCCCTTTAATGAAGTTGTTGATCTATTGGATCTTATTGATGGGTTAGATATAGTCTTGGTTAACGGTTGTAACCCCGACATTTTAGTAAATGACCTACTATTTCGTTTCAAGGTTTGCCTATTCTTTACTAGAACATCACTAGATTTTGATCTATTCAAATGTGGTCGTACTTGTCCACCGGCAGGGTTGCTTCCACCAGTTGACGTTGAAAATAATTTATTATGAGAAAATGAACGATTATGTGCTTTTAAACGAGTCTGATGCTGGTTTTTTTTAGTTGAGGATACCGTACTTGGATTAGATAACAGGATATTTGAAGTAGACGCTGATCGTTTATACATTTGACTATTATGATGCTGTTGTTGCTGCTGATGATGACTTGGATGACTTGATTTTGTTCGTGATTGGGAGGAATCCGAGTCTGTGGAAGGTGATACCACACGAGTTGAATGCTGTATCTTATTAGTCGAAACTTCTGCTGACATGATCTTAGTAAAGCATCTATAAGGGAAGATTCCAAGGTTTGTTGTGCTGAAAATTATAAGGCGGAGGGATTGGCTGACCAAGGTAATATGCGAAGGAAGAAAATTCCGGTCTTTAACGACCACCGTTTTTTTACGTCACGTGAATATGTTCATTGTTATATTTCCCCCACAATGAAGTATAAATGACTTATGGGAAATAAGTATAAGGTGGTGTTTGCTTGCTAATTTTGTTTCAATGAACAGCCTATTGAACGGCCTAATGATTAAATCTTTATTTCAATTTGTCTCAATGTTCTTACAGATATAGAATTCGTCCAGTATTACTCTTCGTGATGCGCAGAGAGCACTCAAGTCCAGCACTATAGTGAAAGTAATTGTTAAAACGGAACCCAAATCGAATGCTCTCTTCCTCGTAACCTTTCCGTCAATTCTGGCACAGTAGAGAAAAATGCAGGGGAGCCAGCAAAATTCACTGTTGGGCACTTCATTTCGTGACTACGTATGAAACTGTCTAGTTTAAAACAATATTTTCAGAAATTCGAGCAAAAAGTGACAAAATTCATATAAAGGAAATTGTTGCCCAATAAAACTATTTGAAGACAATCTTCTTTGGACAAATTTGTAAGAAAAGACATGGCAAATCTGTTATCACTGATAAGTATGCTGGTATAGGCTCCATATACATATCACAAGATTTTACGAGTTATTCTTTTTGCAGTAATATTTTTTCACATACACTCGCACGCCTTACCTACGATTAATGATATAACACAATTTTGAAGACTATACATCCATGATACGGCCATATGTTCCTAATTAAGTTTGCTTGAAATAACTATATAAATATGGAAATATAACCAGATTTTACATATCGTTGTAAATTTATAATTCATCTATGGGTTGCATTTGTCATCTTTTTTAAATTCCCTATTTAGCGAGAATTCTTTTGTTCCCCACCAACTATGAGAATTGACATACCAAAACTATTAATGGACGTCACAGGAACAAGTCAACACAGAGAAAAAATAACTGAAACTGTAGGTGCCTGCTTGTTCAAGTGATGGACTGATTTACAAATGGACCGAATCAGACGATTTGTGATGTATATTTAGTAACAAGGTTTACTTGCAAAAAAAAAGAGATACAAGAATTTTTCACTAAATATCTCCATCACCACCTCCTCCCCCAGATTGAGAGTTAATATTGGCACTAGCATCCTGAGAGGGTATATAAACCGAGCTTTCTCCTCGAGGGTATCCTCCTCCCCTTCCCCCTCTAAACCCACCCCTTCCTCTACCTCTGAACCCACCTCTATATCCACCTCTAAACCCGCCTCTATAACCACCTCGGAATCCGCCTCTGAAGCCACCTCTGAATCCTCCACGAAATCCATTCTCTCCACCCGCAGCAGCGGCGGCAGCAGCAGCGGCGGCTTCTTGACCTGCTTGACCTCCATGTTTACCTCTACCAAATTGTCTACCTTCACGAAATCCGGGATCTAAATCAATTGAAATACTTTGACTATCTAAAATTGTTGCTTGTAAAAATTTCATAGCATTAAGTGAACCTTGTTCATTTCTATATATGACAAAACAAAATCCACAGGGAGTTAATTTATTTCTATCCAAACCCATAATAATTCTATCAATTGCACCACATTTCAGAAATAATTCATGAATTTGTTCTTCGGTGGTAAAATGAGATAAATTCCCAACATACACTGTTTTCAGAGTTATTGCTCGTTCTAATTCATGATAATTGTTTCTCGCTTTTCTTCGTAAATACGGAGATGGCTTATCTAGTCTTTCCGCTGAATGTTTAAAGTTATCTTCTAATAAATTCACGTGGCTCATTATATATACATATAGTCTTTTTGAAGTTAATGGTGATGGTTGATGCCCTGTTTTTTTTTTTGGCTTGTCATTTTTTGTTGTCTCGGAATTTTCGTAGTCTTTAATTTTTTGGGGGTGAGGATATCTGCTGTCAAATTTGACAACACATACGTTAAATGTTTAAGTTAAACTTTAAGTCAGGTATAAGGGGAACTTATAATGTTCTGGATAACCCTTCATTTGTTGCTGAACCTTGGTCAGTATATCCTGGTAAACATAGAAGTAATGGTAAACTTGTCTCGGTGTTCATTTTCGATAAGACCAAATTTGAATCTCAAGTAAACCGATTATGTTCAACATCATCCAGCACCAAAAATCCTAAAGTTATAATTAATGAATGTTACGAACTTATTAAATTTGAAGTGAACCAATTGAGTAAATTGAAGCATCCTCAAATATTAACAATTTTTGAAGTCTTAGAAGAAACTAAAACAAAATTCTTATTTGCTAGTGAACCAATTGTGGATAATTTACAAACTGTTAGTCAAAAAAATTTGGATGATTTGTCGATTCAGAAAGGGTTGCTACAAATTGCTAAAGGTTTACATTTTTTACATTCATATTGTTCAATTGTTCATTTGAATTTACAACCAGAATCAGTATTTATTAATAATCAAGGAGATTGGAAATTAGGTGGTTTTCGATTTCTACAAAATTTAAATGAAATTTCTCCTCTGGAAAGAGAGAATTTTTATATTATGAATAGTTCATATGTTCCATTTGCAAATCTAAATTTGAATTTTACTGCTCCAGAGTTAATAATTGATTCAACTACAAATTTGAATTTTGCAAATGATATGTGGTCTTTTGGTCATTTGATATATTACTTGTATAATGACCATGATTTGTTAGTGAATTGTTTTGATTTGAATAGTATTTCCGATTATAAACAAGAATTTCGAAAATTCGAAATGAAATTTTATAATCATAAACCTTCAGAATTGAAATATTTATTAAAAAATGTTCCAGAAAAATTATACCCAATTTTCCCGCAATTATTAGCCAGATATCCCAATGATAGATTAACTCTAGATCATTTCATTGAATGTGATTTCTTTAATGGCAGTATAATTAAAGCTATGTGGTTTATTGACGAATTTTCTACTAAATCAATTGATGAAAAATTAATGTTTATGCAAGGATTATTGGTGGTTGATCCAAGAACCAATGAAAATTTAATTTCACAATTTCCAGCTCCATTTAAATCCCTGAAATTATTACCATTGTTAGTTGATGTTCTTGTTAATGAGTTTAATGTATTGAATGAAAAGACTATACTTGATCCCAATACAGATCAACTAATATGTTATTCGCTTGATATTATTATGGATATTTCTCAATCTTTATCTCAGTTAACTTTTCAAGATAAAGTATATGATAATTTATTTAAAGATGACACTAAGAAAAATGTGTCAAAAATTGCCACCAAGATGTTAATGTCTTCAGTTAAAGTTAGATTAACTTTAGTTGAAAAATTATCTATAATTCAAGAAAAAACTAATGATAAACAATTTATTGAATTATTCAAAAAAATGTTAGATTTAGTGTTAACTTCTTCTCCGAAGGAAATTCAACAACTGGAAGATCAAAAGCAAAATCAAATTACTCTTCAAGATTCATTTTTGAAATATTTACCAAACATAGTGGCAAATTTAGAGTTTCCATATATTAAAAATACATTATTCCCCATGTTATGTCATGTTTTTAAAACCACCACGATTTTATCAACTAAATTAATCACGATAGATATGTTTGAAAATTTAGTAGAAAAGAAAATTATTGATAAAATTATTATAACTGAACAACTATTCCCAATATTCCAGAATTTAAAAAGTAGAGATAAGAGGGTAGTTGGTACTGTATTAAGTTTTTTCTTAAGATTATGTAAAAGTACTCATATTCAATTGGAATTGGAATCTATGGTCGATACAGTATTACCACAATGTTTATCACTTGCATTTGGATGTAATGATTGTACTCAATTAGAATTTAAGAAATTTATGTCAATAACTAATGAGATTCAAAAGGAATTAATTGAAAGAAAATTATCCAGTTTACCTTCAACCCAAGCTTCAACAACTAAATTTAATGACAAATCCCCGCCTACTACGTTTGAATCATTATTACAAACTCAGGCAATAAGTGATGCTCCAAAGGAATTCCCAGGACCTCAAACAAAGACAATAATGCAACCAAGTAGACCTGCTGGACGAAGTCCTCCTATAAATAAGCCATTACAACCTTCTTCTTCGTCGTCACCTATATTCAAATCCAATCAGGTATCAAATAATGAATATGGACAACAAAGTTCAACCATAAGCTCATTCAAGCCACTACAGAACACTGGAAGCTCTTACAAACCCTTACAAGCTTCTTCTGTGGGTGCACTGAAACCATCACAAATTTCTCCAATAAGTTCATTCAAACCATTACAAGCTTCTTCGGTCAAGACATCCTCACCTTCATTCAAGCCAATATCTCCCGTAAGTTCATTCAAACCAATTCAACCTACAAAGAAACAACATTCGCCATCTCCAAATTTAACTTTGGGCGCTACCAGTAATCCTACAGCCGATAGACTTTTAAATACTTTACAAAGTACATTTGATAGAAGTCAAAAGAATAATGAAGATGAATTTGATGATTTTCAACTGGCTAATAATTCAAGTGGTGGAACACGGTCATCCATGAAGAGTAATAATGCCATGAAAACATTACCGAATCCACCGATTACTACCAATGTAAATTATCCTCCAGGATTTAATTCAAATGTGATTTTAGCCCCAAAAGTGTCATCTGCGGCTCATACAAATCAAACGAAAAAATTCAATTCCGAATTATCGGACTTCATTTAGATTAAATATTTACTATGTAAGGCGACTAAGATATACACAACCCCCTCATATTCTTGTATTTATACAATTCTAAACTGGTATAATATGCTACGAACTACTTTCTTTATTTTGTTTCCCATGTCTATTATGACTTGAGGATACATAATCATGTTGCAACATCTTCCATTAAACGTGGTTCCATTTTCTCGTTTAAGCAGCGCGGTCTTAAATTTTAAATCCGAGATTGTCCTTCTTTTTTTTTTTCTTTTTTTTGTTGTTGTTGTTCTCTGTCGTTCCCATCGTATGAGGGGCGGATGTGACTCCCTTGTAACCCTTAAACGAGCAACGACGTGAATTTTCTTTTTCGGTTGCCTCACGTTTCCCGAGCAATTTCTATACGAACAGTGCAAGGAAAATAAAAAAAAAAGGATTTATTTTCATCAGTGGTGCAATTTGATTTCACATCGTAAATCGACAACCTTTCGATATCCCCTATATAACTTATAGACTTTGCTTTGATTTAAAAGCTCTAACATTCGTTCTTTTTTTTGAAGTTTCCCCTTTAGATATTAGTTTGAAGTAACAGTGGTTCCAGAACGTGGTTCACCCTAAGATATTTTTACCTACTCATCACATATAACATCACACCATGGATCTTGTTTTAGAAGTTTGTGATTACTACCTTTTTGATCAGGCATATTCCAAGCTTCTTCCTAGGGACGGTACAGTCCACCAACTTTTAAAGAATAGCCCTATTGTTCAGACTATTAGTAAGGTACAATTACCCAGTGTAAGTCTGTTGTTAACACAAGATGGTTTATCAGCTAATTCCACTTTAGCCCCAAGTTTCAATATTTCTTCGTTGAATGCTGCAACTGTCCAAAATTACATTTTATATAAGCTTGCAAATTTTCAAGACAAGTCCGAAATTTATGGGTTAGCTCCAAATTATTTCCCAGCTGGTCCATATATTGATGGGTCATTTTTATCAAGGTCTAATATTTTACGTGAATCACTTTCCTTACTTGTGGTTGCTTCAATCTTTGGATGGTTGTTATATTTCATCGTGGCTTATTTGTCATATGTGTTTGTCTTTGACAGAAAGATCTTTAACCATCCAAGATATTTAAAGAATCAAATGGCTTTAGAAATCCATCGTGCAACAACAGCAATCCCAGTTATGGTTTCTTTGACCATCCCCTTCTGGTTGGTTGAATTGCACGGATATTCTCGTCTTTATATGGATATTGGTGAAAGCACTGGTGGTTGGAAAGCTGTCTTATTACAATTCCCCAAGTTCATTTTATTTACCGATTGTGGAATTTATTTTATTCATAGATGGTTACATTGGCCAAGTGTATACAAGAGATTGCACAAGCCACATCATAAATGGATTGTCTGTACTCCATTTGCATCTCATGCTTTCCATCCTGTTGACGGGTTTGCTCAAAGTTTACCATATCATATCTATCCTTTGTTTTTCCCCTTGCAAAAAGTTCTTTATTTGGGATTATTTACATTTGTTAATTTCTGGACGGTTATGATTCATGATGGTAATTATATGTCAAATGATCCATTTGTTAATGGTACTGCTTGTCATACTATTCATCACTTGTATTTCAATTATAATTATGGACAATTTACAACTTTATGGGATAGAATTGGTGGATCTTATAGAAGACCAGATGATTCCTTATTTGTCAAGGACAGTAAAGCAGAAGATGATAAAAAGGTTTGGAAGGAACAAACCAAACAAATGGAGGAAATTAGAGGAGAATTGGAAGGTAAAGTTGATGACAGAGAGTACATTGAAACATAATTTAGAAACAATACGTAGAACAATATCTTGTTATTTTTTTGTTGTATAGTAATATAGTTGTTTAAGCCTTTTTTTTAATACAGGGGCATATGTACCTAATGGATCTCGGACATAATAGAAACGCTTGGATCTCAGGCGGACTTTTTGTTAATCCAGTAATTTCTATTTTTCATGCATAGTTTCCAGAAGCTTGACACTTTGCAGGAACTAGAAAGGTCCAATTATAATTCGTCCATAAATTGCCACGATTAGATATTGATATCCCCTTAAGTTGCATAATATGTTAACGCTACTACAGAAATATAATATTGAAAGATAGGAAGTTGTAGCCGGGTCCTAATACCTACTTTACTACATCGACATAATTTCAAATTGCATATGGTATGATTAACCAAACTGTTATCTATTCCGATAAAAGTTATTTTAATCTATGTATTTACCAACCTTTTACAATTTTGAGCTTGAAAATACTTGGCATGTGATTAGTTCTGAACCCTGTATTTTCAGATATCTTATCACATTGACACAAAGTTACCAAAATACAGGCTTGTGTGGAGACGAGAAAATAATTATGATCTTACCAAAAAATTGAAATTATCTAGTGTGGTAAGAATACCAATTAACACTCACTGTGAACTGGTGATAGAACCTTCAGGCAACGATTTCAGAATTCTGATATCATAGTAAAATTAAATAGTTGCCGCCTAGGAATGCTTTCTTAGGCTGCATAACCATCAATGCGGCACTTGTTGCTAATTTATGCAAGGGCACCTATCAAAGGAAAAAAAAACCCTTCTAACATGGTAGTCCCGATCTCATTGTAATTTTGCCGTTATCGGATCAACAGCCTTGCCTCTGAAACCCTTCCCCTGAATCGGTTTTCCTAACAATACTTCTTATCAGGGACTCTCAGGCGCCGATCCATTGTCAACTAATTTTCAGGGTTTCCATTAGAAAAAGTTCTGGGCAGGCAAAAAAAGATAAGAAGGTTGCAATTGTTTTTTAATTTTCGCTTAAAAGTTCTCCATTTTTTTTCTTGGTTTGGAACAACTACTATAGAGATAAGCAGTTGATAATTGCAAATTTAAACTCTGATATAAAAACATGTTCAAATTCTAACTTTCAAACCTAGGACAATGTTAAATCAATTCAATAAACAATAAAAACATGTCTGAAAAATTTGTTCCATTACCACAAAGTGCAGGTTATGCCGTGGTGGTCGGTCTTGGATTTGTGTTTGCTTTCGGTATGATGTTAACAACTTATGTATTAAGAAGATATAACAGAGAAATAATGACGGCTGAAGAGTTTGCAACTGCTGGTAGAAGTGTTAAAACTGGTTTGATTAGTTCAGCTGTTGTTTCATCTTGGACTTGGGCTGCTACTTTATTAACTTCAACTACTCAAGTTTATAATAATGGTATTTCCGGTGGATTTTTCTATGCGGCAGGTGCAACTTGTCAAATTACGTTATTTGCATGTTTGGCTATAAAGGGAAGAGAAAGAGCTCCTGCTGCTCATACTTATCTTGAAATTATCAAGGGTAGATATGGTACCATAACTCATTGTATCTATATTATCTGGGGTTTTGCAACCAATATTTTAGTTACAGCTATGTTGTTAACAGGTGGTTCAGCTGTTGTTAGAGACTTGACTGGTATGAATGCAGTTGCTTCTTGTTTATTGTTACCTTTAGGTGTCGTGGTTTACACCCTTTTCGGTGGTATCAAAGCAACTTTCTTAACTGATTATGTTCATACTATAGTTATGGTAATTATTATAATTATATTTGCATTTACAACTTGGGCTACTTCAGATGTTTTAGGATCACCAGGTGCAGTTTGGGAAATCGTTACCAAATTAGCTGAAACTCAACCAAGGGAGGGTAATGCCGGAGGGTCGTATTTCACTATGAATTCAAAAAGTGGTGGTATGTTCTTTGTTATTAATATTGTTGGAAATTTCGGGACAGTTTTCTTAGATAATGGTTATTTCAATAAGGCCTTTGCTGCTGATCCAGCATCAACGTATCGTGGTTATATTTTAGGATCTCTTGCTTGGCTTCCAATCCCAGCTTTTTGTTCTCTTACTATGGGTTTAGCTGCATTAGCATTAGAACATACTGAACATTGGCCATTAGGAAGACCAATGACTCCAGATGAAGTTAATGCAGGATTGGTGTTACCAAATGCTGCTTCAGCATTATTAGGTAAAGGTGGTGCTGTGTTATCACTTTTAATGGTATTTATGGCTGTAACTTCAGCTATGTCGGCTGAATTGATTGCTGTTTCAACTATTTGTACTTATGATATTTATCGTACTTATATTAACCCTGAGGCTACTGGTAAGAAATTAATTTGGGTATCTCACATGTCTGTTATTATTTTCGCTTACATAATGGCTGCTTTTGCAATTGGTCTTTACTATGCTAATGTTTCCTTGGGATACTTGTATGAATTAATGGGTGTGATTATTGGGGGTGCTGTTTTATCATCAGCATTAACTTTATTATCCAAGAAACAAAATTGGCATGCCGCTACTTTTACTCCACCCATCGCTACTGGTCTTGCCATCATGACATGGTTAATTGTTACTAAAGTTCAATTTGGTGCTGTAACATATGACAACACATTTGAAGATAATTCCATGTTAGCAGGTAACTGTGTTGCTTTATTATCACCATTGATTCTCGTTCCCTATTTCACCTATGTGTTTAAACCTCAAAATTTTGATTGGAATATTTTAAATACTAAGATCTTTAGAGTTGATGAAGATGAAGAGTTAAGAGAAGCTATGAATGAAAACACTGGTGAAGATCAAGAACATATCACTCCTATCAAGTCTCAAGTTTCAGTAATTGCAAGGGATTTAATTGAACATGAAATTGAAAATCATGAACCTGAACAACAAGTTTTACACAAAGCATTCTTCAAATGTTGTATAATTTGTATCAGTTTAACTGTTTGTCTCTTGGTACTTTGGCCAATGCCAATGTTTGGAACAAAGTATATTTTCTCCAAACAATTCTTTACTGGTTGGGTTGTTGTTTTCTTCATTTGGATTTTCTACACTGTTTTCCAAGTTATTATATATCCTATTTGGGAAAGCAAAGAGAGTCTTTATACTACTTCCAGAGGTATTTATTGGGATTTAACTGGCCAAGGTTATAAAGTTAAAGAATGGCAACAACAAAATCCTGAAAAATTACATGCAGTAAGATCTCAATTGCAAGCTCAATTGTCAGGAAAAGGATATGGTGTAACTGCTATTGATGAAGTTGTATATGAAGGTCAAAATGTCCTGAGTGGAGCAGCTTCTGCCAGAAGCTATGAAAAGAAAGAGTAAATATATATAGTTTGATTTACGTATTAATAAAATGTTTCATATATGTCTAAGCTTTACTATTATTATTTGTAGTTCAACTATGAACAAGTAACTAAGGATTAGCAAGCAATCATACTGGACACCACATGATAGAACGTTCAATTTGCAAGATTCAGTATCAAATTCCGCAGTCCTTGGGACACTTCTATTTTCTCCATTTTTAGAGTTTGAACATACTTCGAGAAGATCATCACAATGTAAACTTCGCCCCAGGCGTTGGCAATTATCCGAAAGCCAATAATCTGCATGGCGTCTTTTTGTGTAATTTCTTTTTTCGATCGCCTTTATACTACAATCAATTGATTTCAACGAATTAAAGCTATTCAATTAGTAGAGAGAAACCCAATATTAATAACTGGTATGGCTGGCATGTCGGAGTTATTTTTAATTACATTATTGCGCCCACTGTATCGGAATGCCAGACGGTGTTCCTCGCTTGTGTCCGAAAAGATAAGCACCAAAAATAAACTTTTTTTTTTCGCAATTATGTGCAATCCGGATAACACAGGTTTCTTTTCTATTGTTATCTTTCTAATAGTGAAACAATAATCGTCCAATAAAATCGTAGCGCATCATCGATAGCTTAAAGTAGTAGAATTAAGCTAGGAAAGGAAGAAATAAGCGAGTCAATTGGCACTTTGTATGTGGGTTTATGCATAGAAGAACTTGTCGAAAAGAAAAATTCAAGATATAGCTATCCAGGGTTGTTCCACCTACTTCAAACGCTTGATTAGTGGAAATCCTGGTAAATCTGGGGAGTTGAAGTTGAACAGGGGTGTTATATCGGCTTGGAATTCCAAAATAAGAACTCAAGGAACAATGTAATTACATAAGCGAAATTCTTTCCTCGCCTTTGCTTTCGATTTCGATCAATTTCTCTTATCAGTTGAATTTTCTTTTTTTTTTTTCTTTTTTTTTTCACTTCACGGGTTTCTTGGGCGAATTCTTATCAGTAACTATCAGATTGCAAAAATAAAAAAAAAATTCCAATCTAAATTTACCCCAACTATTACCAATTTGGTAAAATAATAATATCCAAAAACACTAATATAAGTAATGAATGAGATCCACTAATCCACTTTTCGTAATGTGAATCTTTTTCGTTTCTACATTATCAACCCTTTTGGGCAAAAAGACAATATAAAATGCATCAGACTACAAAGTATATCGGCTGGACCGTCGAAGATTGGAAACAGTTCCATGCCAAATCCACTTCTAGTGAATCATTCCAACTATTATCTGAATTATTATCTTCACAAAACTCGGCGCCAGTTGATCCAGCTTGGATCTCATTAGCCACATCTGAAAACTTATCTCATCAATGGAAATTCTTGCAATCAAAGTCCAACAAAAATGAATTACCCTTGTATGGGGTTCCTATTGCCATTAAGGACAATATCAATGTAAAAGGATTCGAAACTACAGCTGCTTGTCCATCATTTGCTTTTTCACCTGAAGAAGATGCCACTGTTGTTAAACTTTTAAGAGACTCCGGGGCCATTATTATTGGGAAAACTAATTTAGATCAATTTGCTACAGGTTTAGTAGGTACCAGATCACCATATGGAATCACTCCAAATACATTTGATCCGAAATATGTTAGTGGTGGTTCTTCAGCAGGATCTGCTTCTGTTGTTGCCAGAGGTATTGTCCCACTTTCATTAGGTACTGATACTGCTGGTTCTGGTCGTGTTCCTGCTGCTTTAAACAACATTATTGGGTTGAAACCTACCAAGGGGGTATTCTCATGTGCCGGTGTCATTCCAGCTTGTAAATCATTAGACTGTGTGTCTGTGTTTGCTTTGAATCTTCCCGATGCTCAATTGGCTTTTAACATATTGGCTAAAGAAGATGGAGACAATGATGAATATTCACGTTCATTCCCTGAATCACCACTTATCAAGTTTCCTTCAACACCAAAAATTGCTGTTCCAACTGGTTTATTATGGTATGGTGAAACTGAAAATCCAAAGTTATTCTCCAAAGCCGTTGATATTTTCCAAAATAAAGTAGGTGCTGATTTGATTTCATTGAATATTGAACCATTATTGGAATTAGCTAAATGTTTATATGATGGGGCTTGGGTTAGTGAAAGATTTGTTGCCACCAAGGATTTTCTTGCTACCAATCCAACACATTTAGATCCAACTGTTGCTGAAATTATCAAAGGAGGTGAAAAGTATTCTGCTGCAACTGCATTTGAATTTGAATATAAAAGACAAGGTATTTTACAAAAAGTTAAAAAGTTATTAAAGGATGTTGATGTTATTATTGTTCCTACTGCTCCATTGAATCCAACTATTGAACAAATTGCTAATGAACCTATTAAGATCAATTCTTACCAAGGAACTTATACCAATTTTGTTAATTTAGCAGACATGTCAGCACTTGCTATCCCAGCTTCTTTCAGACCTGATGGTTTACCATTTGGAATTACTTTATTATCTCACAAATTCAACGATTATGCATTATTGGAATTGGCTAGTAGATATATGAAAGCAAACGGTCCAAGATTTTATGGATGTTTGAAAAATCAGATAGTTTCCCCTGAATGTGATGAAATCTCAGACTATATCCCAATTATTCCTGAACTGGTAGTTAAATTAGCTGTTGTGGGTGCTCACTTGAAAGGATTCCAATTACATTGGCAACTTGAATCCGTAGGGGCAAGATTTATTGAATCAACAACTACGACTGCAAATTACAAACTCTACTGTTTACCTAAAACAGGACCAATTGCCAAGCCAGGATTAAGACGAGTTGATGTTGAAAATGGATCTAATATCGTTGTCGAGGTATATTCAATCTCCAAGGAGAAATTTGGTAAATTTATTAGCTATGTTCCTGAACCTCTTGGTATTGGATCTGTTGAATTACAATCTGGAGAATGGGTCAAATCATTTATCTGTGAAGAATATGGATATACACTTCCAGGAACAGTTGATATCACTGAACATCAAGGTTGGGCAAACTATCAAACTTGGTTGAATAATAAAGTTCAAAAACCTTTCAATTCAGTATTGGTTGCAAATCGTGGGGAAATTGCAGTTCGTATAATCAAGACTTTGAAAAAATTGGGAATCAAATCAATTGCAGTATATTCTGATCCTGATAAATATTCTCAACATTCTTTAATTGCTGACGTTGCTATCCCACTTCATGGAACAAGTACAGGAGAAACATATATTTCTATTGATAAAATCATCAAAGCTGCTAAGGAATCAGGTGCTGAAGCTATTATTCCTGGGTATGGGTTTTTATCTGAGAATGCTGAATTTTCCGACCGTTGTGGTAAAGAAGGTATCGTGTTTGTTGGTCCTTCTGGTGATGCCATGAAACAATTGGGTCTTAAACATTCTGCCAGAAAAATTGCTATGAAAGCTGGTGTTCCATTAGTTCCTGGTTCCGATGGGTTGGTAGAAGATGCCAATGAAGCTAAAAGAATTGCTAAACAATTGGAATATCCTGTAATGGTAAAGTCAACTGCTGGTGGTGGTGGAGTTGGTTTACAAAAGGTAGATTGTGAAGATGATATTGAACGGGTGTTTGCAACTGTTCAACATCAAGGTAAATCCTACTTCGGTGATTCTGGGGTATTTTTAGAAAGATTTGTTGAAAATGCTCGTCATGTTGAAGTTCAAATGCTTGGTGATGGTAAAGGGAATGCCATTGCTGTTGGTGATAGAGATTGTTCTTTACAAAGAAGAAACCAAAAGATCATTGAAGAAACTCCTGCTCCAAATTTACCTGAAGCTACCAGAATCAAAATGAGACAAGCTGCTGAATCATTGGCATCTACTATGAATTATAAATGTGCTGGTACTGTTGAATTTATCTATGATGAAGTTAGAGATGAATTTTATTTCTTGGAAGTGAATGCTAGATTACAAGTGGAACATCCTATTACTGAAATGGTCACTGGTATTGATTTGGTTGAATGGATGTTACTTATTGCTGCTGATGTTCCTCCTGATTTTAATCAACCTATTGAAATCAATGGTGCTTCAATGGAAGCAAGATTGTATGCTGAAAATCCCGTCAAGGATTTCATGCCTTCTCCTGGACAATTAACAGAAGTGAAATTTCCAGAATGGGCAAGAGTTGATACTTGGGTCGAAAAAGGTACTGTTATATCCGCAGAATATGATCCAACTTTGGCCAAAATAATTGTTCATGGGAAGGATAGAAATGATGCATTGAAGAAATTACGTCAAGCTCTTGATGAAACTGTTGTTTTTGGAGTTGTTACCAATATTGATTATTTGAGATCAATTGCAGGTTCTGAAATGTTTGAACAGGCTCAAGTTCATACTAAAGTATTAGATTCCTATGACTATAAACCCCATGCTATTGAAGTTATTAATCCTGGTGCTTATACTACAATTCAAGATTTCCCTGGTAGAAGAGGTTATTGGAATATTGGTGTCCCACCATCAGGTTGTATGGATCAATATTCATTTAGAATTGCCAATAGAATTGTTGGTAATCACCATGCTGCTCCTGGTATTGAAATCACATTAAGTGGCCCAACATTAGTGTTTCATCAAGAAACTGTGATTGCAATCACTGGTGGTCAAGCTCAAGATGTATCTGTCAATGGAATTTCAGTTAATCAATGGGAACCAATTTCAATCAAATCTGGTGATAAATTAACAATTGGTAAATTGACTTCAGGTTGTCGTGCTTATTTGTCCATTAGAGGTGGTATTGAAGTTACTGAATATTTAGGTTCTCGTTCCACTTTTGCATTGGGTAATTTAGGTGGGTACAATGGTAGAGTATTAAAGTTTGGAGATGTGTTATTCTTGGGTAATTCAAATGGAACTACTTCCTTACCTGCTCCAATTTCTGAACCAACAACAGTCCCTAAATCATTAATTCCTAATTATTCAAACAAAGTTTGGCAAGTTGGTGTTACTTGTGGTCCTCATGGTTCTCCTGATTTCTTTAAACCTGAATCAGTGGATGAATTCTTTTCATCTACTTGGAAGGTTCATTATAACTCAAATAGATTTGGGGTTAGATTAATTGGTCCTAAACCTAAATGGGCCAGACCTGATGGTGGTGAAGCCGGTTTACATCCTTCAAATACTCATGATTATGTTTATTCAATGGGTGCTATCAATTTCACTGGTGATGAACCTGTTATTTTAACTTGTGATGGTCCTTCATTAGGTGGGTTTGTATGTGAAGCTGTGGTTACTGAATCTGAATTATGGAAAATTGGTCAAGTCAAACCAGGTGAATTTATTCAATTTGTTCCAGTTTCTTATGCTACTGCAAAACAAATGAAATTAAATCAAGATAAATGTATTGAAACTTTACAAGGTCAATTGCCTACATTTGAAGGCAATGTGTTGACAACTCCAGAAAATCCGGTTCTTCATCAATTCAAACTTTCCAATAAAGGTCCAAAGATAACTTATCGTCAAGCTGGTGATAGATATATTCTTGTTGAATATGGTGACAATTCTCTTGATTTGAAATTATCATATAGAATCCATAAATTGGTTGAAATGGTTAAACAATTCAAAACTGTGGGAATCTTTGAAATGTCTCCTGGTGTTAGATCTGTATTGGTTGAATTTACTGATGAAATAACTCAAGCTCAACTTTTAGAAACCTTGATTTCATATGAACAAGAAATCTTATTTGTTGATGATTACGAAGTGAAATCTAGAGTAATCAGATTACCTATGGCTTTTGAAGACAAAAAGACTTTAGATGCTGTGACAAGATATCAAGAAACAATCAGAAGTGAAGCTCCATGGTTACCAAACAATGTTGATTTTATAGCTGCTATCAATGGAATTACCAGACAAGATGTTAAAAGTATGTTGTATAGTGCTAGATTTTTGGTATTGGGTTTGGGTGATGTGTTCTTAGGAGCTCCATGTGCTGTGCCATTAGATCCTCGTCAAAGGTTCTTAGGTACTAAATATAATCCTTCAAGAACTTATACTCCTAATGGAACTGTTGGAATTGGTGGTAACTATATGTGTATCTATACTATGGAATCTCCAGGTGGTTATCAGTTAGTTGGTAGAACAGTTCCAATTTGGGATAAATTAAGTTTGGGACAACATTCTGATGAAGATAAGCCATGGTTATTATCTATATTTGATCAAGTTGAATTTTATCCTGTTTCAGAGGAACAAATCGACGAGTTTACTGAAGAAATGAATGCTGGTAAGTTCAAGGTTGATATTGTTGATACCGTATTTAATCATGGTGAATACTTGGAATGGGTTAAGGAACATTCACAATCCATTGAAGAATTCCAAAAACAACAAGGAGGTGAAAAATTGGAAGAATTTAATAGATTGATTCAAGTTTCAAATAGTGAATTAGAGAAAACTGATAGTAAAATTGAAGTGGTGGAAAAGTTTGATGAAAGTTCAGAGATGATTTATTCTGAATATTCAGGTAGATTCTGGAAAGCATTGGTTGAAATTGGGGTAGAAGTTGTTGCCAATCAAGCTTTGATTGTTGTTGAAGCAATGAAGACAGAAATGGTGGTCAATGCACCTCGGGCTGGTAAAGTTGTTAAGATTTACCCTAGGAATGGAGATATGGTTGAAGCTGGTGATTTAGTTGTGGTCATTGCATAAGTCTATATAACTTTGTATTTAAAATAAAAAATATATATAATAATTGTTTATATCCTCGGGTTACTACATCGGTTCCTTTCAAAGATAGAGATTAATGTCTCGAAGAAGTCTAAGGAACCTAATCTAATATAGTATAAAATCTATGCGACAATATTTCAGGATATTAAACTCGCGCCTAATATCTTTAGAACTAGAAAACTTAGTGTAGATATTTATTCACTAGAAACCTCAAAGAATGATCTATATAACTACATGAGACGTGTAAGTTTTTCTCCTTAAGTAGGTGACACCTCGTCCTCACTCATACATAAAACATGTCGTCCTGGCACGTGATAATGTCGCGGCGACCAATGTCTCCAACACTCAAATATTCCTGACACAATATCAACACACGCGTAGATTTTTGACATAAAAAACAAAACCTTGATTTTTTTTCAATCTACACTTAACCGTGGAGATCTTAAACAACAACAACTAGTATGAGTCAACATACAGCCATTTCTGCAGCATCATTACAACCAGAGCAATGGACTTCCTCAGCAAACGAAGTTGTAAAGTTGTTTGTGACTGATTCAGAAGGTGCCATAAATTTTTCACCTACATTCACATATCCAATTTTTGGTGATGCTGAAACAATTTATGGGTACAAGGATTTGGTTATATTTTTATGTTTTGATCATTTTACCTTTAAGCCATTCTTCAATGTCAAATATTCCGAGAAATTGGATGATCCTGATATCGTTGATGTAGAGCAATTGCTTCGTAAATTCTTGCCCGATTCAGCAATTTTTAAAGATGAAGCTAAATGGGTAGATTCAATTAAACAAGAAAAGGAAGCTGGTTATTCAATTCCCGGTGATTTGATTGACAGTTTTGATAATGAAGGTTCTGAATATGAAATTTATAAGATTAATGTTAAAGATTCGGCGGGCTTGGAATTACACAAGAGATTACAAATTTTAGTTTTACTCTTTATTGAAGCTGGTTCATATATTGATACTAGTGATGAATTGTGGGATTTATACGTTGTATATGACAAAGATAGCTCTTCAATTGTTGGATTTGCCACTGCTTATAATTATTGGAAATATCCTGGTGCAAATAAGTTTGATGATAATAAACGAGAAATTAGAAAGAAAATCTCCCAGTTTATAATATTACCAATATATCAAGGCAAGAGATTAGGTGGACAATTCTACTCTCGCTTATTTGATGTATGGCATAAAGATGACGAGGTTGTGGAAGTTGTGGTTGAAGATCCAAATGAGAGTTTTGATGATATGAGAGATCGAGCTGATCTTTCTCGATTAAACAAAATTCTTGATTTATCTATAGTAACACCAAAAGTTGAAACATCATGGATAGAAGAAACTCGTAAACAATTGAAATTAGAAAAGAGACAATTTTCTCGGTTATTAGAACTTATCTTGTTGTACAAATTAAAACATACAGATGAGTTAACTAAGAAAGATGTCCGTTTGTTTATCAAAAAGAGATTGTATAATAAGAATAAAGAAGGATTAAGTAGTATGGATGAAAATACTAAAAAGGATAAGTTGCAAACTGCATATGAAGCCCTTGAAGACGATTATTATAGAATACTAGGAGATTTGAGATTGTCAATAAAACGTGCTGGTGATGACAAGCAAAACAATGGTAGTGGTAAAAAGGCCAAAGTAGCCTAGAAAAAAACATTAACTTAGAAACTGTATCCATATATGTATATTGTCATATTCTTGTAGTAATCTCTACAGCTTTTTGAGGTGTAGCTGGCACAAGCTGGTTCATCAACATGTGTTATGTTTACAGAAAGATAAAGTTCTTGTGAGTTGTTTTGAGCACTTCGTGTAAATTATCTATCTCTCCAATTGCGTTACCGGACAACCAAAACGAATTGGTTACCAATTCTTCGTTCTAACTTGTTGAAAAATGGGATTCAGCTTGAAAAATCATATCTCCCCCTATCTACATATCTACATTGTTCAATTTTCATGCCTACCGCTCTAAAAATAACAACCATTGTACAAGGCAACTGTGTTTTACTGGAAACAATTCCGTTTCAGGATATTTTCACAATCTTGAAATAACTTGCTATTTGTGTCGCTAAAAAGTTTCTACTGCAGGACAATAGAATGGCAAAAAAATACATTCTCGAAGGTCAAAAGGCCAATGTCGGAGAAAGTCAGAAGAACTACTCTTAATCGGAAAACGTTGGAATAATGTTAATTATTGCATTTCCATGGGGTTGTATTGAACCTAATTTAGGTATTTTTCTGGATATGATGCCCTGGGGTTGCTTGGGTTAACGTCATGGAACGGATTGTTTCGGACATTCCGCACAGTCCGATATTCCGCCCCCCTCATTTGCAGTAATTTTCTAGTCCACAAAAGCAAAAAAATGGCCCTGAAAAAGAAAAACAGAATTTAAAAAAAACCTTACACAAATTTCATCCCTTAAAAACCCACCATCATTCAAAAGTTGCGCTTATTTTAAAAACAAGGTTAATGTTTTTCTAACCATTTTATAATTATTAATTTACTTTGCTACTTTTTCTTTTTTATCAATTGTGTTTCCAACTTTTATCCAATTGCCTTTTTTTAAACTCAGTATACAATGCACAGAACATACTCCTTAAGATCTGCCAAGGCTCCAACTGCTGCTCAATTGCAATCACCTCCACCACCTCCTTCAACAACCAAAAGTAAGTTCTTCGGAAATGGTGGAATTTCTTCCTCGATAAGAAAAGCCACTGCTGGTGCCACCGGTCCTGAATTATCAAGAAAATTGGCTCAATTTATCAAAATGGAAAAGAATTTGATGAGATCAATTGAAGTCACTTCTCGTGAACGTAAGGACATTGCCAAGCAATTGAGTAATTGGGGTGAAGGTAACGATGACGATGTTTCTGATGTCACTGATAAATTGGGTGTTTTAATCTATGAAATTGGGGAATTGGAAGATCAATATATTGACAAGTATGACCAATATAGAATCACTCTTAAGTCAATTAGAGATATTGAAGGAAGTGTTCAACCTTCAAGAGAAAGAAAACAAAAGATTACTGATGATATTGCTCATTTGAAGTATAAAGATCCTCAATCTCCAAAAATCCCAGTTTTAGAACAAGAATTGGTTAGAGCTGAAGCTGAATCTTTAGTTGCTGAAGCTCAATTATCCAATATCACCAGAGAACAATTGAAAGCAGCATTCAATTATCAATTTGATGCTACTAGAGAATTGGCTGAAAAGTACGCTTTAATTGCCGGATACGGTAAGGCATTATTGGAATTATTGGATGATTCTGCTGTTACTCCAGGAGAAACCAGACCTTCTTACGATGGATACGAAGCATCAAAACAAATTATTATTGATGCTGAAAATGCTTTGGCTTCTTGGACTTTAGATTCAGCCGTTGTTAAGCCAACCTTGTCCTTACACCAAACAGAAGGAGACGAACTTGACGAGCACGAAATTGATGAGATTGATCAAGAAGTTGAAGAAGAATTCGCTAAGCACGATGAAGTGCCTGTCAATTGAGGGGAGAGAGTGTTTGAATGATATTTTTTTGCTTTTTATGATTGTTTTCCCTACTTACGTCATAGCAAGAATTGTTACTCTTGATTTCTTTTTTTTTTCTTGAGATTTTTTGTATTAATATTTATGAACGATGTTTTTTTAAGTTTAGTTGCAAATACCTTCACAATGGTAAATATTGATTTTAATAAAAATTGATTTGATTGACACTAGGAAAAAAAATATAGCAAGTTTATGTAATAGATTGTAGATGTTTAACTTTGTTCTTCTGATTCATTTTCATGTTCATGTTCATTTTCATTTTCATTTTCTTGACCTTGAACGATTATATTAATAGAACTGGCCAGTAACATCTCAAAAGAACGACTAGGTAAGGCGTCAATAACAAGTAGATTTTTGCTAGCTAAATTTAAGACATTGGAAAATGAATTGGCAGCATGTTTTCTTCTCATTGGCAATTCATCTAATTCCTTGGCACTAGAATTATTAGGAACCAAATCTGAGAATGGGATACAATAATATTCAACATTTGTTTTCAATGCGGAAAACTCCAGTGATTCCGTTAAAGTATTTAAACCATATTCTGACAGAATAAATTTCGTGCCCAATGCTTGTGATCTATCAATTGTATATTTGAAGAACTTGCGGAGTTGTCGACCAAAGATAGTTTGATTTGAAGTTGAAATATCACTGAGTGTAGAAACAGCGGATCTGTCAGTTGGAACCCGACTGCTATTTCTAAATGCATTTCCGAAACTAATGTTGAAAATTTCCTCTTGTGATCTTGGAATTTCCATGTCTGGAGGCTGAAAGTTATCCATATTTAAATCGAATTCGGGTTCTTCTTGGACGTTTTCTCGAGAAGCCCTTCTAGCGTGTTCGGATTCTTCGTTTAATAGAATCGTTCTATTAGTAAGACCGAGGGAAGTATCCAAGAATGAATTCCTTCTGAGTTGTTTCCCACTTCTATATTGATTCTGAAATATGGATCTATATACATAATCGGAATACACCGAAAAGTCAAAATTCATAGCTTGGATAATGTCATCAAATCTTTGAGCATCACTACCTAGCTCTTTATTTTGCTTTGCTAACATTTTTGGCTCATATTCTTCCACTGCTTTTAACATCTGTTCACGAGTCAAGATTGTTTCTTGATCTATTCTCATCTTTTGTAGAGGCAAAAAGCTAGACTCGTGAGACTCGTCTATAGTTTGCAAATTATTGGTTGTGGATAAGTGGAAATTAGGGTCATTTGAAATACTAGCATGATTTTCTTGGTTGGCTTCATTTGAAGTTTGTAAGATTAAATCATCAATGAGATTCTCAATATCTGCTCCCTGTTGAATCTCAGGTAATTGAACTTGTTCTTGCTCAGGAACGGGATTGCAATCCAAATTGAAATCAATATCCACTTCCATAGAATTGTCTACTTCCAATCGTCCCATTAATTGATCAATGTTATCTTGTTCAATTTGTTCAATTTGTTCAATTTGAGATTCATTACTTGTACTTTGTGTTCCTGAAATTTCCCAAGGATCATCATTTGTTAATTCTAATCTTCTTTTTTTATTTGGTCTGGGATCGTCTTCATCTACCCAAAAATTCTTCAAATACAGCTCAATAATATTAACATCTTGTAAGTGATGTGTTGGTTTCAGGGGTATAAATGTGTCAAAACATGTACCTGGCGTGTCCAACAACATACGGAAAGCTTTGGTTTGTTTTAACCTGTCTCTAATCATGCTAACATCAGCATAGAAATAATTCACTTTATGTTTATGGATAATACTTATTCCATGAAGAATATTTGATGAGTATCTAATATTATGGTATTGGGAACATGTTTCATTTAATTCTTGACAAAGCTTAGGGATGGAAACATTGTTTATTTCTCGTTTGGTCTTGATTTTCGATACTTTGGGTCCTAAGGTAGCTAACATCCAAGCTATCTCTAATCCTGGAGATCTATCGTGAACCAATTCCATTGTTGTTCTTGACGTGTATTGATTTATAGATTTTGGTTGCAAAAAAAAGATTATATAGACGGAGGCGCGTTTTTATAGAAATTAGTTTTGAATAAAAGCTGTCTCGATCTGTTTCACTATGAACAGTATAAGCATTGGAAACTGTATAAAATTACAAGTACAAGTCTAACAATACGATTTATATTTATATATATCTACCATTTAATTTCATTTATATACCCAAAACCCCCTAATTATGTCATTTTATACCTTATATTTTTTAATTTTTCATAAATTAAAGCTAACCATTTCACAGTCATTTCAAAATCTCTTACTTCAATCGCCGAGTACAAATTAGTGAATGTACTTGTCTTTAATTTATCATTAAAATACGCTTGTGTTACCTCTGCCGGGTCAAACGTCTTCGTACCATAAATAATTGAATTGTAATATGATTTTTCTGCTTTATTAAGATATTGATAATCTCGATCATTTAATTTCAAATCACGTTCCAAATGTGATAATTTATAATTTGAAACTTTGAATTGAGCAAAATGTTGAAGCTTCTTATAGTATAAATACCAAGGATAATCTAGCATCAACATATCTTCAACGTGATTATTATATTCATCGAAAATGCCAGATTGGTAAACAGTTTCATTCATAAGATATTTGAATTGTCTTAATAAATCACCAAATTTCACATCATCAATTCCTAAATCTTGATAAATTGAGGTTTTACCAATGACATAGTTTGAAACTGGTTCATTATGCCAAAACCCTAAAGTATTCTTCTTGTCTTCTACCAAGTCATTAAAAAACCCTTCAATATCCTTGAAATAAGCGTGAGTCTTGTAAGATACCACTTCATGTTCACTCAAAGATATTGCCAAAAGTCCGATAAATCGAATCATCAGACCATGCAAGAGTAAATCATCATCAATCTCTCGTTTAACCAACCAACTTCTAGAATAATAGTTTGAATTAGGAACATATACCGAACTATCTCTCTTGGCATCATTTTCAAACTTGATATTAATTGATGGCGTGCCTAAATGTTGTTGAAATATAACTGATTCAGTTTGATCTATAGGCAATCCCATAATTGGATTGATTGTTGTATTATCTTGCTTCATCCAATAACGATGTAAAGTGGTATATCCTTCATCATCGTCATCATCATCGTCGTCATCTTCATTTTTTAACGTTTTATAACTAGTAGCTTCTTTAGGTATGGGTATAAACTTGGCCGTATTCCTTAATAGCGAATTCAACATTGGATTAGAATCTACCGAGAATTTACTTCCCATAACTGCATCTCCATCAATATTGATATAAGCAACAATAGAACGCTTAGGATTAAAAACCTTGACATCATCCACAAATTCACGAGCACCTAACAAATCAGTATTAGATCCATCCCACAGGACAAATTTAATATTACGTAAAGGTTTCCAACCTTTTGCAACCAATCGTTGATAATTTCTCATAATTTCCAAAAGAATTGCATGCCCACTAAGAGGATTATTACAGGTATAAGAATCTCTGCGGGCTCCAATTATAACATCGGCATCATTCATTATTCCCTTTATGGATGCTACTATAGTGGTTAATTTGGCTGGTGGAGAACGGGGCGCCCGAGCAAAAGTGGTGTTTAATTCAATCTGCATAGGGGTGTTTCCCACAGGAGGATAATCCCAATGGGAGAAATCTGGTTGTTTATCGGAGAATAATGTGTCCAATATTGGTTTAATAATTTTTTTACTTACCGGTATGGCAGGTAAACGATACTTTTTAAATATTGAATCTCGAGAAATAGCTTGGGTTAATGAAGATTCATTTTCCACGTTATTGGCTGCGGCAAAATCATAATAATTGATAACACCACTTACTCCCCAGGTTTTGGCAATTGCAACTTTTTCAGCAATTGTGATATTTTTATTATATAAATTACTCTTTATAACCACGATTTTATTAGCAATATCTATACCATTTTTTTCAAGTAAATTATAATCATTAATTGTTCCTTCATTTATAAATACAAAATTAGCCACAATACTTGCATTAGTACCAAACGCATAAAATGCTGGTGTTTTGAAATTTGGTTCGATTATTAAAGGCAGATAAACAACTTGTCCCTTTTTATCTAATAATCGTAAACTAGAACTTATAGGTTTAGTTAATTCTAGAGGGGCATCATAACTATATGAATCTGTTTTGAATCCAAATTGTTTGAAATTGGTCTCTACAAAGGAAACCAATTCTAGGTTATCATCAGCAACCATATTCACTGTGCTTTTTGAATTAATCAGGGTGAAATTAGTTAACCACAGATCGATATATTCTTCAGTGGTTAGACTATTATGGGAATTACCTATTCCAGCCATTTGTAAAAATAGCCTTTTGACGTCTGATTTAGTTAAATGAATTCCATGCCATCTTCTATAATCCCGTCCTAGAGAAGTTCGTGGAAGGAATGTCAACTGAAATATTATAAATGCCACAACTCCAAGTGTGCATATCCAGATAAAACTAGGACGTTTTGCCATTTTTATAATACGGCTAACATTATCATCATCGTCATCCTCTTCTTCCTCTTGATCTTCCTGACTGTTGTAAGTCTGTGATTCTGTTGTAACTTGATATTCCTGTGGTTTCAAACTGCCAGCTGTTTCTTGTGAAGATGAAAGGTCTAGACCCTCATCCAAGCCTCCATGTGAAGAATTTGATCCCTTAGAGGATGTCAATAATGGGGTGAATTCTGAGTCTGGGTTCTGTACCGACCCCGTGTCTTCCGTGTTGTCAGTCATACGGTTGGAGAATTGACTTGTAGGAAGAAAAATCTATGGTTGAATATAGAAAAAGGTAAAGGCTGTGGTTGAATCAAAAAAGGTAGTTCGTAAAAACAATGATGGGTTGCTGTTATTGAGGGGTATATTATATAAACAAAAATTTCAAAGGGGGATTAGAACGGGTTAAGTATAAGAGAAATGGGGCGGGCAAAAACCAATTTCTAAAAATTTAAAGTTTGCGTCATTTTACATTTGCGAAGTCGAGAGACATTGACACAAAACTTTAGACAGCGATTGTTCTTGCAACAACAGCAACCATTGTTATGATGTCACTTAAATATATAGCATGCTAAGAGGCTGGGTATGTCCAAAAACGCGTATTTGTAATTGACATGAGTCTCAATTTCTGTAGTCGCTACTGAAGACAATCGAACGGTTATGTATTGTGTGACAACGTGGTAGGCCACCCCATTGATAAGAATTTACGAAAGGGAGCAGAAATTTTTTTTTTTGCCAACTTGGGGGCTTTTAGGTGGGACAACCATCTTCGGCAATATAAAAACGCATTCCGAGCAAAACACGGAAGGTTAAGACATAGACAAGAGAATATAAATAGTATGGAGTAGAAAACTCAGCCACGGCAGAAAATTAAAGTTTATTTACTAGTGTCTTTCTATTATTAACTGTAAAATCAAGACATATTTGCTATTCAAAATCCTTGTTCCCATTATTCCTCTATAAAACATTAGCCAAGACTTCAGGATCAAACATATTAGCTCCAGATTGTAAAGTCTTTGCTAATATAACTAAACTCTTATCAGTGAAATCTGGTTTTTTCCTTAGTTCATCTAAATCATCGGAAAATTCCAGAGCCATTAATTTCAAATATTGATTTTGTAAATTCTTCTTTTGTTCATCTATATTAGAACTAATTTGATTTATATTAGGAATTGAATTAGTTGAATTAGTAGTCAAGTTTGAAATTGGAGTTGTTACAAATGGGATATTGTTCAATTGTTGTTTTTGATTTAAAGATAATTTTTCCGGAGCTCTATGCAGTGGTTTTTGTTCATTATCTGAATCGATTTCTATATCATCTATATTTATATTTGATTGGGTTTCCTTTGGTGTGGTGTTATCTTGTTTTGTTTGTTCTTCAGTTTCGGGTTCAGATTCTGATGAAGATGATGACGATTCAGAATCAGAAGAGAAATCTTCTGTTCTTCTCTTTTTCCTACTTCGTCTATTGACTTTCTTATTTGTACTTGCTGCTGCCATTTTATGTAAATTTATTGACGTTAAATGTTATTTAGATCTTCTATTAGCTGGGATGAGGAAGATGAAAAAAAATATAGCAAAAAGAAAAAAGTTCCAAAAAAGTTTATATGCAGGGACGTATCAGGGCCAAATGTTTACCTATAAAAGGGGAAGATAATCCTTCCACTCGTGAATAAGCAAAGAGTAATCGTAATATACCTTGGGTGTTGAGTTTTGAATTGATTCCAAGTTGAAATTTTAGAAAGGAAATTCCCCAAATAAATTCCATTATTTTATCAAAACTTAGTAAGAATTCTAACATAGTTCGAGTTATACAACATTGATTTTCCCAAATTTTACAAAAGGTTTGTCAATTAAAAGAATAACAAAGCTATCAATCATGATTACGCGGTACTGATTAAATGACAAAGACGAGATTACACTGTACATTCTTTACTTGGCATTGAAACCCCTATTCAACTTGTGACTATTTAACAATTTTTGTTATTCTAGAAAATATTGCCCCCTACACGTAACTATTGTTGTTTTCCCCGTACTTCGGGAATGTAGAATTTCGAAAATATTCTGGGTCCATTGTAAATTGTTAGTTTTTATTGGAATTTTCTTCTTAAATTTTTTTCTTGTCTTGTGAGGAATTTCCTAATTGGGACTAATTGTTTATATTACAAGAAAATACACAAAACATAGCCACATAGTTCGATCTAATGTACCTCAAGAAACATTGAGGCTTAAAAGGGGAGTTCTGGAGGCAGTGTCAGATGAAAGCTTAATTCTGGCAAAGTTATCAGCTTATCTATTAACAATGCTATAAGAAGCAACACATCTTTGCTTATCGCTTAAAAATGCACCGTTGTTTTGTTCTCAACGTGGCCACACCAAAATTTTTATTTTTCCACCCAAAAAGAAAAAAAGTGTAATTGATTCCTTAAGGAGGAGCATCGGATAGGGTTTGAAAAAAATATCATAAGGTTTTTATATTACGGAATCACCTTTTTTTTTTCCTTCTTTTTGATTTCTGTTTAACTTGTTATCAGATGAACTGAAGTTACTTACTACGAGAAGCTAACTAGGGAATATTAAACTGTTTGAAAAAGGTAGAGTCGAAGTAGTTACTATTGTTTTTGCGTTCATCAGTTCCCACGTTTCTTCGATTGTTTAAATACTTTACACAAAATTTATACTCATCTTTGAATTTGTATATCATAAAACATCCCATCACCTTTCTTTCCTTCACTAACCCACTACTACCTCAACCCCACTGCATTCTCACCCTAAATGATCACAAGTAAAACATATATATTCAAAAACTTGTTTAACATAACAACTTAACTAAACTAAGAATTTACTAAATATTACTAATTACAATAACAAATCATTTCAAAACTTAGACGGATAAACCACCCCATCCCTGTACTACTACAACTAAATAATATTAATAGAACTTAATCCATCATGTACACAAACCTTGAATTAATATTTACATTGATTTCAATAATTAACTTTTGCACTGCCTTAGTAATCTACATTGTTGATTCTACAAGTGGAGTAACTGTTCAATCAGGGAAACATTACAAATCGTTCAAGATTTGTATAACAATGAGTATATTATTCGGAGTCGCATCAATGTGCTTGTTATTTAGAAATTTCGATATATCAGCAAAAATTTAATATATATATATATCTGTATATGGGTTAACTTTTTATATAATTGTGCCTAACTAGTTTTTGTTCTCTTTTCTTCTGGTTCGTCAAGTTCTTCTAATGTATGGGGGATTTTGGGTAATGCTTGATGATGGGTTGTTGGTCTTACCTTTGGAGTAGTTAAATCGGTATGATAATCCTTAATTATAGAATCAACATCATCAATATTCAATTGTCTAACATCACCCAATTTCTTAATCTTATTGGTAACTTCTTTACATTGTTCATCAGTCAAATGTAAATTCAATTGATCAACTCTAGATTTAATGGCATTCCAACCAGTTAATCTATTAGCAAAATGAATATATCTAGTTAATCCAAAATCACTAGGACTTAAAATTTCATAAGTTGAAGGATTTGCTAAAATTGCCTTGGCATGAATACCTGCTTTATGAGTAAATGCACAAAATCCAGTAATTGGATTATTAAATGGAATATTTACTTGAACTGCTTCAGCAACTAAATTTTCAATATCTCGTAATTTATGCACCTTATATTTAGACAAGACATAATCACGATCAGCAGCAATCATTCGGGCCATAAGTCCCCCCAAGGGAGTAATACCATTACGTTCACCAATCCCTAAAACACTAACATCAATTAAACGTGCCCCACCTTCTAAGGCAGTATATGCATTAGCAATGGCACATCCAGTATCATTATGGAAATGACATTCAATATCACAATTAACCACTGATTTTAACGTTCTCACCAATTCAAAAACTTGTCTTGGATTAGCACAACCAACTGTATCAGCAATACCAACACGATTAACTCCAATTTTGTCAACTGTACGGTAAATATTCAACAAATCAACTAAATCTGATCTAAATGAATCTTCCGAAGAAAATCTAATTTCAATACCTTTGGATTTAACAAATTCAATAACTTCAATTGCACTTTGGGCAATATAATTCATATCCTTACCATGAGAGAATTTCCGTAAGAATTGAGAAGTACCAATAACAACATCAACCCCGTCAACTCCAGTTTCTACAGCAACTCTAGCATCATCCATATGACATCTAATGTGGGTCAAAATCTTTGCCTTTAATCCTAATTTACAAATGGCTTCACAATCAGCACGAGATTGCTCTGAAGCAACAGGAGAAGTTAATTCAATATAATCAACCCCGAAATCATCTAAAGCCTTGGCGATTTCAATCTTGGTTTCAGTTGAGAAAAAGGCATTTGCAAATTGTTCACCTTCACGAAGAGTAGATTCAATTAATTGAAAATTACCAACGTTTGAAAGGTAATCTCCTGGATGAGGACCATATGGATTGACTTGATGCGATGCACTTGAAGAAGAGATATTCTCACTGATTGGTTTAAACAATTCTTCCGACATTTTTCTGTATAATGCTGAAATTAGTGAAGAAGAGATTAGATAAGACTGAACATTTTTTTTCGAAGACCAGAAAACAAAGCAGCCAAAGAACAGAAAAGAAAAAGTCATGCACTTCATTTTCCGGTTCAGGAATACGAAGGTCGTGTGCGACTGGTCAAAGACGATTAGTATCATTTTGTGTATTTATCAAACTTGAAATACAAGATAACAATCGGGGCAGTTCCATTACCTTGTTTCACATTGTCAAATGAAGTGTGGTCATCGGATCTTCAAGTATAGCTTGTAGGTTAGGCAACGAAATCCTAAAAATGTACACCATGAGTAGAAAGTATTACTGGTGAATAGCAAAAGAAAGTATTATATTATTCTCCTCGACTAGACCCTGTTTCAGGAATAGAGTCTGTTTAATTCAATATATACTCTCCTAATATCTAGACCAGTTTGCAATAATTTTGATTAGGTGAAAAATAAAAAAAATTACGAAATTTAACGAGATGATCGTAACATAGTAACTCCACAATTTTCTAAATCAAAAATTTTCAAAAATTAAACATCGATTGTACTTTCATATTAAATTTAAAACACCGATTCAGAATTACCACATTCAGAAATTCCCCAGTTTTACTAAATGGATATTCTACCCTGTAAGTTTTAGATCTCGTTTACCAGCTTCTTGTGTGTACACCTGTGGTGCTTGCATGTTTTTCTGCTGAGTAATTAGCCATTGTTTGCAATTTAACTTGCTTTAATTAAGCCCCGACGACAACTTGGGATAAATTCTCGGAACATAGATTTCTCCTCTTCAACATCACCCGTGTATAATTCCATTGTTTCCCTCATAATCCCCTAATGAATTAACTTTGTTAATCATCTAAAATTCGGGAGTAGATTGGATAACTTTCCTATTTGAGATAACTCCGTGGTGGAGGTATTTTGCAAGGGGGTTCCACTATTATTTCAATTTGACACTATATAAATGGCACTGTGCTCCCCCTAAATCGATGAAACTCTCTTGTACAACTAACAGTGCACTAACAGAATAATGACTGCTGATATTACATACAACAATTTAGGTGAATCCGGTTTGAAAATTGCTCCAATCATCGTCGGATGTATGAGTTATGGTTCAAAGTCTTGGGCTGATTGGGTTATTGAAGATGAAGAAGAAGTATTGAAAATCTTGAAAAAATGTTATGATGTTGGTTTACGTACTTTTGATACCGCCAATGTCTATTCAAATGGTAGATCAGAAGAATTGCTCGGGAAATTCCTCAAGAGATTTAATATTCCTCGTGATAGAGTTGTTATTTTAAGTAAAGTTTTCGGTCCTGTTAACACCGAGGACCCCAACTTTAGACTTGGAACTGTTGGTAATTATCCAGCTGTTGATTGGTACAATTCCAAGGGATTATCTCGTAAACATATTTTTGATGCTGTTAAGGGGATTCAACAAAGACTTGGTACTTATGTTGATGTTTTACAAATTCATAGATTGGATCATGACACTCCTAAAAAGGAAATTATGAAAACTTTGAATGATATTGTGGATCAAGGATATACCAGATATATCGGAGCTTCTTCAATGAAAGCAGTAGAATTTGCTCAATTGCAATTCATTGCTGAACAAAATGGATGGCACAAGTTTATTAGTATGCAAAATTACTATAATTTGATTTATCGTGAAGAAGAACGTGAAATGATTCCATTTTGTCAAAAAGGTGATTTTGGTAACGTTGGTGTTATTCCATGGTCTCCAATCGCTAGAGGTGTTTTAGCACGTCCAATCGGAGGACCTTCAGGTACTGGAAGAGATAAGACCGACAATTTCTTGAAAGCTTTAGATTTAGATAAATTACCTGAAGAAGAAAGGGAAATTGTCAAAAGAGTCGAAGAAATAGCTGAGAAACGTGGTGTAAGTATGGCTGTTGTTGCAACAGCTTGGGTTATTAGCAAGGGAACCAACCCAATTGTTGGTCTTTCGTCGGTTGCTAGAGTTGATGATATCTTGGGTGCTACAAGATTGACTTTAACTCCTGAAGAATCTAAATACTTGGAAGAACCATACAAGCCAAAGGCAGCAATGTTCTAGATATTATATAGTATACAATACAACTTATCGTAACTAAATAATCTAAGAGTGTTTACTTTCTCGGTGAAGTTCGCTTCTTACCCCCTATTTTAGGGTTTGTTTATGACACAATACCTCGAAACTTGCTTCGGGTTTATCCCTGTTGATAATTACCAGTTTCGGTTATCTCCGGCGGTAAATCACTATATATCTCCGAACATTTTGTTTTTTTCTTGCTCTCGGGAATTGTATAAAAAGGGTCCCGAATTTTCCAAATACTCTATCGATCCTGATATCAAAATTATTCAACACTTCTCAAAAACATGTCAATTGAACTCAAGTATAACAATTTAGGTGAATCTGGATTAAAGATTGCTCCAATTATCGTTGGATGTATGACTTATGGTTCAAAAGCTTGGGCAGAATGGGTTATGGAAGATGAAGAAGAAATTTTTAAAATTTTAAAGAAATGTTATGATGTTGGTTTACGTACTTTTGATACCGCTGATGTTTACTCAAATGGTAAATCGGAAGAATTGCTCGGAAAATTTCTCAAGAAATTTAATATCCCTCGTGATAGAGTTGTTATTTTAAGTAAAGTGTTTTTTCCCCTGGATCCAACCACACCAGGATTCAGTCTTGCTAAAGCTTCTGAATTCCCGGCTATTGACTATTACAATTCGCAAGGTTTATCTCGTAAACATATCTTCGATGGTGTTGAAGGAATAAAGAAAAGGCTTGGTACATATGTTGATGTATTACAAATTCATAGATTGGATACTAGCACCCCAAAGAAGGAAATCATGAAGGCATTGAACGATGTTGTTGAACAAGGATATGCTAGATATATTGGATCTTCCTCCATGAAGGCAGTGGAATTTGCTCAATTACAATTCATTGCTGAGAAAAACGGATGGCATAAATTTATTAGTATGCAGAATTACTATAACTTGCTTTACCGTGAAGAAGAGCGGGAAATGATTCCCTTCTGTCAAGAAGGTGATTTCGGAAAAGTGGGACTTATTCCATGGTCACCAATCGCTAGGGGTGTTTTAACTCGTGCAGTAGGTGCTAGTTCAGAAAATAAGCGAAATGAATCAGATAAATCATTTCAAAGATTACATTTGGATGATTTACTGGAAGCAGACAAAGAGATTATCAGTCGTGTTGAAGTAGTCTCCAAGAAGCGTGGTGTTAGCATGGCGGTTGTTGCTACTGCTTGGGTCATTAGTAAAGGAACCAATCCAATTGTAGGTCTTTCTTCTGTTGCTAGAGTTGACGATATCTTGAAAGCTACTACACTTGAATTATCCGAAGAAGAAACCAAATACTTGGAAGAACCTTATGCTCCTAGAGCTCCATTGTTGTAAGACAGAAATATCTAGCTGCATTATCTATATATCTATATATAAAAAAATCACTATTGTTGCGTTCCTCTTGATATTGTAGATCTATTGGATTGTCTGGTAGACGTTCTATGAGCTGTAATAATACTCTCTTCATCATCTTCGTCGTCACTTTCATCTTCGGTTGGAGAAACCACTTTTTTTCTTTGAAAATCTTTAATATGGGCATTATGCAATGATTCAGCAATTGTTTGGAAAGTACTCTTTCGGCGAGTTAATCTTGGAGGGAGTCCGCCTGATAAAGGAACAGTATTTAGTCCGATCTGGGAAATCTCGCCCGTCTCTTCTTCATCTTCTTCTTGTTGCTCAGTCGTTACTGGTAAAACACTTGTAGAATAAGACTGAGTTTGGTCAAAGCCAATAGATTCTTCTTGTTCAGGGAAGCGCATTTGTTCAATAACAAGTGGTTCTATGGTAGTACATCTCAACAGGACCAATTTCTTAATTGCTCGTTGAACCTTTGATGAAATTGAATAAGGTAAGGGAGTATCCTTGGATGCTCTAAATAAAATCACATTACTACAATGTTCATTCTCCATTCTGAAAAATATCCAAATAAATCGTCTTATAATTTCAGCCACGGCAATACAAAAACTTGTTACTGCCGATTGTTGGATTTGATGATTGAAAAATGCATAAAATATCCATTGGAACCTTAAAATAACATCAATTATCATAGCCAGATAATAATAGATTGGTCTTTTAAAGAATAAATGATCACGAAGGAGAAAATTCTTTGAATTGCTTTGCATAAGTGACCAATCCATAAAGATATCCCAGGCTGATGTATACAACGAATTAACACAAGCAAAGAAAATAAATGTTGATTTATTCTGGTTAATTCGTTCAATACGATACATACTCAACGTAATTTGATAAACCGCCGATATGGTATATTTCATCATGTTGGCTAAATGTGGGAACCAATCACCAGTATCCATATAACGACGTACACATTGCATAAATCTCCAAATACTAGGTAATGTACTGCAAAATCCCATCAATCTAGATTTCGAAGATCCACAAACATTGTCGGAACTTGGGTTATCAGATAAAGAACCATTCCAATGATGGGCGTATATGCAAAAGAAGAAGGAAATATTCCCCATAGTATATGTTAATGAACATACTATATCACCTAAAAAGAAATCTCTAAATTCAACGGGATAAAACCCAGATAGGAGAAGTCTCCAAAGGGCAACTTGTAACCATTTTCTACTAGAAGAATAAAATTGTTTGCCTGGCCAAACGAACACCACTACGATTATTCCCAAATATAACCAGGGCCAATCTCTTCCAGCAAATTTGTTTGGCCAAAAATCATTAGCACTAAACCAACCCAAGATAGAAAGTAATGCAAAGGCAAGTGATGGTAGTAACCAAAATTGTTTATAATTCAATACGGTCGACATATTGAACTCAAATATAAACTTATAGTTAATCTTAAATTTATCAAAAACCGACAAGTTTATACCAAATAATATAAACATTAGAATTAAAAGGAAAAATCCTGCCCAAATTTGAAGCAAGTACTTTCCTTCTGGTAAAATACCAAGTACTATTTTATCAATTATTGTATAGGTTGCTAATACTAACAAGGGTAGACCAAATCCAAGGGCAAGTCCTGAAGTGAAGAATTCCAAATAATAATTTGGAGGTCTAATTTCAGATGCATTCAATGCATATGCTATAGACTTTAATTTTTCTAGTGAATGTTTCCTATCTTTGGTATCAGGGTCAAAAAATGCAATATATGACTCTTCCACTTGATTTAACAACTTGTCCACTAAATCACTGGTTAAGAAATACTCTTGATTATCAATTCTATTCATAAAAGACTTCATGGTATCTTGTTTCAACAATTTATCATATTTCTTGGTTATTTTTCTAAATGCAGTTCTGTTTAAGTTTTTATACGATCTTAATAATGCTAAAGAACGATAATGTTCTAATATAGCGTCTTTTAATTGTCTTCGAGCAGATAGATACGGTACTCCGAAATGTTGCTTTTTAACGGTATAGTCTCGTCTTTGAGATTGTCTTGCTTGTTCTGCAGTTTCAGGAGGTTGGGGTCTATTAGGAATATCTAATTCCCCATCGGATACACCCGATTGGTCGTCATCTTGGGACGACCAATCTGCTAACCCATTTCTAATTCTATTTTCTGCGTAATTGACATCGGGTATCTCTTGTTCTGAATTATGCAAGGAAATATCGTCTTCCTTTGACGTCTTCCTTCTTCTTAATTTCTTTAAAAATGTATCAGAGGGTAATGAAGGTAATTCTAGACGATTCAAATCTGTTAACGAGAACTTATCTTGTATGGAAAACCTCTTTGACTTTGCTGGAGATTTATCTTGTTTTTGTTGTTTAGTCTTTTCTTTGATTATAGATAACTTATGGTCCCGTAATTGATATAGTTGATCTTGTAACAATAAAAACCGTTCATATACATCTTGTTCCTTCTCTAGGAAAAATGAGTTTACTTTCTGCAATTCACTTTCTAACCAGGCGTTAAACTTTTCCGAGTCACTAAGATAATCCTCATCTTTGTTTGATGTAAAAGAATCAAAAATTGAACGACCTCTAGTCTTAACTATTGGTCTCAATTGGGGGAATTCACTAATATCTTCGCCTTCTCTTGCAAGAGGTCTATCTAAGGAAAACTGTTCATCGGAAGCAATATTATCTCCTTCAGATGCAATATAATTACTCCTTTGATCCACAGCTTGTAGTAACGGAGTTGTATCGTCAGTAGTATTACCGCTATGTCGGGCTTCTCGTAAACTGAATATCTTTTTAATTAGTTTTTTCCCGGCTTTGTAATCCACATATTGGTCATGCCATTCCGGGACTAATCCTTCGTTCAAGGACTCGCCAAACTTCATTCAAGGGTGACAAGAAACAATTACTATTCTTGATAAGGTAAAGCAAAGATAGGACTTTCTAGAGCAACGTGCTAGAATAGGAAAAAAATGTTAAAGCGCAATTAGAAAAGCACAAGATTCGAAAATATTTATCAGTGAATATTTTTTAGAAAAAAGAAAAAAAAAATATTTATTTTGCTGCATAAAAATATTTAAGAAATTTTGCAGATTTCTATTCAGTTCCCCTTCCCCATCGGGGAAGTTTGTTTCCACTTCAGAGCTTCCATCGGATATAACAAGATTCGAAAAGTATATTCTATAAACTAGAGATTCTACTTCTTTATAGTACATTGGCGGTTTAACTACTTTCATATCTCACATATAAAGCATCAATAAAGTGGGGATGTTTTATTCCTGGTGGTTTTGCATTCTTAAATCCTTCTACTGCTTCCTTTACTGACCATCCTAACACTTCTATCAAATAACAACAGACCAAGAATCCAGTTCTATTAAATCCATAATGACAATGTACCGCAATTAAAGGTTGTTCCACTTTATTATCCGATAAAATATCATCTACCAATTGAATAAATCTCCGTATTGCACTTTGATCTGGAGCAACTTTTGAGACCGTGGCACATTTGTAATACTTGATTATATTAAATGATTTGGGACTATATGGAGGTATATCTGCTGATATATCTATTATAGCAATAAGATTCCCTCGAGGAATATCCTGACTATTATGACAATCCTTGCCATAGAATAAACCTTCTAAAATTACTGGAGAATGATTGGAATCTCCTTCACGTAAAGTCTTCATCCCTAATAAGGGGGCCAATTCTGTACCATTTTTTCGCGTTATATTGGCCGATATTGGTTTTAATAACAGCCATTTTAACTCATTCTTTAATCCCCATTTATCTCCAGAAATTTTTGCCTTGACTTTTAATACCCATGCTGGGGATAAATTTAATCGTTGAGGGAATCTCAGTTCAATATGGTTTAAAATCATCCCACTAATAAACTCTGGTTTCAGTAATAATAATGAATGTCCTACTCCCTTGATTTCAATCGTAGAAGAAACTTTCCTCTCAAAAAATGCCTGGGTTAAAAATTCATCCAATTTATATATATTCTTAACAGGGGTGATTTTATCACTTGACCCTGCTAAAAGTAAAGTTTTCTCATAAACATGTTTATCAGTAGGATCGTCATTAAATTGACTAATTGCAGTAGCTAAATCAGACGTAGTTGCGTGTTGAAACCCTTTAGAATATCTTAGTACTATAGATGAATCTACATCCATATTCCACCGTAATTGTCGTAATTTATTATATACCGTATTGGACCCAACTGATAATTGTCGCTCTACACTTTTGCTATTCAATCCTTCTAATCTATCCCACAGTCTAAACCAGTTGAATAACCACGGTATAAATGTGAACACTGCTAAAAGATTGAGCAAACTGGAACTACTTGTACTGCTTTTTTTCAGTTGTGCATCAGTAATATTCACATCATCTTTTAATCCTGGCGGGGATAATAATATCAATCCTTCTACTTTATGTTTGGGTAATTTTTTCGTAAGCTTAATACTAAGATGTGTCCCCATTGAATGCCCAATCAAGACAACTTTTTTATTATCGGGAATTTGTTGTGTAATAAACTCATATAAAATATTAGATATATTTTCAGTAGTAAAATCTTGCCATGCCATTTTTTGTATACTTGATGAAATTTTCTGTTTATCTTGATTAGAAATATTTGAAATTGTCTTGTAATTGTCATTAAACTTAATTCTTGAATTCCCAAACCCTGGTAAGTCAAGTGACATTATTTCCAGACATTGTGATAGCAAACCCATCAATGGTTCAAATTGAGACATTTGACCTCCTAGTCCATGAATGAATACAAGAATAGGAGATTCTTGCAATTCCTTCAGTATATCGACATCTTCAGGTGAAATTTGATTTGCCTCATTACTCATGAAATTATTTAATGGGTGGGGTATATGCAATGCATTAACAGTTATATTATCCACGGAAATGCCACTTTGTTTCCGTAGATCAATATCAACAGTTTTACAATATTTGGCCACTAACGAACAATCATTGGGTTCATTTTGTATAACATATTGTTCAAATTGGTTTTGAAGTCCAAAAAAGTTAATTTTACAAAATTCAACAATTTTCTTCAATGTGGTGTTTGTTCGTTCAATTTGTGCTTGTGAAAGTTGTGATAATTTAGCTAGTTGAGGACGGCTTACAGGCTCCGGGGACGTGGACGAACTTATAGCTAACAATTCTCTTGAATCTTCATCTGACAGCATCTTCAATTATCCTCCAAACTTCAACTAAACTAAAAAAAATATGTGATTTACAAAAAAAAAGTCTATGTCTAATGTCTATTAATATAAAAAACAACTGATAGACACAAGTTTTTAGGATGGCGCTTGGCAATTTTTTTAGGGATTTTAGATTAGAACAATAATGTGGTGAGGGCGTTTGTATGCAGGATTTCAGAACCTTCTATTATTTTTGCCCAGGAAACAAAAAGACAATCAGATTTGAATCTTAAGCTAACAAAGAAGCTTCAAGGACTTCTTGTTGTTCTTATTCTTTCCCTGGGCTTGTTTGGGTATCCATTTCTTCTTTGGTTAGAGTACTCCAATAACAGTCTTCTTTCCTATCAGATTAAGGGAAGTTTAAACTGGTTGGACACACCCAAACTTCAGATTAAATTGGAACGTGCCTCAAAGACGACAGCTTAAAGTGAATCAAGTTCTGTCGAGATCTTCTAGATAATATCGCAATGAGCTATTTCATATTGAACTGGATAAATGAAAACTACATCCTAGTTTAGCAAAACTTAATATGAACATTGGAGGATGATAAGACACTAATCATTTCAGATTGTTTGTGAAGCTTAAAAATCATTAGCATAGCCCCCCACATTTCCTTGAGGAAAATTGGCCCTTTTTATAAGAAGTATTGCATTAACAGTTATATTGTAACGGAACTTGACGTTGTAATCACGGTAAAACTTTCCTGATGACGTAATATAGTTGCGCTAGTATACTCTTTTCTTTGCGAGCATAGCCTGATAGATTGAATCTTCAATTTTGTGTCTTAAAGTTAAAAATATGTTTCACCTAAAAATTATTGTCTTTTCAACTGATTTACCATTCCGTCTATTTGTACTTTCTCACCGGGGAGTAACTTCGCCTTAACCTACTGTGGTATAAAAATAGAATCCATAGAATAGGAAAAAATGCAAGTTAACACGAGTACTTCAAAATTAAACTTTGAGATCAAATAATAGTCAACGATGCATATTCCAGAGGTCCCCGGATCCCCCCTTTATCCTCCTCCTATAAATATGAGAGAAGTTTCTTACTTTAGCTACTTGATTTGTTTTTCTTCTACATCAATTATCTAATTAAAATATGTCTGCCAACGAATTCTACTCATCCGGACAACAAGGATATGTCCAACCTAAAACCTCGAATAATCAAGATGATAATGGTCAACCAGGCGAAAGAGGATTAGGTGCTACTATTGCGGGTGGAATTGCAGGTGGTTATGGTGGTAATAAACTAGGAGGAAGAAACCATGGGAAATTAGGTGCTGTGGTTGGGGCTATTGGTGGTGCATTTGCTGCAAACAAGGTTGAAGATATTTACAAGGACCATAAAACTTCACATCAACAACAGCAACAGCAATACAGCGGTGGCTATGGCGGTGGTTATGGCGGTTATGGAAATCGTGAATATCAAGGAGGATATGATGGTAGACCCCAAGAACAACAACCATATGGTGGTGGATACGGAGCTCCTCAAGGTGGACATCACCATCACAACTGCGATCAACAACAACAACAATCCGGGGGGTATGGAGATCAAGGAAGACGCCAAGATTATCAAGGTGGATCTTATGGAAATAATGGAGGTTATGATGACCGTCGCCGTTACTAAAATAAATATTGACGGTTCCTTACAAAATTTAGTTATATGTAGTGGAAACTGTAACTATATCGCTCGTCTATAAAATGTCTAGATTGTATGTTTTTTTAACAAATTGGACAATATATAAAATATTTCCTCCAAATGTAGTGTTTCTTTACGATTGAGTCCGGGGTCTCTTTTGTCCCAGCATATATTGCTCGCATTATTTGTGGTTGTTGAGATATCGGGTAACGCACCGAAAACTCTATGACATACTACTCCAAGTACCATATCTTTCGAAGATAAACTACTATAGTTATAAAGTCTTCAGTAAAGTTTACTGAATTGCTACGTAATAAGAAAATACGACGCCATGCATAATCTCAATTACGCAAGCGAGTGTTTAGTTTTGGAAATAAATTGATTGTTTAGATTAAGTGGCTAACCTCACACTGTGCATATAATTGTTATGAGATACAGTTATGAACGATTCTACGATGCAGGTTCATACATTTCTAGTATCGTTTCGGTCTATTTCAAAGGGTCTGGAGCTTGGTTGCCCAGCCCTGACCTGCTCTACGGAAGCAAACGCCGTTCCCGAAAAATTCATTGCAACCTAGTGTTGCAAAATTGAGAGATTAAATTTTCTAACGGTGCATATTGCCCTGGTGTTAAGATATATTCCGCCTTTGCGTCTTCCTATAAATATTGGAAAATGGGACGTTCTAATTCCTTTATCTTTAGACCACTTTTCTTTCTATAACTAATTAATAACTAAATATGTGGCCCAACACTGGAAGATCAAGCAATCGTGATGGTAGTATTATACCAAACAAAAGAGGTTTAGTGTCTGCTATAATGGGTGGACTTAGTGGAAGAGGAGGAGGGAATGAATTGGGAGGAAGACGTGGGAAATTAAGTTCCATTGTTGCTGCCCTTAGCGGTGCCTTTACCAGAAATAATAAGTCTGATGGTTCTTATGATAGCTATGGAAATCACCAACTGAAACAACAACAACAACAATCACGTGTTGATTACCCTGCCAGAGGTCGTGAAGAGTACCAGGGTGGGAGACAACAATACCATAACGATCAACAAGAGCAATACGGTGGCTATGGAGGTCAGGGAAGACGCTAACTAGAGGGGTGATTTGCTAAGACTATTACAACAGTTATAAGGATGATTGTTGGAATAATTGATAATTTCCCTTTAGTCTTTTCTCCAAATTTTGTTTTATGTAAACCTCTAAATATATTACTACTCTATAAAATATGAACTTACTTGTTACCAAAACTACAATGTAGACCAGAATTCACCACTTCAGCTTTATCAAGTGAGCCAGGTGTCTCTTTTTCCAGCAACCTGGCGTGGGGATATAGACTACTCCCGATAATATGGAACGTATATAGCTACCAAGTAGAGATAGGAAACTCTTCCATACAACTACGTCATATTTAAAACTCGAAAATAGAGCAAGATAACCAAACTTGTCAGAAGTCCTACGTAACTAGAGAAAATAATCCGAATACGCCTGCAACGATTTCCGATTATGTAAGCAGTACATACAATTTTCATTTCCGATTATGTAAGCGGTTATGATGATTATTTTTTGCAAGATTGATTGTGTAAATGTTAAGGCTTAGGTTTAAAGTTCTTTTCCACTGGATTGTTATCAGGGGACAAATATCCATGATTATTCCATGCATCTAAATAATATTGCTGATATAGCCAGATCTATTTCTAATGGCTAAGCACGCTATTACTCAGCCATTACTCCGTTGTTAGCACTGAACCCGTTATAATTAAAAAAATAAGTAAATACGAGTATTTCAAACTTGAGAGATTTTCATAATGCAATATTTACAGGATATGAACATGGGTGTTTGTACAGCTTCCTATAAATATTGGGGAATATTTCATGTTCTTTAACAATTTTACTTCTTTTTATTCTATCATTAGTTAAACAAATAAACATGTGGTGCAAAGAATTTTACTCATCTAGAGATCAAGGATATTGTCGCGATAGAAGGTGGAGATGTTGTCGGAGAGAGAGAGGATTGATTTCTTCTATAGTTGTTGGGCTTGCTAGTGCGTATTGCGAGCATGAATTGGAAGGACGTAGGCGTGGGAAATTGGACAGCTTTGTTGGAGCATTTGTTGCAAATAGGTTTGAGGGTGGATATGAGAACAATAGAAATAGATACCCACAACAATATGGTTTATATAGTGGTTCAGCAATTCGTCAAGAATACCCACCTGGGTATTACGGATACGAAGAACAACAACAATATGGTATATATGGTGGAAAAGAGTATCAAGGTGAATATCGTAGACACCATAAGAACAAACACCACGACCAACAACAACAATATGGCTGGTACGGAGATTCGGAAAAACGTGAAGAGTTTCAAGAAGGGTTCTTTGGTGATTACAGAGATCGTGATAACAATAAATACTAGGATGATCGTCGCAATTTGATGACTCAGCTCCCGGTCTTTCATTAAACTTGGTTTTTTGTAGTATTAACAGTATATAACACTAATAGAATCTTGAACGTACTCATAAGTAAAATCCTCACAGCAAATCCAAATCCTCTTATAGGAGAGGTTTACCTCCAATTTCTCTTTCATACCTGGTGTCTTCTTTTGCTAACCAATATTGGACGCAAAAGTTCTTGAATTTCACTAGCTGTCAATCTACGGACAGCATTCGGATATCCAGATCCCCAGACAGATTCAGTTTACATATATCACACTCCCTAATTCTAACAAAAAGCTATACTGCTAGGAATTATATGACTATATCTGTAAGCCCCAATGCATCCATTTTGACTACTTCTATTTTCGGAGTGGCCAGGGCTATGTGTTAAAACTATTGTTTCCGCGCGTTGTCTTTGTTTTCTCCCTTTAAATCGGTACTATTATTTTTTTTTCCCTCTCCGTCAGTATACAAATCAATCTTAATTCCTTAGATACACTTGGACAACAACATATTCGGTGTTAATACATTACGCATATAGAAACAAGCCATGGCATCATCTTCGGTACCAAAGCGATATTCCTTTTCGGAAGATACTGATTCCTTTGACGATCTAGATAACTCTCTAGATAGAGCACTATATAGTGCCAGTAACAATCTTTTCACATATAGTCAAAATGCACCTTCAAGAAATGCATCCTTCGGTTCGGCCGGAGCCATACCCTTGACATCTATACATTCAAATAGTAACAACAATGAAAATGGCCATGCTGATGACGATAACAGCAGTGATATGTCCCCCTTAATAGCGAACTCAGCATATTCTCATAATCATAATGTTTCGTTATCTTCCTCAAGTTCCTCACTTAATATGGCAGCTCGAACAATGTCATCTAGAATCAAACGTGCGTTCAAGAGATCAGTTAATTTGTTTGCCGTTGCCAAAAGAGAGTTGGATCAAGAACGAAAAAGAAAACTGTCTATTGCCTTCAATAATGTTGACCAACATCACGGAACAAGTGTTGAAAGATGCATATCTGCCAAAACAACTAATTCAAAGTACAATAATACCTACCCTTCCAACGCAATATCAAATGCAAAATATAATCCTATAACATTCATTCCTATTATTTTATATGAACAATTCAAGTTTTTTTTCAATTTATATTTCTTAATCGTTGCTTTATCACAAATAATTCCCCAGTTGAGAATAGGTTATCTTTCGTCCTATATTGTTCCCTTGGCATTTGTTTTGACAGTAACTATGATGAAAGAAGCTGGTGATGATATTTCAAGACGTCGGCGTGATAAGGAACAAAACAACGAATTATATGAAGTTTTAAACCGTCCTACATCTGATATTCCATTAACTATGGAAACTAAATTGGTTCCTGCAAAGAATCTTCGGGTTGGAGATTTGGTGAGGTTACATAAAGATGTAAGGATACCTGCCGATATGATTCTCGTGCAATCATCGGATCATACGGGGGAATCATTTATCAAAACCGATCAATTGGATGGTGAGACTGATTGGAAGTTAAGAATCGCACCAAATATAACTCAAAAAATGACCAATATAAGTGAGTTGGTAAGTACAATTTCCTTAATTGTTGGTAGTCCTTCTAAATCAATTCATCATTTCAATGGGAAACTTGTCCATCATCCGCAATCATCTGCGGGTTCAGCTTCTCCTAATTCGCATAATCAATCATTCCCAATAACAATCGATCAAACTTTATGGGCCAACACAGTATTGGCATCGGGTACAGCCATTGGTATGGTTGTATATACTGGTATCGAAACTAGACAGCTGATGAATACAACAATGTCAGGAGTTAAGATTGGATTACTAGAATTGGAAATCAATAGTCTTTCTAAAATTTTATGTGCAGTGGTATTTGTTCTTTCAGTTGTATTAGTATTGGCTAATGGATTTCCCTTAAAGAAAACTTGGTATATTGATATTATGAGATTCTTGATTTTATTTTCTTCGATTATTCCTGTATCATTAAGAGTTAACCTTGATTTGGCCAAATCAGTCTATGCGTCACAAATAGAAAAGGACGATGATATTCCTTCAACCATTGTTAGAACTTCTACTATTCCTGAAGATCTTGGTCGGATTGAATATTTATTAAGTGATAAAACCGGAACTTTGACCCAAAATGATATGGAATTGAAAAAACTCCATTTAGGAACAGTAAGCTATTCGGGAGATACATTGGACATTGTTAGCGATTACGTATCTTCCCTCTTGGCATATCTTGATGCAAACCCAGTGGGATCAATTCTGAAAAAGAAGAAGGATTTAAGTTCCCGTGTATGTGATTTAATAATCACTCTAGCTTTATGCCACAATGTAACACCAACTTATGATGAAGATTCTGATGAAATGGAGAATTTCTCTGAAGTAACATACCAAGCGGCATCTCCTGATGAAATTGCCATTGTTAAATTTTGTGAATCAATGGGGTTAAGATTATTTAAACGAGATAGACATTCGATTACATTATTCCACAGTAGAACAAACCAAACTTTAGAATATGAAATATTGTATAATTTCCCCTTTAGTTCAGAAACTAAAAGAATGGGGATCATAATTAAAGACAAACAACGAGATGAAACATGGTTCATGCAGAAAGGAGCAGATACTGTAATGGCAACCATTGTAAATGCTACTGATTGGTTAGATGAAGAAACAGGAAATATGGCCCGAGAAGGATTACGTACCTTGGTTATTGGTAGGAAAAAATTACCTGGCCATTTATATGATGAGTTTGTTGAAAGTTATAAAAAGGCATCATTAGCCATGCATGATCGAGACAATGCTTTACAAAAAGTAATTAGTTATTATTTAGAACAAGATTTAGAGTTGCTTGGATTAACTGGTGTTGAAGATAAATTACAGCTTAATGTGAAAACATCCATTGAATTGTTACGTAATGCTGGGATTAAAATTTGGATGTTGACTGGTGATAAAGTTGAAACAGCAAAATGTGTATCTATAAGTGCAAGGTTAATATCTCGAGGTCAATATGTCCATCAAATAACTAAATTGGGACATCCTGATATGGCATTATCTCAATTGGAATATTTAAGAATCAACACTAATGCTTGTTTATTAATTGATGGAGAATCTCTTGGTACTTATATGAAGTATTATCGTGATGAATTTTTCAAAGTTGTTATTAAATTGCCGGCAGTTATTGCATGTAGATGTTCACCTCAACAAAAGGCAGATGTGGCTGTAATGATTAGACGTTTTACAGGTAAGCGAGTTTGTTGTATTGGTGATGGTGGGAATGATGTAAGTATGATTCAATGTGCTGATGTAGGGGTTGGTATTGTTGGTAAGGAAGGTAAACAGGCTTCTTTAGCAGCTGATTTTAGTATTGATCAATTTTATTACTTGTCCAAATTATTATTATGGCATGGAAGAAATTCTTATAAAAGATCAGCTAAACTAGGACAATTTATTATTCATCGTGGGTTATTAATTTCAGTAGCACAAGCAGTTTACCTGATTTCATCCAAATTTGAGCCATTGGCGTTATATCAAGGCTGGTTAATGGTGGGGTATTCTACATTCTATACCATGGCTCCAGTGTTTTCCTTGACCTTGGATTGTGATATTGATGAACATTTGACTAAAGTTTATCCTGAATTATATCGAGAATTAACTTTGGGAAAATCTTTATCTTATAAAACTTTCTTCATGTGGGTATTTATTTCGTTATTTCAAGGATCAGTGATTCAATTATTCTCCCAACAATTCCAAACAATAGCAGATTCTAAATTTAAATTAATGGTTGCATTATCATTCTCGTGTTTAATTTACAACGAGTTGATCATGGTGGCAATATCCATTTATAAATGGAACAGAGTCATGGTGGCCACCATTATAATAACTTTGTTGATATTTATTGGTTCTATTCCTTTCTTGACTGATTACTTTGACTTGAAATATGTTTGGTCAGTTTCTTATCTTTGGCAAGTAGCTGTAATATTGGCCGTTAGTATATTCCCGGTTTGGTTGGTACAATATCTTAATAGAAAGTTGAGACCTCCTAGTTATGCCAAGGTCCAACAAGACTAGCTGGGGTCGCATTTTAGAGTAAATAAATACACGTGTTAATTGTTTAGATATAAGATGTAGATTTATTATTGGATGCAAAATTCTTTTTTCTTTTACGAAGAAATCTCGGGGACAGTTACCACTGAGCTAAGGTGCAGAGGGAGGTACACGAAAGTATCGTTGGGACACCTACGTGGAAATGCTTTATTTGTAAGCTGGTCTATGCATTGTTCTTTGCATTGTTCTTTTTGAAACTCTTCCAATGGTTTCCATGCATATACTAACTCCGGTAAGGTTATGTCCAGGGACAAAAAAAATAAATGCTTACAAATCATGTCTAGTATTTTTTGCCCTGGTTGAGATCCTTATTTCCTAATGAGGCAAGACCGAAGCAACAGGTGTCACAAAATTTGCAGCTATTTGTCCAACTGAAGTAAACAATATGGTTTGTCAGCAATGTGGCCTGAACAACTATATAAGAGGTATTTGATCCTGTTCAAGTTTTCTAGTTTTCTATTTCTATCATCAATTGAGTAGTACAATCTTCTGCTAAATAAACACAATAAAAAAAATACAACAAATTAAATAAAAATGACTTCAACATCTGTCTTCGTTTCCGGTGCTAATGGTTACATTGCTCAACACGTTGTCAAACAATTGCTTGCCAAGGGTTATACTGTGGTGGGTTCAGTTAGATCAGAAGCTAAAGGTGAAGAATTGAAGTCTTTGGTCAACAGTGAAAAGTTTTCATATGAAATTGTTCCATCACTTGTTGATGAAGGTGCCTTTGATGAAGCTCTTAAGAAACATCCCGAAGTCACTGTGTTCTTACATACTGCTTCCCCTGTTACATTCTCTGCTGAAGATATTGAAAATGATTTAATTAAGCCAGCAATTCAAGGTACTGTCAATGCCCTTAATGCTGTTAAAAAGTATGGACCTCAAATAAAGAAAGTCGTTGTTACTTCATCTGGTGTTACAGTACTTGGACTTGGTCCTCATTTTGATGGTGAAAAAGTTTACAATGAAGAGGATTGGAATCCAATCACTTATGAAGAAGGTTTGACTAATCCTGTCTTTGGATACTTTGCTTCCAAGAAATTTGCTGAATTGGCAGCTAATGATTTCATCGCTAAAGAAAAACCACACTTTGATATCTCAATCGTTCATCCAGCCTATGTCTTTGGTCCACAAGCTTATGCAATTAAGGACAAGGCTAATTTGAATCTTTCCACTGAAGTTATCAATAGTGTTGCCAAGTTAGGCAAGGGTGACCAGATTCCTGAACTTGCAAGTGTTTTTATCGATGTTAGAGACGTTGCTCGTGCTCATTTAGTTGCATTCGAAAATGATGAAGCTATTCTGCAAAGATTGTTGCTTTTCTCTGGAAGCTTTACTCTTGATACAGTAGCTAATATCATTAACAAGCGTTTCCCAGAGTCTACTGTTCCAAAAGGTGATGATGCCAGAATTGTTGAACTTAACAAGACTATTCATAAATTTGATAATTCAAGAACTAGAAAGATCCTTGGATTTGAATTCAAGTCTCTTGAAGAATCTGTATATGATTCTGTTGAACAAATCTACAATGCTTAGAATATATAGTAGATAGCTATTTTCAACTTTATAGAATAAATATAGTAATTCACAAATTCAGAAAAGTAGATCTTCGATTCTAAACTTCAAAGTATTAATTTAAAACGTAGTCGAAGTCTAGAAAGGCTTGCAAATAATCCATAGACAGCAAGTTGCTTCTTTCATTGTAAACAGCTACAGTTTCAGGCAAAAGTAACTATCAATGCGTTCCCGAATATGATTCGAATATCTAATTATCCAAATGAAAGATAGGCATGTATTCAATCGCAGAGGCGGATGGATACATCAAAAAATCGTGATCTTTTTAATGAACAAAGAGACATCCTCTTCGCTTAAAATACCTTCGTTTAAAAAAATAAGGTTTGCATTTATCACCAACCCCAGAATAGAAGAATTCCTTTCCCTTCTGGTTAGCTTTAGTTTTTAGTAGATCCCAAAATTTAGAACCATTAAGTCATGGTCTGTTATTTGGAGTATTCCGGGTAGCCACAATTTACTCCTATAAAATTTATACACATGCAGGAACGATTAAAAATATGGCATGTCTGAATCAATATGAGTAATTCTATGTGAGATGGTGCAGAGTATAAAAATTTATTCACAGGTCATCTTGGCTGCAAGAAGATATTTGAATCTACAATTTCTTTTTTCTTAACTTGGACGGCTTTATTTTTCAAACAAGCAAAAAAAATACAACTCTAGGTGACAATATTTTCCAAACCCACTGGAACAGGAAGAGTTTCAAACTTCTGGGGGTAAAATAATGTAAACAAATCTCGAAGATTAAGGAACAATCTCGTATTGACAGGTCTCTCGACCAATTAAAACTTGCAAAAGTCGGATGAGTCAGAAAAGCGTGATCTGAATGTTATTTATGGTTTTCCTCTAGAAAGAAAGGCGGGGGGTGCAAGACATGCTATCACCATGACAAATTTATTTTCTATTTAAATGCTTATCCGTTGTCTAGTAATAAAATTTCGGAATTCCCAATTAGGTATTTCCCAACAATAAAAGTCCGCTCGTACCCCTACAAACAATAAATTTCTCAAAAACAAGAATCACCTGATTTTCCGCCACAGGAAAAAGGGAATTGTTGGTTTCTTTTGTAAGTTATATGCACTACCGTTTTAAATTGCAAAAACAAAATACTTATTATGTATCGGAAAAAAAAATTGCACCATTTTTTTGTTGTGGTTGCATTCGAATTACATGAAACAATGCTAAGCTTTGAAATGATGGGTCCCACACCACAATCAAAATGACAATTTTAGCTGTATGCAAAAAAAAATTTTATATAAACCTTAAAAATCCTTTTGTTCTTTTTTAGTATTTTCTTTATTGATTCATAGTTCTTACTATTTGCTTTAACGATTTACTCACTATTTACTCATTAACTTATAACAACAATGTACTCGGCCCATCCTAGATTACCTCGATCATCTGCTGCATTACTATTGGGATACTTGACTATATCTACAACCCTTCCTTTTATATTATCATACAGAGAAACCAGTGCTATTTTACCTACATCCGCAAAAGGAACGATCAGTCCTAGATCATTGTTTAACAAGATTTGATATCGCACATATTCGATTTTCATAAAACCTACAAGGGAGTTAAACTGGATTTTACTCCTTAATTAATGATGTGATGACGCGTATATATACGTGTTCAATTTTTGTTTTCGACTTCACTTTGGTGATATTTCTGGGGGATCGGGGTTCTGTTACTTGAACAGGCATTTTCTGAACATGGGAAGGATTCGTTTGGCTGGTATGCCTATTTTAGTTACAACTAAGCATTTTACGATAGCATTTTATTAAATTTTTAATATATTATAATATTTCGATAACGTTTGGTAGAATATAACGAGCAATTCCTCACCTGTAATCATTTAAGGATCGGACTATAAGCCCGTCTATCGTCTAAACTGAATCAATTTGATGTGTAAGTTCTAATATTTTTTTAGAAGTTCTATTTTTCTTTCTTTTTTGGGGTCCTTTGATAACGAATGTGTGACAGCAGGAATACTGTTCCGAAAATTAGCGGAACCTCCCGCACTTTTTTTTGCTTTCCCCCGCTATATTTTGCCCCTCAGCGGAACTGGTAGGGTGACACATATCAACCTCTTCGGAAATCTTGATTAACCCATCGAAGTAATGGGGATCAACAACAATCGTGGGGAATATTGATTAATTCTGCACAAAGGAAATGAAGAAACTTAACATCTAATATTGTGCGGATTTATTTAGCCTCCAAAGAAGGTTAGTTACTTTGCCATGTTATTAAATCTGATTCTACAAAGAATTTTACTGACTTGTTATCTTACCAAAGTCATGAGCGTATTAACTATTAATGGAAAACCCCATAATTTTTCTAATTCTTAGTCATTGGGGTACACGGAAATACATTTATATATCGTAATTTCTTTTTAGTTTTCTCTAAAATTTACGCCAAAGTTGCGAAAAATTAATACCTAAAATTATGTGAAGTGGTAATATGAATTAATATTTAACTATTTACAGAGATTTAGCAGCCCCCTTCTGGTTCCATGAAGCTTTCGTTAAAAGTGATCTTGGACTTATGACTCCATTGACAGCGTCAAAAAGAAGTTGTTTTTGCTTGAATGCCAAACTAGCATTCTTTTCAATCATAGACTTGGTAAACTGAACATCTTTACCGACGGCCTTGCCGACGCTAACTTGATCAACTTCACCCTTAACAGCTCTTCTGACTGCGAGAGCCAATTTTCCAGGTCTAACATCAAGTTTCCAGTTATTTTGTAAAATAAATCGACTTAATTTTTCATTTGGAAATTGGGCAGGCAATGGGCGTGGGGCCGATTCAATAACATTTTTGGGCAATTTGAAAGGATATTTGGATTTGATCAATTGTAATTTGGCAACCGATGCCAATCTTGAAGTAACAGTTGCATTAGAACTAGCTACTTTACCGTAGAAGAAAGTTTCTGCATTGATTGTTGGCTTTAATGACTGAGGATGAACTTCCTTTGATACAATTTTTGGGAATAAAGTTGATTTTTCTTGGCTATCTGTAATTCTTCTGGCAGTCTTAATCCCTGATCTGGCTCGAAAACCAGATTGCGAAGCAGGAGAACGCCTTTGGGAAGGCTGTCCTTCTTTGTCAGAATTAACTTGTGGACGATCACCTCTGGAAAATTGTGTACGATCACCTCTAGCAAATTGTGGACGATCACCACCTCTCTTGGCGAATTGGGGGGCAAACTCTTGATTAGTATTATCACGTTTGATATACTTGGGGCGTTCACCTTCTTCCGGATATTGTTTAAAACGTGGACCATTGTTAAATCTAGGACGCATGTCTCCTTCACCTGAACCCTCCAGACTTTTCTGTTTGAACTGGGGTTTAAGTTTGGCTTGTCTCTTAATTTCTTCGGCCTTTGCACTAACGGCTTCAACACGCTTGAAAATCGAAGCAAAGAAATCATCGTCGGTGGGTTTATTTGAATTAAACCTAACAAACCTTCTCGATCCATTGCAGAGGACCTGTCTTGTGGATCCTAGCATAGTCATCTCTCTAATAATATTGTTAAAGAGGATGGAGTTAAGTGTGGATAACTTAAGATTCAAGTTATGAATTGGATTTTGAGTTGAAAATTTTTTTTCAGTGTTAAGGGAGTGCGTCTAAGCAAAAAAACTGAAAATGGGTTGAATTGACCAAGGAATCAATTGAAGAGCTGATATATGAAATCTCAATTGAGCATTGCTGTAGAAGTATGAAAGACATAAATATATCCCGGTAAGGCAATCAATATTCAGTTATAATTCAATTAAAAGAAAGATTCCACTAGAGCGAATATTTCAAACCAAGTCTAAATCAACCGGAGCTTTAGGTTAGGAGATATCAACTGACTTATAAGATTATAGACTGCATTTATCAACTCTTACTCTAAATCATATCACAATGTGTAAGAATTGATATACCCTTTCAATTGCTTGTTCATTCTAGTATGTGGTTCAATGAATCCACGTGATTGAATAGTCGTGTGTTTGGTTCAAATTACAACCAATCAGATTGCTCCAACTGGCGGCCAAACAAGAATTCACCGAGTGCGAAAAAAAAAGCGTTCGGGGCGAAAACCCAATAGAATTTGTTAGTTTCTTGCCATAGTTAACAATTCACTGCGAAAAAAAACATCCATACAAAATTTTTTTCAACGTTAGTTTTTTTTCAGTTCCTCTTCTTTTCTTTCACGTCTACACTTTATTTATTTAAATAAAACCAACCATGTTGTCAGCTCGTCCTGTTTTACGTACTGCTGCTCGTTCAGCTGCTGTTGCTGCAAGATCATTGAGAGTTGTATGTATAAGTGTTGAAGAAATATCATTGAAATCAAGGTACAAATTTCCAAAGAACCAATCGGTATTAATGGCGACCTAAAAACAATATTAATCCACTGGAAACGCTCCTACAATTGGACACATCAAGTGTGTAATACCTACTTGTTTGCCCATTGGTTGAGAAACCACACCGGCAGTTGACTCAATTCAATTCAATTGAGTTCTAAGGAAGTATCCGAAGATTGGTGTCATGGTCAACACCCCCACCTTCCAATTGATCGCTTGATCAATTCACTACCTTGATGATAAAATATGAATCTACAATTGAATTTGTTTTACTAACTTTTATTCATTAGGCTCGTCCAACCTTGTTAACTGCTCAACGTTTCGCCTCCGCCAAGGCTGCTCCAACTGAAGTTTCTTCCATCTTAGAAGAAAGAATCAGAGGTGTTGCCAAGGAAGCTGACTTAAATGAAACCGGTAGAGTTTTATCTGTTGGGTATGTATCTTAATTATACCTTTACTACACAATTTCGTCGTCACATTGAAAGATCGTTGATTTCCCGCGCGCACCGCACCTGAAAAATTGATTTTAAGAAATTTCATTGGATAATTTTTTCTCGTGCTGCCAAATTTACATCAAGGGTCCAAAATAAGAGGTATTACATGTCATCATATCCATTGCCTTGATAGTGACTAGAATCAATGTCGATGTTGTGACGACGCAGTGTGGTGGATTCTTTTTTTCGCTTTGCAAAATTTACTAACAATTATATATAGTGATGGTATTGCCCGTATTTTCGGTTTAAACAACATTCAAGCTGAAGAATTAGTTGAATTCTCTTCTGGTGCCAAGGGTATGGCCTTGAACTTGGAAGCTGACCAAGTCGGGGTTGTCTTGTTCGGTTCCGATAGATTAGTCAAGGAAGGTGAAACCGTCAAGAGAACTGGTCAAATTGTCTCTGTTCCAGTTGGTCCAGAATTATTAGGTAGAGTTGTTGATGGTTTAGGTAACCCAATTGATGGTAAGGGTCCAATCAATGCTTCTGGTACTTCCAGAGCTCAAGTTAAGGCCCCAGGTATCTTGCCAAGAAGATCTGTCTTCGAACCAATGCAAACTGGTTTAAAATCTGTTGATGCTTTAGTCCCAATTGGTAGAGGTCAAAGAGAATTGATTATTGGTGATCGTCAAACTGGTAAGACCGCTGTTGCTTTAGATACTATTTTGAATCAAAAGAGATGGAACAATGGTACTGATGAATCTAAGAAGTTGTACTGTGTTTATGTTGCCGTTGGTCAAAAGAGATCTACTGTTGCTCAATTAGTCCAAACCTTGGAACAAAATGATGCTCTTAAGTACTCCATCATTGTTGCTGCCACTGCTTCTGAAGCTGCCCCATTACAATATATCGCTCCTTTCACTGCCTGTGCTATTGGTGAATGGTTCAGAGACAATGGTAGACACGCTTTGATTGTCTATGATGATTTATCCAAGCAAGCTGTTGCTTACCGTCAATTATCTTTGTTATTGAGACGTCCACCTGGTAGAGAAGCTTACCCTGGTGATGTTTTCTACTTACATTCCAGATTATTGGAAAGAGCTGCTAAGATGTCTGATGCTTTAGGTGGTGGTTCTTTAACTGCTTTACCAGTTATTGAAACCCAAGGTGGTGATGTCTCTGCTTATATTCCAACCAATGTTATTTCCATCACTGATGGTCAAATTTTCTTGGAAGCTGAATTATTCTACAAGGGTATCAGACCAGCTATTAATGTCGGTTTATCCGTCTCTCGTGTCGGTTCTGCTGCTCAAGTTAAGGCCATGAAGCAAGTTGCTGGTTCCTTGAAATTGTTCTTGGCTCAATACAGAGAAGTTGCCGCTTTCGCCCAATTCGGTTCCGATTTGGATGCTTCTACCAAACAAACTTTGGCTAGAGGTGAAAGATTAACCCAATTATTGAAACAAAAGCAATACAACCCATTAGCTGCTGAAGAACAAGTTCCATTGATTTTCGCTGGTGTTAACGGTTTCTTAGATAATGTTGCTCTTGAAAGAATTGGTGAATTTGAAGAAGCTTTCTTAACTCACTTGAAATCTAACGAAAGTGAAATCTTAGATGCCATCAAGACCAAGGGTGAATTATCCAAAGAACAATTAGCCAGATTAAAGACTGTGACTGAAGATTTCGTTGCTTCTTTCTAAACCAGGCATTAAATAATTTTCTTTTGATTTAAGAATTTATATATATACAAGATTGATAACGTTTCCAAAATAAAGATTGCTCTATTTTTATCTACATAATTATTCTGATAAATAAAAGCATTTTGTTCTAGAGAATAACAGTGTAATATTGTAGAATAGTTTAAATTTGCTAACATTTGTAAATGTGGTGACACGTCTGGTTGTTTGGAATTTGTCGTATTTTACCACCGAAAACAAAAAAAAAAATTCTCAATGTATTGTCCCTTTTTTTTCATATTATTTTCGTCACCACAGATCTTAGATCTATAAAATAAAGGAATTCTTTTCTAAGTAAGTGATTTTTAATTCTGCTAGATACCTTATAAGCCATGTCAACTCCATTAGCCGCCAGAAGACAAAGAAGAAAGGAAAGTAGAAACCGCAATTCTAGAGCCAATTCACCCTCTGATTCTATTGCAACCACACCTGAAGTTGGTGAAGATCAAGAATTTGAGAATGATTTAGACTACTTGTTAACCAATAAAAAAGCAACAAAAGATCCGGAATATGTTGAAGCCAGTGCGTTTTCGGAAGTGTTCATTACTGATTCTTGGGGTGAGGAAACTACGACCAAAAAACCAGTGAAACAAAACAAGTTTTCATTAGCTGATGTTACTAAGGATATGGAAGGTCTCGATTTTTCAAGTGAAAGTGAAGGTGAGGCTGAGCCAAAAAAGACTCAATCCCGTCCATCTTCTTCTTCTTCCTCTGGGAGAAAGAAGAGATCAAAATCTAAACCAAAGTCTAAGGAGGGAAATTCACCACCTGGTTCATCAGAGAAGGGGGGCTCCAAAGAGAATGGGGCCAGCGCTTCTAAACCAAAAGCTAAGGAGGAAAAATTACCACCTAGAACTGGTTCATCCGAAAAGGAGGTCTCCAAAGAGAATGATGAAATCAGTGCCACTAGAATTGTTCCAGTAGATTCTCTTGCTTGGTCCGATGATGAGTCGGAGATTATACCTCCAAGAGAACTTACTCCTGTTGTCGGTAATATTTCAAAATCGGCTGAAAGAGCAAGAAATCGTAGACAAAGAAAAAAATTGGCCAAGGAACGTAACACTCAAGTTGAAGAACAAGATACTGCCAAAGAACCAGAGGTTAATGTAAAACCTCAATCAACCAAAGCTTTCCAAACTTCAGGGGAAGCATTCCCAGAATTGAAATCGAAGAGATCTAGAAATAGGAAAAAGAGCCGACCAAGTTCGAAAGATTCAGTTGCTAGTACCGATGAAAAGCCTTTGAATGATGAGTCAGCTGAAACAAATGGAAAATCCAAGTCCAAGAGAAATAGATCAAAAGAACCAAAATCTCAAGATTCGAGTAATGAAGAAGTTTCCAAGAAAGAAGCAGAGGTTAACGAACATGAAGAACCAGTAGTAAATGTTCCAGACATCAAAGAAAATAATGATTCTGAAGAAGTTGAAACTTTTGCTGTATCTTCTCGCGAGGAAAAGAAACTTGAACAAAGTAATGACCTTGACACATGGAAAGTTCAAGATCCAATTGTGGTTGAAGATTCTAATACGTTCTCATTTGGTGATGTGATTCAAGATGGTTGGGGCGATTCTGGTGGATTTGGAAGCAGTGTTAACAATTACGACAACAGTAAGTATCTAGCACCTTTGGTTATGAAACAAAATGAATTTACTAACACAAATGCAATAGGAGATTATGACGATCAACCATTCCATGGAGGTCGCGGAGGACATCGCGAAGGACGTGGAGGTCACAGTGAAGGACGTGGGGGATACCGTGGAGGCCGAGGAGGGTCTGAAGGTGGCCGTGGCCGCGGTCGTGGAAGAGGAAGGGGAAGGGGTAGCTCCAGAGCCTACTAAACCTTCTAGTAAGGAGAAGGAAAAGCGTAGACAAAGGAATATAAACAGGAGAAAACGAAAAAAAAACTTACAACAAACCCAAACCAAAGAGGTTCATAAATCTACTACCCCCTTGCATACCAGTAACATAAAACCATCATGGGCAGACGACGACTTTCCTGAACCAAATATGGAATCAATAACCAAAACAGAAACCAATACAGAATCAATAACCAGCACAGAATCAATAACCAATACAGAAATAACTAACCCAGAACCAATAACTAATCCATTTGCTGTAAAATTAAGACCAGTCAATATATCAACCAATAAAAAGTATTCTGAAACTTTGCCTGAAATTCTTCCAACAAAGACTATTATTGGTATTACACATAAACAGATTCTTGATGCTGACTTATCAGATGTTAAAATTAAAACATTGATTTCCTCATCATCGATTTCAAAATATGCATCTACTGCTGTGAAGTTTACAACTTCTCATACCGAGGATTTGTTTGAAGATGAGGAAAAGAAACGGATTTTCTTGTGTTTGTGTTTAAATATCGCTTTATTTGAATCTTCTGGTTTCACAAAGACAAATAAGCTATACCCAAACATCTTGGAATTGTTTGGTGGATATGAAGAAATTAATTTGGAAACAACGAGAACTAAATTAACAATTTCAAATAAAGTCGTTCATCAGAATAATTTGGATTATTCAGTTTTGGCTTATTTAGGACACATTTTAATATGGGCCGCCAACCAACAACGTCAAGCAAAAGTTCCATTATTTATTGAAAAGTTTGATTTAGATTTAACCCAACAAACGGTTAGATCTCTTGTTGGAGGATATCACTTATGGGACAGATTACACCGGGAAGCTAGCATGAATTCAAAGAGATGGAAGCATATTATCAAGTTCAGAGCTGCCTTTCCCTATGAAGAAGACCAGTTTATGATTATATTGCGCTTTATGAAGATTTCTGATAATATTCCTTAGTACGCTTAGCTATAAATAAATTTCTATACAAAAGTTTTTTTGCAACCAAGCAGATTATCAATTTTTGTATCCTTGTAGGTTAGTAAAAATGATCTCTTTTTATACGATAATTCTAACAAGACATTCCCCCGCGACAAATGCAAACCCCGCCCGTATCACACAACAGTTTGATACTTTTACTATCCCGGCAAAATATTCCGGGTAGTGTTTGTGAGATCTAGAGATTTTTTCAGAACCGTTTAAGATATTTTTTTTTAATACGAGAATTTTCAACCAACTCTAAATCCGAACTTAAGTCCGCAAATCTCGGCTACAGCGAAAGCTTGGAAATCATATGGCATTTGAGGTATTAATACTCCCATATAGCTGGATACACGCAGCCAGCTCTTCTAGTTTTGAAGGGTTGCGAAGTCTTATTAATCGTTCCTATGATAAACCCAGATACAAATATGGAATTATAACCTGCCCCAGAATAAGAAGAGTTGATTCTTTTCTAGACGATCTTGCAATCGATGCGAAAGACGAAATATGCTTATACCTTCTACTAGGATCGAAACGAACATTCGACGAGTTAAAGAAAGAAGATGGATATATACGAGATTTCTCGCATGAAGCTAGCAAATACGAAGACTGCTTCCATTGTGATATACCAGAACAATATCTTTCATTGTTCGATTTAGAGAAATTGGATTCCAAAGTAAACGTTCTGGTTGTTAATGATGATTTCGAATTGGATAATGATATTATTAGTCGTGTCATTGCAAGCGCTGGAGTGAAATCTTTTCACGGGAAATCTAAACGAAATGTCAAGGAATTTGACTTAACATGCTTCACTTCTTATATGAGGAAAGCAGGTCAAGTATTTCTTGAATTCGTAATTCAACACTGTTTGCTAGACAAGTCGAGGTTTGAATTGCTATCGAGAAAGGGAAAGCTATCGGATTTCTCCTCGATTGTTTTACACGGAGAGGTAATTAAAGAACATGATTTGATTAGATATTATGTCAATAATTGTTCATTTACCGAATCCGATAAACAGCCAGTTTTAGTGGAAATTGGACCAGATATGAAGGCACAGCAAGATATCTTAGAAAAGGATATAATGGCCACTAGACTGTTTCATATTGCATTTGTCTTTCGAGATGTTCAAGTACATTTATAAATTAAAGTTATTTTATAGTAATTATCCTAAACACAAATTCTACTTAGTATAACCGTTAGCCTCGAGCCACTTAGAAATTACTTCAGCATCACGAGAAGCCCATTTACCCTTGGCAGTGATGATATCTAAGGATTGAGCTAAACCTTGATCGTAACCTTTGGTGTTCTTGGTAGAAAAGAATTTTTCAACTTCATTCTTTTGTTCTTCTCTAGTGAATCCTGAGGTTGCAAGGGTTACAATAGAACCCAACATAGATAACCCAGGTGGTAACAATTCGTAGACACGATCCCAGTTAACAGTCAACCAAGCCCATAACTTTTCAATACCGGCTTTATGAGCTCTTAAACCTTGCATGGGTATGTAGATATCTTGTTGCTTAATAATATCTGTTTGTAACAACAAACTAGTCACTTTATCCATCACTTCAGGGTTTTCAAACCTACCCAAAGATCTCAAGGCAGCAATCTTTTCTTCGATGGATTGTGGATTTCTATAGATATTGAATAATTGATCAAATGTTGTTAAGTCACCGCTCTTGGCAACCACGTTGAAGATTGTAGCTCTCAAATTTGGATGAATGGCCTTTTTATCACCAGCAATAAAGTCAGCAAATGCCTTTTTAGCGAATGCAATAGTCTTTTGTTCATCAGCACTTGCAGCCGATGCAAATAAAGAGGATTTCAATTGTTGTTCTGCAAAGGAATCATTTTCAGAGAATTCCCATCCAATTTGGTACAACTTTTCGCTAATTAAATCCCGGGTGAAAACTTTCAATGCTTCCTTAGTAGCTTCATCTTCAAACATAAATGCAGCCTTAATAGAACCAATTCTTGTCAAAATTTCATCCCATACTACATAGTTGGATTCTTTAGACCAAGACTTAACCAAGTCTAACAAACTTGAAGTTTCAATAAAACCCGAAGAGGCCAAGGATCCAGCATCTGCGACTAAACCTACACGGTCTTCAACTGAGAGTTTGCCTTCAACACCAGCCTTACCCAACTTGGTCCAACGAGAAGATTCATAGGCGGTACGATAAATACCAGCTTGGTCACCATTGATCTTAAAGAAATCATCACTAGTTGGAAGATTGAAAGTGATGGATCTTGAATCTAAAGTTAATGAAGCATCAGTACCTTGTGAGGTTTTCAATCCCAAGAAAACAGGGTATAACACAGTATCTTCTTCTGGTTTAACATCACCAGTAGCTAAGAAACGGTTTTGAGTAACAGTTATTTGACCGTTCTTTTCTTCAACTTTAACAACTGGGAAACCAATATTCTTGGTCCAAATATCCATAACCTTAACGACATCTTTACCACTAGCATCACTTAATGCTTCCCACAAATCTGAAGTTTGAGTATTTCCCCATTTATGTTTCTTCAAATAGTTGGAAACACCTGTAATGAAAACATCTTCACCCAACCATTTTGAAATCATCTTTAACAAAGAAGAACCTTTGGAATATGAAATGGCATCGAAAATTTGATTAATTTCATCAGCTCTCTTAACAGGAACTTCAATAGGGTGAGATGCTCTCAAAGCATCCAAGGTTAAAGCATGTTGCAAAGAGTCAGATACATATGATTCCCAAACTTTCCAATCTGGGTACAAGGAATCACACGCATACCATGACATCCAAGTGGCAAACCCTTCATTTAACCATAAACCATCCCAAAAGTCCATGGTGACCAAGTTTCCAAACCATTGATGGGCCAATTCGTGCATTACAACCTCAGTAACTCTTTGTTTGGTATTAACATTGGTATTTTCTGGATCTATTAATAAATCAACAGTTCTATATGTAATCAAACCAAAGTTTTCCATAGCACCTGCTGAGAAATCGTGAATGGCAACCATATCACATTTAGGTAATGGATAAGGAATATCAAATTTCTTTTCAAAAAATGCCAATGTCTTAGCTGCAATATCAGCAGAATATTGACCTAAATGTTGGGATCCAGGAGTAGCATAAACTTTTATTGGGACACGGAAATCATGACTTTCAACATATTTCAAATCACCAACAATAAATGCTACTAAATAAGTAGACATTAATGGAGTAGTATTGAAAACCACCTTCTTTTTGTTTCCATCCAACAATTCCGTAGTATTTTCATCCATATTGGATAAACAAACTAAATCACGATCAGAAATAAGAGAAACTGTGAATTTGGCCTTGGCAGATGGTTCATCATAGGATGGAAAGGCTCTACGACAATCGGTTGGTTCCATTTGAGTGGTAGCCAAGTATTTGGTCTTTCCATCTTCTTGGTAGGAAGATCTATAGAATCCTGCCATTTTGTCGTTCAATTCACCGGTGAACAGAAGACTCAATTGGACATTACTACCCTTTACCAAATGGTCATTGAATTTAAAAGTGACTGTTTGTTTGTCGGTATCAAAGCTGATGTTGTCAACGGGGACATTGTTAATCTTAGCTTCTTGAATTTCAATTTCCAAACAGTTCAACGTGATAAAGTCAGTTGATTCATTAACTTGGAAATCAATTGTTTCTTGACCATTGAATTTGAAGGTTTCAAAAATAGGTTCCAACTTCAAATCATAGTGAAGTGGCTTAACATTGGTGGGCAAAACTTCTCTATCTTGAGGAACAACCTGAGCAGATCCAGTAGAAGTAGAATTGGAATAACGACACATATTACCAAAGTGGTGTTGACAATAAGTACGGGTAATTGAAGAAGGATTGAAATTTGAAAATTTTTGAACAAGGGGCAAACTGGTCTTAAAATAACAAAAAGAAGGAGGTGCAAGATTTCTTGCGAAGTGCGCTTGCGAAAATTGGCGTCGAGTGAAATGAGAGTAGGAGTTCGAACCGAGTTTCACTAATTGACCAATCTTGGACGGGCGCATTATGTTCTGTGGATGGTGGCACAAGATTGAAAAGGTTTTATATTAGTGCCGTGCCGTAAGGTTTTATTGTAATTAAGCGAAATACTAGATAAATTGGACTAAATGCAGAAAAATTAATTGAAACAAATAAAAAGCTTTCCTGCCGGAACCGCTTGAACAACATTCGCGACCAAGTTTGGAGCCGTCGCTTACCGCGGTCAATGGCCGCACAAGTCCATGGCGCTACTCCAGCACCACTTTCTACTTCTAACCAGGTATTAGTGCGCTTACTCTAGACATAAATACTGTTTAAGAATAGAATCGGTATTTCCTACAGTAGATGAAAAAATAAATTCTGTTAATTAATTTGCTATTCATTTTTTTATTGGTTCGGTGCATTACGTAACTATTTAACGAAGACTAACTAACTTGATTAACACGGCATACCAATTGCAATCCCGTATTTGCTCATACCAGGAAGGTAGCTCTAACCTTCAAAATGATACACTCCAGTTTTTTTCTTTGTGGTCTTTTTTATGACCAATTTAACCAGTTCTTTGAAGTATGTGAACACCACTATCTGTTTCAATTACATCACTTATTTCACCTACGTGCAACCCATAGGCCGTCTCTTCAAATTTTGGTTGCATTTGACCCTTTCCAAAAAATCCAAGGTCCCCTCCAACAGCATGAGAAGAGCAATCACTCTCTGTCTTGGCCAATTCGCCTAATTTTATCTCCCCATTTAGAATCTTATTTAAATGCTTTTTCAAAATTTGAATAGATTCATCCCTGGTGGTTGTTATTCCCTCTGGAGATTTCCAAGATTTTGGTTTTCTAGATTGATTGTTCTTGATAAGCAAGTGTGAGATCTTAACCTTTCCATCTGCTCCAACTACAGGCTTATTACCGTTGGCCTTAAATTTCTTCAAGTACTCACTTAATACTTCCTGGTCAGTACCAAAAGGTGCATCCCAAGATGAATCTTTTGTGGCTTGATTGTAGAAATATTCTTGATTGTGAGTGCGTGAAACACGTATGGTCCAACCTGGTGGCAATCCTGTGTTAGTTGATGACATGATTTGATATTCTACGGAATTATATATGCTTCTCTGTTGAATGAATGTCTGTATGTTTTGTCATCCAAAAAATCGGTAAAGAGGAAAAATGAAAAAACTCCGATCACGTGAAAATTTTATATGCTAATATTGTTTTACAAAGTTCTAATTATAATTTCTAAATACCTCTAGACTCTAAAGCATTTTTAACCTGTTCGGAGACCAATTCAACTGGTTGATCACAGTTTAATTTAACAACTTTACCTTGTTTGTCAAAGTAATCGACAACAGGCATAGATGTTTCAACAAAAGTTCTAAATCTTTTGCTAATACTTTCAATGTTATCATCAGTTCTACCACTAGTCTTTCCTCTTTCCAACAATCTATTCAACATAACCTTTTCAGGGCACTCAAAGAATAAAGTGAAAGCAGACTTGGCAATGGTTTCTTCAAATGTTATTGCTTGGTCCATTTTTCTAGGGAATCCATCAATCAAGAAATTACGAGCTCCCGCGTCGTAATTTTCTCTTACGGCTTGTTCCAATAATGCAATGGTAACTTCTTGAGGAACAATTGTTCCCTCTTTGATGCATTGAGCAATTAACTCTCCGAATTTTGAACCTTTTCTGGATTGTTCAGCTCTAAGTAAATCACCAGCGGATAAATGAATGAACCCTCTTTCTTTAACCAACTTGTTACATTGGGTACCTTTACCTGATCCAGGTCCTCCTAAAACAAAAACCACGGAGATTTTACCTTCTGGGAAGGCAACTGTTGGTTTGGCTGGCACAGGTTCTACCGCAGCTTTAGGCTCAGATTTGCTTCTGAATGATGCAGCAACAGTGGAACCAACTGCTAAAACACCCATAAACAAGAGGATTTTACCCTTTGCTGAAGGAGGTGGGGGTGGAGGTGTTGATTTCGATGAATTCAATCTTCTAATGCATGATTTAAAGGTATTATTTTTGGTTATTATCCTACTAAATTGTGCCGAAGCAATATTTAAACGCGATCTGGCTAACATTGTCGTTTTAACAAGCTTTGTCAAGCTAAGTGGTTGTTTGACAAAAGAAAAAAAAATTAAGCAAAAATTTTTTAGCGAACTTCGCCTGGGTATACACACATATAAATATATCTATTTACTGTATGAATTAAGAATGTCATCATTAAATCTTAAAAACAGCCCATTAATATCGTCTGTCCAACCTCTCAATGCTAAATTTGCATAGACACGTCCTGGAACCTCTGGAGGTGATAATTGTTTCTTTTCATGTAAATCAATGAATCTTTGTAATCCCTCAGGACTCATGTCCTTTCCAAACTTTTCCCTTATATCCTGTTGCATTTCGGTATCCACGACTCCTGGAGCGATTGAAATGGCTTTGATACCTGGTTCTTCAGCTGCTAAAGAGCTAATCAAATGATTCAAACTGGCTTTGGAACTTCCATATGCGTACCATCCACTATAAGGTTTCACTGCAGCTCCAGAAGAAACTGCAATGAACTTTCCACTAGTCTTTCTCAAAGCTGGCAAGCTCTTCTGAATAAGTTCAACCACAGAAAAGAAGTTTATATCAAATAATCTCTTCCATTTGCTAATATCATGCTGTTCTATTGATCCCACTGGTTCCAACACCCCGGCATTAGCAATCACAGCATCAAGTTGTCCAAATTTTGATTCGGCCAATTGGACAGCTTCAATGGAAGTTTTGGAATCGGTGATATCACCAACTACTATTTCTATCCTGTCGTTCCCATGCTCCTGTTGTAGTGACAACAATGCCTCTTTGGTACGAGCAATTGCTACAACTTTATTTTCGGTGCCCTCTAAGAGAATATTTACAATTGCTCTACCAATACCTATTGATTTAATCTGCAAGTTAGTAGAAGTTAAAAATACAACGATATCTCTGTTTCAATCATACCTCTGGAAGCTCCAGTTACAATTGTGACGTGTGTCATGCTTGATAGATCAATTGAGTTCCAAGAGGAAGGAAATGCAAGGCGAAAAATAATTGGCGCGCTCTACTAAACTAATTTTGTAAGCATGAAGTCTATTTGAATATATTCTCAAAACTATATACGAAAAAGCTAAACTAGAATTTAGAAGGAATTTGGTTCAAGTGAGCACCTCCATCAACTGGTAAAACAATACCATTGATGTAATTACCTTGCTTGGAACATAAGTAAATCAATGCACCTTGAAGATCTTCCTTAACTCCCAATCTATGTCTTGGATTTGTTTCAACCATCAGATCACCAGCAACTTCCAATAATCCGTTGGACATCTTACTTGGAAAGAAACCTGGAGCTAATGAATTGACATTTATATTTCTGTGTCCAAATTGAACTGCCAAGTTTCTTCCCAAGTGAGATAAACCAGCCTTAGATGCCAAATAACCATATGTTCCAACCAGGTCAGTGGTTGTCATACTGATAACAGAAGACATAAGTATGATTCTAGAAGGATCTTCTTGACTAGTAGCCTTTTCTAATAAAGGAGTAAATAATTGGATTGTATGGTAAACTGCAACCAAATTTAAATCCAAAACCTTCTTAACGGCAGAAACTGGATGGTCTTCTAATGAAGCACCCCAAGAAGCACCTGCATTGGCAACTAAAATATCAAGTCTGTCAATTTGTTTTGAAACTTGTTCATAAAACTGTTTGGCTTGTTGTTCAACGGCAATATCGGCAGGAATTGAAATGATTTTACAAGTCTTGCCATTTTCACTTGCAGTCTTTTCCAAACTTTTCTTTGCTTCTTCACAGGCCTTGGCTTTTCTCGAAGTAATAACCACGGTAGAGGCACCATTTAAGACAAGTGCTTCAGCACAATAGTAACCTAAACCACGAGTACCCCCAGTTATAAGTGCGACTTTCCCATTAACATTAAAATCAACCATTTTCGTAATATTATGATATATATTTCTGTAGATTCCTTGGGAAATAAATTGACCCTTGTATTATTTATATAGTTTTTCCAAATTATGGGGTTGAATCCCCGCGAACAAAATTTAACTTCCTCGGGAGAAAATCAAAAGTTTAAACTTTTCCTGTGCGCATGCAAGACCCTAGTGAACTTGCAAGGATGGAGTTACGAAACCAAGAAAGTGATGGACTGTTATAAACGTTCGGCTTTATTAGTTTCACAGATTTCTGCATCGAGGTACCCCTCTTAATGCATCATTTCCGTGAAAATTAGAGAGATAATTTACTTTGCACGGACGAGAAAAATGTGTTGTGGAGAAATTTATAAATCCGTTCTGGTGGGGTAGGTTCCTGTTGGTTGCTGCAAAAAAAAGATCGATTATGCTTAAATAGCAGTTGTCTAGGCTGGGAATTTGTGTTTAATGGGATTAGTTCCGAGGATTTCTCTTCGAATCGGTACTCATGTAAAAATTAACCAGTTTACTAGTATTCCGATGGTAAAAAGAGATGGTTTCAACATTAAATACCTCTTGTATCTTTAACCATTTCTACACCTCTCGCATAATTTGTTTCTGATTTCAATTAGAGCTTAATATACATACTCGGAAATCAAAGAATGAATATATTGATACATTAGAAAAATACAGTATACACAAGATTTTATGATATATACATCGCTATACTCTTCGTTTCATTACTCACCGGGTTTGGGTACCAATTGTAACGCCAACTGTAATCCAGGAACCGTAGGATTTGCCATTGCAATAGCAGGTTGATCATCAGAAATTGACCTAATATCCTTACCAGTAATAACTTGCATCAATTTATTAGTCCCCTTTACAAAATCACTAATTGACCAAATTTCAATGATTTCTTCACAAATAAGGAATAAATAATTATTGGAGAATTGAATTGATTTCGCCTTGAAATCAAACATAAGTAGAGAGAATCGTGACAATTTCCCATGCTTGTTTATAAAGATTGCAAATTCATTATATGCTAAAAGAAACTCGGTATTATTATTCAACTTAAACATTCCGAGGGGTTTCACATTTGATGATGATACAAGTTTTCGAATTACTTCAACAGTCATGTTGGAAGAATTACTAGGTTTTCTTTGAAATTGGTCAAGCTTTTTCTTGGAGTCGGCTTCAGGAAGTGGCAAATCAGGTACTGAACGTGGAATCAACTTATCCAATTCTAATATTTCAAATCCTTTGTTGGTGTGAACGGCAAATGAAGAATTGAAAATCGATATTCCATAACATTCAGCTTGAATATAAAACTTTCTCTCTTCTTTAAACCTACTAAACACTCCATGATTATCGGTTTCGGGAATTAACACCTTGAAATGTGTAGTACCATTACTTTTCCTCTTTGCATAAAACAACATTGGTATATTTTTGTGTCGACCAACCGAAAAGAATAACACTGGTTCTTTCGAAACTGGAATACATGTGACATCGGACTTCTTCTCGGAATAAACCAAAACTAATTGCAGAAGTAAGAAATATCTTAAATGTTTATCCCCAAGTACAATCACAAGACCAGTCGTGGTGTCAACATGAATCTTAGTAAAATCAGTTCCATTGAGTATCTTCTTCCATCTACTTTTGGCTTCACAACAATATAATCCCGTTGCTAATCCAATGAAATGATATCTTCCACCTTGATAAGCAAATGAGCAAAGGTAATTTATCCTACTGAATACCACATGATTTCTCCAATTATCAAAATTATATATATCAGATTTATAACCCAATTGTCTCATTTTATTTAATGAATCCTGGCATGAATCATAAATAGGATCATATGGGGCACAAATTTGTAACTTGACAACTCGATTAGGAAACTCATATGCAAAACATGTATTGGAGACGAGTTTCACGTCAAATGGCTCCGATGGCTTCAATCGCTTGGACAATGCCAGTTTAGTATCTGTCAAAAATTTAATCCATTCCCCACGCTCACGTTCCGACTTACAAGAAAAAGTATAAGTATGTTTCAATCTACCCGCATATCTTATCTTGAGAGCAAATGTGGCTGTTTCATCATCATCCCCCAAAGTATTTAATGTGGTTGATGTTGTCGCAGTTGAAGGTGCGGTTGGTAGTTGGCCTGCTCCATTGCGAGGTATGGAATTTATTGTTGTACTGCTAGCCACTGCTTTTTCTTCCACAATTAAAAATTCAACTGGAATTGGATCCTCGATTATTCTATAACTATATCCACGAGTCTTTGAATTCTTAATCCGATCAGTAATAATCATATAATTATCAAGAAGGATAATATGATTGAGCCATGTAGTAAACTTCATTTCACCCTTCCTGGACATATCTCCTCGACAAATAAATTTCCGATTACTAGAACCTAAATTTAAATTTGTAGGTTGTAAATTATTCTTCCAAACCAATTGATTCTTGATTGTGCCTATTGTATGTACATTATCCGCCATTCTCTTTGATTCATTAATCTTCAATCCCAACTTTTTTATAGTTTCACTTGCCTTTGTCAAGGCACAATATTCTTCATCCAGTTCATCATATTTTTTCCGAATGTCCAATAATTGTAATGGAAGTTGTTGATATCTAGAGTTGAAGGTACTAATGAATAAAATTGCAACATTGACTTTCAATTCTTTAACCCGTTTTAAATTTCCTATATGGTTATCAACCCAGGTTTTCAACGATGGTGTACTTAATAATTCTTCAATCAAGGGCATGCAACTCATATATTGCATCAAATAAGAACGAACTTCAATAGCCCATTCATTGTAAATGTTAGAAATTGAAACTAAATCCCTAATAAACTTGCCCTCGGCAACTAGAATTTTCAACAATGGTTCAAATAATTGATTCTGATGAATATCAACAATTTTCCGTCCTGGTTCAACAACATCTTGTTCAAATTTTCTCGTGATTTCAGGCTTGAATAATTCTCGCATATGCGGTACTAATTCCGGTACGACAATTTCAATAAAACATTTAGCTCGTTGAATAAATGTTTGTTCATATCGAAGCAAATCAAATACATATGATTGTCTTTTAATTAATCCCTGGTCTATACCTCGGAGATCTTCGGCTGTTAAATGCCAATGAGTTGCCCAATCGTTCTCTAATACAATATCCTTGATGTTTGTGGTTTTAATCTTGGCTTCATAGTTTCTTACTTCATTCAGGTAACAAGACAGAGAATAACATTGAAATGGGCCCTCATCTTCCACATGAGGGAAAATCGAGTAGCATGAAGTGAGACTAGGTAATACTCCATTCACATACAGGTCGGAAATCATAATAACTACTTCGTCTTCTTTCTCCTTCGGTACTTTGTTCTCATTAGCAACAAGCACCAAAGCTCCAGAATTAACAAGATTATTCAAGGCTAAAATTGCATGTCGTGTAATTACATCAAGAGCAAAATCACTCCTATGAAAAGCTAGTAGTCTAATCAATGCCTTTTTTAATTCTCGTTTGGTGATAATTTGATTTTGCAGCCACAGTCGTAATTTCAAACACCATTGGAAAATCAGGGAAAGAGACCAAATGTTTTCACAAATTTGGAAATGTTCTCCAAGTAACATAGAAGAACTAAAGGGTAATTCAGGAAGATCCAACGGTATCACTGGTAATTCCTTGTGGGGTAGTGTTGGGATTAATGGAACTGTATGTGGTATTCTGGGCATGGGTCGGGCTACAGTAGGTGGTACCAGCTCTTTTTCCTTTTCGTTGGGTATGTCAGGTAAAATTGAATAATCAAAGTAATCAGAGGTTGGTGATTCTGTTCGTACGTCTAATTCTTCTTCATCAAAAAATGGATTGTCAGTCACTGCATAATATGATTCTCGTGAATGGACAGAATTCCATCGTGAACTACCTCCCTGGGACGCTACAAATTCATTATCATCAAGATCAACTTGAGAATACTCATTTATTGTGGAATACTCCTCTCCTTCAGAGGAATCTCGTCTTGGTTCTTGGTATGGTTGGCTGGATTCTTCTTCTTCCCTTACCGCATATGTAGACAATCGCGCGGCTTGAGTTCGTGAGGGTGAAGTACGTCTATTAAAATCTCGCGATTCATAACCTCTATCAAGAGAGGGCGTTAAAAGGTTATTATTGATAGGATATGGCAGAGTGGCGGTGGAGGTGGAAGACGGAAGTATAGGTAACAGTCTTCTTTGTATTAACAGTGGAGCCGTCGTTTTATTATTCGTTTCAATCGCATTAAATGAAAAATCTTCGTCAAATATTTGTTCCTCCACTGCTTCAGTAGGGTATGGTGGACTTGATACACTTGGAATTGACTTAGACCGCGATATTTCCTGAAATGAGCGTTCCCTTGATTTGGTTCGATTTATTTGAATTGGAGATCTGTCTCGAGTAATTTGTCTCTGTTCTGATTCTATTTTACTATTTGGTGAAGGACTCTTTTCAATTTGTACTGGGTTTTCATATTCCCAAATTTCACGTGGACCTCTTGGTTTGAGGGGTGAATCAACGGAGATAAATGAATCATCATAAGACATCTCAATTTGCGAGTAATCTACCGGCTTGGAAATATCGTAGTTTATAAATTGGTATTTCTGTTGTTGACCAGGGCCTTGTGGAGAATTGTTGATTGAACTGTATCGTTCCTCCTGCTTAGGTAATTGCGCTTGAGTCTCCTGGATCGGATTCATACTTATTGTGGGCACCGTAGGCGGCGTTGATTGCATCACCGGCTCCAAATCACTCGGAGGTTTCCTTCTTAGGGACCTCTTCCCACTTGTTGGTGTATTCAGTGACATGGTTACCGACTAGATATTAACAAAATGCAAAAAAAAAGGAAAATGTAAACAACTAATTAGTGGGGTCAATATTGTGAATAGGATTATCTTGACGAGCTGCTGAAATGTTTAACGAGTAGTGTGTTTTGCAAAAAAAAATTGCTGTCTTTAAATTTCGATGTTGGTTGTTTGTTATGGCAAGGGTCCCGGGAACTTTGGAATTGATTTAGTTTTTGTTGATAATGACAAGAAATGGCACTGGCTCCGTAAAACTGATGGGAGGAAAAAAGAAAAGAAAAATAAACATGACGAAAAAGCAAAAGTTCTGGCCGCACGAATTCGTGTGACCAGAAAAGCTAATTACGAGGAGAGCCGCCACGGTAGGAGATAGCGACTGATAGCGGGAGACTTGAACAAGAGTTGGCGACAGGTATCTAGTACGAAAAAGACAATTTCAAAAATCACTTAAGGAAATTTTATTTCTTTAACTTTCTTTACCAATTGAGTTAAAAACTAACAAGGTAAGTAAATTTTGTAGTTTTGCCGCAAAATGTTTCTTTTTCTTGGGGCTAATATCGTGTATTCTCTGCCTACTTTGAACATACTAATCTACTGGCGATCTATACGATTCTACTATATACATAACCTTCCAGAGACATTGAACTAGCTTTAGGGATTAACTAGTAATAATAAGGTTCAAGACGGATTTTTAGTAGCATGTTTGACATGTTAATTTCAATATCTCTCAGTAAACAAACAAAACGCGTACTGACAAAAAAAAAATGCGACAATATTCACATCATCAACAAAACCCTAACTAATCTTGCTTCTAGCGTCTAGATTATATATAACTACATACAATGTCATTATATTCAGAAGAAATATCTAAATTAGTAGCTGAAGGATCGCGTGCATATTCTGCCAAAGAATTCGACTTGGCCTCTGAAAGATATGCTCAAGCTTGTGAGCAATATGCGGAAGAACATGAAGGTGGTGACGATTCAGATTTGTTGTTCTTGTATGGTAAAGCTGTTTTTCAAAGTGCAGTCAGTAAGTCAGAAGTCTTTGGTGCGGCACCTGAACGGAAAAATGAGGAGGAAAATGGAGATGAAGAAGAAGGCGAAAACCAGGAAGATGATGATAAGTTTCAATTCTACGATGCTGAACCTGTTGAAGGTGAGGTAGCTAAAGAGGAAGATGAGGATGAGGAGGACGAGGAAGGACCTCAGTTAGCAGAAGAGGAAGAGGAGGAAGAAGACAATGGTAAAGGCAAACCACCAAAGGAAGAAGAAGCAGAAGAAGAACAGACGGACTTTGAAGTTGCTTGGGAAATTATAGATCTTACTCGAACTTTATTAGAAAAGAAACTTACCACACTTTCTCATGACGAATTAACCCCTCCATATTTACAAACCGACAAGGAAGAAACCAACAATGAATACATTATTACCCTTACCAAATTATCTCAATCTTATGATATCTTGGGTGAAATCTCCTTGGAAACTGAAAATTTCCCCCAGGCTTCAATTGATTTTCAAAAATGTCTTGATCTTAGATTGAAATTATACAATCCTGAAAATTCAAAATTTTTATCTGAATCCCATTATAAATTATCATTAGCATTAGAATTCTGTGTTAATGATCCACAACTGAAACAAAAAGCCGCCACACAATTGAAATTGGCTATTGAATCTGTAGAACGTAGAAATAAACATGAGACTGATGAGAATGTCAAGAAGGAAAACGCGGAAATAATTCAAGATTTGCAAGTCAAATATGAAGAATTGAACAAAGAAACAAGTGATGATTTAACCAAGGAACAAATGGATGTTATTGAAGGTATTCTTGGACATGAAGCTGGTAGTAGCGGTAATGCATCTTCGAGCATAGTCAACAATTTAACATCCATGGTAAAGAAAAAGACAGCTCAACCAGTGAATGATTTATCATCAATGGTTAAAAAAAGAAAGGCACCAAAGCCAGATGTCAATGGTGTCAAAAAGAGTAAATCCGAATAGGGGGACCGATAAGCTATTTTGTATAGATTTGTAACTTAATAATAATTTATTATATTAGTCTTCCCCCGGGGATTAACCTGCGAAGCTTTATTATTTGTCATCTTTTGTAAAACTCCGAGCTTAAAAATAATAAATGACTAATGAATCACATCGGATAGGGAAAACCCAACCACAAGAATAGAAAAAAACACCTCGGAAGTTAACTTCCATTAGCTAAACCCCGGATAAATTAGTATTTTTAACTTACCCATTATCCCAACATCCCAACATCATTTTAAGACCAATGAGACTAAAGAAAAAGATTCACAAAAGGTGAATCTCAAGGATAAGCAACTGTAAAAGTATGTTATTATTGTTCATTCATTATCCTCGGAGTACAGGAACTTTCGCAACTGTTTGAAAAATATGGGGAATGAAAATCCAAGGAATCCGAAATTCGGAGCCGTTGAGTTCGCATATGCAAAAAACCAAAGAGAAAAAAATATTTCTAGGGGTTGTGCAGGACCTCCAATCAATTCTCGGAGTTTTTTTCTTTTCGAATTTCTTGGATAGTTTTAAATATGATTGGGTGAACTTTACTGGGTATTACATTGAAACTAAACGTCTTGCATGTAAGATTAGTTGTTCATTTGAAATTACTAAAGCTTATTAAAAAAGGTATCGCTACTATTCAAATATAACTACTTATTTCCTTTCCGAGGTTATTCAATAATTTTCCTGCATACGGCTAGAACATCCGTTAGGACTAATGGAATTTTGAAAATTCCAACAATGAAAAATCTGGGGAAAAAAAATTAATATTTTTTGCAATTGGCAAAAGAAAAAAAATAGACCCACATGATTTTTCAAACTTGAAGTAATACATAACCTTTTACCCCCACTCGCCCGAAAACCAGACGGTTTTTTTAAAATATAACTTCTGACCTATAAATATGTTCCATTTCCCTCTGAATTAAACTTTTTTTGAATTTTCCAGTTTCTTTCTTTCTTTAAGTATTATCTTTTTTGATAACCCCTTGATACATAAATATATAATCATGCCATACTCTCCAATCGACGTTAACGAAGAAGAAAGAGCCTTCCAACAAGAAGTTGCTGAAATTAAAAAATGGTGGTCTCAACCAAGATGGAGAAAGACCAAGAGAATTTATTCTGCTGAAGATATTGCTAAAAAGAGAGGTACTCTTAGAATTCAATACCCATCATCTCAACAATCCGATAAATTGTTTTCCTTATTGGAAGAACATGATGCTAATAGAACTGCTTCTTTTACTTTTGGTGCTTTAGACCCAATCCATGTTGCTCAAATGGCCAAATATTTGGATTCCGTCTATGTTTCCGGATGGCAATGTTCTTCTACTGCCTCCACTTCTAACGAACCATCACCAGATTTGGCTGATTATCCTATGGATACCGTTCCAAATAAGGTTGAACATTTATGGTTTGCTCAATTATTCCATGACAGAAAACAACGTGAAGATAGATTAAGAATGTCCAAGGCTGAAAGAGCCAAGACTCCATACACTGATTTCTTGAGACCAATTGTTGCTGATGCTGATACTGGTCATGGTGGTATTACTGCTATTCTTAAATTGACCAAGTTATTTGTTGAACGTGGTGCTGCTGGTATTCATATTGAAGATCAAGCCCCAGGTACTAAAAAGTGTGGTCATATGGCTGGTAAGGTTCTTGTGCCTGTCCAAGAACATATTAACCGTTTGGTTGCTATTAGAGCTTCTGCTGATATGTTGGGTTCTAATTTATTAGCTGTTGCCAGAACTGATTCTGAAGCTGCTACTTTAATTACTTCTACTATTGATCACAGAGATCATTACTTTGTCATTGGTGCTACCAACCCAAATGCTCCTGAATTAGCTGGTTTAATGGCTGAAGCTGAAGCCAAGGGTATTTACGGTGAAGAATTGGCTGCTATTGAACAAAACTGGACCAAGACTGCTGGATTGAAATTATTCCATGAAGCTGTTATTGATGAAATTAAGGCTGGAAACTATTCTAACAAACAAGCTTTGATCAAGAAGTTTACCGACAAGGTTAACCCATTATCAAACACTTCTCATAAAGAAGCTAAAAAATTAGCTAAGGAATTAACTGGTAAAGATATTTACTTTAACTGGGAAGTTGCTCGTGCTAGAGAAGGTTATTACAGATACCAAGGTGGAACTCAATGTGCTGTTATGAGAGGTAGAGCTTTTGCTCCATATGCTGATTTAATCTGGATGGAATCTGCATTACCAGATTATCAACAAGCTAAGGAATTTGCTGACGGTGTTAAAGCCGCATACCCAGATCAATGGTTGGCTTATAACTTGTCACCATCTTTCAATTGGAACAAGGCCATGCCACCAAATGAACAAGAAACATATATTAAGAGATTGGCTAAATTGGGATATGTATGGCAATTTATCACTCTTGCTGGGTTACATACTACTGCTTTGGCTGTTGATGATTTTGCCAACAAGTATTCTCAAATTGGTATGAGAGCTTATGGACAAAATGTTCAACAACCAGAAATTGAAAAGGGGGTTGAAGTTGTTAAACATCAAAAATGGTCTGGTGCTGAATATATTGATGGTTTATTGAAGATGGTTAGTGGTGGTGTTACTTCTACTGCTGCTATGGGTGCTGGTGTAACTGAAGATCAATTCAAGGAAAAGATTTAGATTTAGTCTCTCCTGTTTACTTGTGATTTAATTAGCTCTTTTATTTATTTAACTATTTAAATATGAAATATTAGTTTTAAAATTTGATTGTAGATGCTTAGAAAATATGAATCCTTAGCTAAGGTACTGAACAGGATAGCTTATCTCTATTATATGCTCTCACTATAACCCTTAATGTTCTTTCGCAGCTTGCAACCATCGCACGCGATAACACTTGAAGCTAGAAAATACCAAAAAAAAAAGATTTGATGCCTACTCTTACCACTTACAAACACAGGCAAATGGGCTTTATAAACCCAGGAAAGTCCCTCAAGAAGAGGAAACTTCGTCAGTCAACGGCTCTAGTCACATCCGAATCGATTTCCGAAGTCGAATATAAACATAAACCCACTTCTCCCCATTTAAAATTTGATGATTTGCCCTACTATATAATCCGAAAGATTTTCATATATGCTGGTCCGGGTAATAATATCCCCTTGATTAATAAACTGCTTCATCAGTTGTTGAAATTTGATAAACACTATACTGGTGAGGGACCCTGGTATAATATTTCATTGGTGTTGGAGTTGGTTACGAAATTTTATCTCTATGATTTGAATGTAAGATTGGATTTTGATGTGATTGAAAAGAAATTAGATTATTATACCCGTATAATAAATCAATACAAGGGAATATGTCCCCAAAATGTCAACTATAAACGACTAGTGCGGAATCATGCTATCTTGGATGAGATATGTACAGATTTCTCCAGATATTCCTTGGTTCTTCTTGATAAAGCGCTTAACAATAAGTTCATTTCAAATAGAGTGTTGGAGCTTTTCACAACAAAGTACTTGATTGATGATGACGAGGATATGGAACAAATTTGTAAGTTTAAAACAATGGCTGAGATATTGTTTATACAAAAACTTCGACTTCGAGCCATACGACTTAAATTTGCCGAATTGTCAATGGAAGCAACTCAACTTTTTAATAATAGTAACAATTTAACTATAGATTATACCGGTAAGTCTATGGAAGAAATAATAAAGTCGGTGGAAGATTGGGATAGGTCAAGTAGAAAACAAGAAGATACGTTGGAAAATCCTCGACTTTGTAGTTTTGATGATGAAAGACTCCCAGTCAAGGAAATTCCCTATCAATTTAGCTTCCGTATTAGTGAAGATAGGTATTTGTTTTCGCTAGTTGATCCACCTAGATTGTTTAGAATTCCTCCGGCTATAATTGGGTCGGGGATAAGTTCTGTTGACGTATTTGAAATTGTTCAAAGATTGGAACGTTTACAACCTGGTTGTCTTGGTCCCGTTGAACCTGTAGTATCTAAAACATTAAAATGTTTCCAATTGGAAAATATAACCAATTTCCCATTTCAAAAATTGCCACTTGAATGGATTCTTGCTCATATATTACTGCAAGCTCAAGCAACAGCCACATCTTTTAATGAAGTCATTCTTGAAATGTTTCGTTTATTTGATAGTTATACAAAAATAGATTATTCTATATATGGAGACAATATTAATGGAGAAAATATTGTTCAAGATCTTTCCCGAACTTGTTTCCTATTGCTTTTTTTTTATTTCCAAACATTTACAAATGTTGAATTTCGACCATTTTGGACAGAAGCTATAAAACTTCGAAATATTCAATTAACTCAAATACTTCGGAAACTTGATCCGAATCCTGAATATGACATTTTGCATAACTTTTCATAAAACTAGTTAGAAATGAAAAACCTTTCTTTTCGGCATAAAGCGCGTAGAATTGTATCTAGTATTGATGATCAATTATTGGTTGATGGATTTGTTGCTGTTGCTGCTGTTGTTGTTGTTGTTGATATGGATCACCTAATTGATGGATAACAGGGGCAGGGTTGGTAATTTCATGAAACCAAGGATGTTGTAAAGCTTGTCTAGCGGTGATTCTAGCTTCTGGTCTCATTTGTAATAAACTTTGTAATAAATTCAACCCTAATGAATCAAGTGTAGGGACAATTAATCGTAAATCTTGAGGTACAAATATTTGCCAATTATTTTTATAATTTGCATATTGACTAATTCCTGGCCATGTTCTTTCATTTGGTGTACCCATTAATCTAAAAATCTTAATTAATTGATCTTCATTGGCAGTTCCTGGAAACAAAGGTTTCCCGGTACACATTTCCGCAAATATACAACCAGCAGACCAAATATCGATTGAAGTAGTATAAGCACGAGAACCTAATAATACATCAGGAGCTCTATACCATAATGTAACCACTTCATTGGAAAATGTATTGAATGGAATTCCAAATGCTCTAGCTAAACCAAAATCACCTAATTTCAACTCTCCCTTACTGTTAATTAATAAATTTTGAGGTTTTAAATCACGATGTAATACTCTGTTATCATGACAAAACATAATCCCCTTTAATAATTGAAACATAAACGATTTAACCACTTTTAAATCCAATGCACCTTGACTTCCATGAACCTCCATGTATTTCTTTAAATCTTTATCCATAAATTCAAATACAAGGGTTAATTTATTTTCAGTATGGATGACATCATAAAGAGTAACGATGTTTTCGTGATCGAGTTCTTTCATTAAAGAAATCTCTCTAATGGCAGTCGAGGGAGTTCCTTCTTCTGAATCCAAGTTGATTTCCTTAAGGGCAACTAAAGCACCAGTAGCACGATTTCTCCCCTTGTAAACAGTAGCATAAGTACCTTCACCTAATTTTTCTAATTGTTGGAATCTATTCATGTTAGTAACTACTTATATATGTGTGTATATACTTGAAGACATACTGAGAAGATGAACCTGTCATTTTTTTGGATTGTCTGTGGATTGTTTGTTGCCAACACTACTGTTTTTGTGTGTGTATGGTTTTTCGTTGATTTCAGATGGACCAAGGTTCGTACCACGCGAACGAAAAAAGAAATGTAATTTTTACTGCGAGATAAGCCCACCGTGGACGTGCAAGGGGGGACAGTCGCCACTACAAAGTATATACGGGTGTATGTATTGTCTATAATCTATGTTCTATCCTAATGATTTCTAGGCTCTTTTGTAATCAATTTCATCAGATTTTCTACCCATCCTTCAGCACCACCTTCCATAGCAATAATATCCAAAACTCTCATTTGATTAATCTCGTCAGGTTCATTTTGAACTGGTGGTATTCTTTCATGACTCATAATTGCTCCATTTCTTGTACTTGGTATCCTCAACATTTCCTTCTCAACATTCCAACCCATTAAAATCGAAAGATCTTCTACATGATCCACTAACGAAGCATAGGTTGAATTTTGAGGTGCTGCTGCTGCGGCTGCTGGTGTTGGTGCTATTGTTTTTCGCGGTGGATATCTCATTTTCGCTCCACTAAGGGCATGCGAACAACATGGTATCACTATAAATGGGAACCCCAATAATGGAATCCAACAAGTCAATTCATCAGAATGATTACCAATAAGAAACGTATTAGTTGGGAATTCATCAGTAGTGCATACTTTATCTGAATGAAGAAGTGATTCAGAAGTATGAAACGATACTTTGGAAGATTCATCTTGATCAATAGATTTGAATCTTCTTCCATTATCTTGAATATTGGGGTCCATTTTCGATACTGCTGGATGTGGTTTGAGTAATACACTAGGGACAATTATTTGTTCTAATAAATTTTCTTGTACTTGTTCAGGATAAATTTGCCACGATTTACGAGCTCGGGCATCTATACCTTGTCCCTTGTACCCTTCCATTATTAAGATATATACTAATAATCCATTCCCACAACCTAAATCTCTAAATTCAAATTCTTGCTTATTATATTTCTTCAATATCCAATATTCAATAAGAAAAGCCGCAATCGCCAAATCTTCAAATACATGTTTCTTAGGATCAGTACTTTCAACCCATTCATTAACTAATTTGGCAGAATATTTCTTTTTTAAACTTATATATCGATTTTGAAATTCAATCTTGGGTACAACTAAATCATGATTCACTCGTTTGGAATATCCAGCTTTGACTCCCCCGGAATGTTTAGTTGATGTTTCTAATAGTCGATAGGCAATTCTAATGGGACGTTCCGTTCCTGGCATGGTTTTCAATAAATCGCGTTCGAGTGTAGAACCAGGTTTATCAAACGGAAGGTAATGAATAGAAACTTGGTTATTGTGATATAAAATTCCAATTCCATATACTGGAGGTAAATAAAATGGTATTTCATCCTTGGTGGAAATATGAGGAATATAAACCACCAACACAGTAGAAGTTTCTTGCCCAGTTAAAACCAAACACGTTTGGTTTATTATATGGTCTTTGAACGGATTACGAGGAATAATCCTTCTTACTAATTCACATTTGGTAGTTAATTGAATTTCCCCGTTATTCTTGGGAATATTTCTAATTTGAACATCATGTAAATCTCGATGAAGTACCTCGGTGGAGTTTTCCGAGCCTGGGAATTCCGGAGTTTGATGAATAAGTTTACTGACAAACATAGTATCTCCAAGGTTAGGATCATATATGTTTTCTTTAAGGATATCTGCTCGCATAATCACGGTTGAATTTATATTTGGTTGTTTTATAATATTGGACATTGCCATTTCAAAATGATTCCCATCAAAATCTACAGATTTACTATAGATTGGGATCCAAGGATCACCCAATATGGAAGTAGTACCAGTTAATAGATCCTCAGACATGCCTGTTAGCTATGTTTCTTCGGGGTTTAGATTTAAGATCCCATCTGCAAAAAATCTTTTTTTTTCCGATGTATCTCTAGCTAGCTTGAACGGCCATACGATATTAAAGCCAGTAAATTACTTGAATACCGCTCATTCTGTTATATACATTTCTATATACATCCCTATATATCCATATTCTCTTTTCCCAACTATACTACAAATCAATAAAGTATGCATCCGAAACATCAGAATATTTGTGTTTCTTGTAACAATAATGACATTTAAACACTTCTGTTCCCTTTTTCGATAAATGCCATACACTATCTCTTAATGCCAAATGTTTACAATATTCCAATACAACAACTTGAGTAGTTAATGGATTATCAATCAAATATCGATGTCTTGTTCTTTGTTTTCCTAATTCATCCTTAATTGACTCAACTATAGTCTCCGTGATTGGTATAAGTTGTTCTCGTGATACTGGACATATGAAAATCGGATGATAATTGAATAAAAACCTATTGGAATCAGGTAATTGGAATGGTAATTCAAAATGATAACTTGCAATATAGTCTATTACATCAGTATATGTAGTTACTGCAGAACTCGTGTTAGTACTGCTACTGCTACTTCCACCACTCTCTTCTTCTTCCATTTTGATTGATTCAGGTATGGTTTTAATCTTGGTTAATTTCAGTTGAATTTGATTATATTTGTAAAAACTTGGTAAATAAATATGACCTGCAAGTATACTTTGAAATAATGACGAATCATTTGAAAGTTTTAAAAACTTACAATATTCCGAAATGAATTCATTTGAAATATTGACAAATATTGATTGACTTTGATGAATATTTTCAAAACTATTTAATAATTCCGAAACAAATTTAGTTTCACCTTGGTTTAAAGAATTACGTAAATCATTTTCTCGATCAAATCCTTGTTTCATCCGTTCAATAAAACGACGTACAACACTAATCATATGTTTTCTTGAAAATGCATCATCTTCATCATTTTTATAAGTCTTGAATAAAAGTAATGTCATTAATGGTGATATTTCATGTAAATAATCTTTAAAGAATCGTGAGAAATTATCTCGAGAATATAAATATGCAGCTAATGCATCATCTAATCCAAATGATGAATCTTGTCCATTGAAAAGAATTGTGAATTGAAGCATATGGAATTTGAATTCAATATTACTGAAATTATCATAATTAGTAGTGGTGTTGACACCTATTGAAACTTGTTCATTATACTTGTCTTTAAACCAAGCTAGAGCCAAGGATAGATCATGATGGGAAACTATACTATCGACAATTTGATGTAATTTTTCAAATTTTTCCGATAAATTCTCATCAATTGATATTGGGGAATTTTCACAAAGTTCTTTAGCAACTTCTTTAACTATATCACATTGACCAATTTTAAGTAAATGTAAAATTATAGCTTTAATTAATTCTTGTCTATTTTCAAGCTTGATTAATTTTAAGTCCGAATCAACACCAGTAATTGGTTTATTACAATTGACGGGGAAACTATCTAAATTCAAGGGGTATGTATAAGCATCATCTAATTCAATATTAAATCGGGAATTATTAACCACATTCTTCAGAATCCTATTCGTAGCAGAATTATATAGTTTTAAATTAGATATCGAAGAATGATACCATTTTTCTGATAATTTTTCCAATTTATGAAGTTTTTGCTTTGGTTGTTGTTTTTTCTCAATTGTCTCAGTTTCCATTTGAATTTCCTCAATTTTTAACTGGTCTTCTAATTCCAGCTCAATTGATTTCAATCCAATTAAAACACTATCAACATTACTGACTAATGAACTTAGATGATTTTCTCCTGATTCAATAAATGTATTGATTTCAGTCGTTAGAGTATCTAGTAACGAACTAGCAGTAGCAACTGGTTCTGAAGGTGACATTATGAAATTTGTAATAAAGAAGTGAAGTGTAATATTAACAAGGGGGTAATGTGGATTAAGTAATTTGGTTTGTAGATCAAGGGGGAGGCGTTATCTTTGCTGTAGCTCCAGACAACCAAAAAAAATATAATGGCGCGGGGTGTGACTATGGCTTTTTTTACAACCAAATTTACAACCGAATTTACAACCATTAAGTGTTGCCAAAATTAAGAGTTTATTAGGGGAAGTATGTAATAGATAGCCAATATGTTATTTTATACATCATCTATATGTTTTGTGTCTACGTACAAAGTTGTTGCTTTCGTCACTATTCTTCTCCAACACCGAAAGGAATTGGCCCAAAAGTTAAACAAAGATAATAAATGGATACAACTATTGAAATTATCTTTGTTTAATTTTTGGCATAAGATTTAAGATGAACTAAATCATATTACTATATTCACCTTTGTGTGTGCATGTGCATGTTATTCCTAATCCTCACACGTTATATATCTAAATAATCGGCCTTTACAAGCAACTCCAAGGCAAGATGAGTAGGTATATTAAATTCAGGGATATTACCAATATCTTCAGCATCTTTATATTTAAAACTATAATAAAGATAATCAACAATACATTCCAAAATATCTCCTTCCATATCTAATTCTATTCGACCAGTTTTCCCTTCTTCAAATCCTTGAGAGTTTTGAAGTACTGATGAGATTTGTGCAACTTGTTTTAATACAACGAATTTGAATCCATTGGATGAAACTAACGTTACGTATTCCTTATCTGACATTATGTTCTATAGTATATTTTGGTCTAGAATCGCGTTGTATAGGGTAGTTGATCTGTTGATGTTTAGCTTTTTATTTTCGCTTCAAAAAAACGAGACTTAATTCCGAGTGCACTTGTAACAAGTATTCAGCTACAAGACAGAGTAACATGTCATCAAACCCAAATTTCAATTGGCTGAAACTTCAGAATGTCTACTATAATATCCGAACATGTTACGATACGTTAAATTGGTCAATTGATAATCTTTATTATAATTATATCCTAGCCCTTTCTGAAAATGCCACCCTTATAGCCATAGCATCTAAATTTGTACCTCATCCAAATTTAATTGAAATTTATTCTACAAGTGGTAATAAAATATGGTCGGTTGTTTTCAACAGTAGTCCTAATGAGTATATTCAGAGTTTCCATTTCGCTGGTGAAGATTTGGTTGTTGTTTTAAATAATGGTGTTTATCGATATTACTATGATTTTATGGGGAATTTTAATGAATATAATTATTTAAAGGATTTAACAAGTTTGGATGGTGTTGGCACTAGTGGTGCTCGAGAGGTTAAACCAACTGTTATTACCAATTTAGAAAATAATGAAGTTGAAGAAATTCACAAGATTCTTGAAGTTAAAATATGGAAATCATATTTGGTTATACGAATGGATATTAAATTTATTATATGCGATTTAACCAATCATGTAAATTTTGAAATCCCCTTGCAATTACCTGATATTACAACATTCAATTTTCAGCCTTCGTCTGATACCTCCTTAATAATTCATGCACCTTGTAAACAAACGATATTTACAATTAAAGTCGATTTTGGCCTAATGAATTATGAATTTATAGATCAAAATCTAACAGATGGTCCATTTACAGATATTTCAATTTCTCTGAATGGTCAATTAATCGCCCTTTTCAATACAAGTTTAAAGAAGATCTTTGTTATAAATAACAAATTTGATAAAGTACTTTTAGAATATGATACCATAAATGAATCCAGTGTCCCGTTTCAAATTGAATGGTGTGGTAATGATGCAATTGTATTAACATTTAAAGACGAAGTTAAATTAATTGGACCTGGACAACAATCAATTTCATTCTTCTATGATATAATTGAGGAAAATGATGAATTTGATTTAGATATGTTGATTAATTCTCAACAACAACAAGAATTAACATTTACAATTCCAATATTACAATCAACTATTGATGGGTTACGAATAATAACTACTAATAAAGTACAATTTCTCAGTCGAGTTTCAGAAACAAGTGTTCAAATGTATCAAATTGGCTCAGTTCATCCAAGTAGTATCTTAGTTGATTGTATTGATAAATTTTCTCTGAATTCTGCTAAAGCCGATGCAAACATTTCCATTTTGAAACATGATCGTACTTTGTTAACTGCCATGACTGAATGTTTAAAAGTTGCCTTGGATGAATTTGATCATAGCGCACAAAAGCGAGCACTTCGAGCAGTATCATTTGGAAAGATTTATTATGATGGTGAAGAAGAGTACTATAATTCCGATGAATATTTAACTGTGCTTAATAGTATTCAAGTGTTAAATCAAATTAGATCACCTGAAATTGGATTATTTTTAACCTATGATGAAATTAAAAATTTAGGTTGGAAATTGATCATTGAAATGTTATTGAAGAGAAATGAACATTATTTAACTTTGAAAGTTATTGAACGACTTCAATTGGATAATCTAAAGGAGTTGGTGTATATTCATTGGTGTTGTTATAAGATTAAAAAGGATTTAGATTCTTCAGATTTGGATTTATTTAAAATTATAACTGAGAAATTAATTTCCTTGAATCCTGAAAAGAGAATTAATTATATTTCTATAAGTGAAATATCTGAGGTTGCTCATGAAGAAGGTAGAAATTCCCTTTGTAAGTTGTTGGTCAGTCTTGAACCTTCAGTTATCAACAAGATTCAACAACTTTTAAAATTTGAAGAGGTTGAATTAGCATTGATAAAATCATTTCAATGTGGAGATTATGATTTAGCCAAGTTAATCTTGTTGTATTTACAAGATACATTATCAATTTCCCAATTTTTCCGAGTTTTAAATCAAAATGAACTGATTATACAAGATGAAGGAGAAACAGAGTTACACAATTTAAATGTCAAGATTTCCTCGACCATGAATGTAACTGGTGAAGTAATTGGACACATGTGGGTTGAATCCATTGGGAAACATACTCCTCTGCTTTTGGAAAGATATTATAAACAAGAAAGTAATAACAATGAATTAAATAATCTTAAATTGAAATCGATAACGTCACTCACTTCAGAAGGTGAAGAATATTATGAAACTGTTAAACTGGTATTACTTCATAAATCCATGAATCGATCTTTGAATAAACGAACTAGTAAAGCCCTAACTAAAGAACTTGCAATTTTAGAATTACAAAAGAAATTAAGTGATACATATATGACTAACTTCTACAGTGAAAAATCCATAATTTGTATACTTGTCAAATTAATTAAATTAAATCAATTGAAACCAGCTTCCAAGATAGTTCATGATTTCAACATATCTCAAGAAAAATATTGGTACTTGGTTCTCAAGACATATTCAGAAATTAAAGATTTTGATAGATTATATGAATTTGCATTTGGATCACTTGATTCAACCGTGGCTAAATCACCAATTGGTTTTGAACCATTTATGGAAATGGGGTTTAAATATCAAGCTCCAAAATCTCATATTTCAGCATATATTAAAAATTCCCAGAAGTTAAAGTACGCGGAAAAAGCTGAGAACTTTGCTAAAAATGAAGATTATCAACTGGCTGGATTAGAAGCTTTTAGAATGAAAGATGTTGAATTGTTGAGGGGTTTACTTGAATCTATACCTCTGTCGAATCAACCAGGAAGAAGAGTGATACAAGAATATATAGAGAATTTGGGTTATTAACTGTATCAAATGAGCGATAGTTGGTACGGTGGGTTCGTGATAGGGAACCTGTTGTTAGGTATATAATACATTTATATGCTGATAGGTATATGCGATGTTGATTAATTACTATAAAATTTAGAATCTATAATTTGACCAATACTAGCACCTTCTTCACCAGTCAACCACGACGGTATTTCTTCCGGATTTACAATCATTTCTTCAGGATTGGCCGTCTTTACTGAAAGTTCATGTAATCCAGCAAATACATCTGTACCCAGTAATTTAAACTTTATTGAAGTTCTTTCATCATTTACTTTTTCTCGAATTAAAAATTCCGAATATTGTATAGGAACAATTGAAGCAAATTCAGACACCACATTGTTTTCTTGATCGTCTTGATTCTCTTCATCATCGCTGACATTATAATAAGTATTCTTTCTCTTTCTCTCTTTTCTATTATCATCAAACAATTTCTCTGATTTCAATTTTCCTGATTGTGAACCTTTAAATCTTAAATTAGCAATTCGTTTCAATCGATCAATATCATGGTTGTCAGGTTCAATCGGTGCTAACGCTTTATGTTTTTCAGTTGGCTCTAGTGGTAACATATCAACAATATTATCAGCATATGCCATCCAACTTCCTAAACTATTAGAAAATCGAGAATTACCCTTTAAGATATGCATTGATTCTAATGATTTGATTGGTTTTTGATTTTCAGGGGTATGTAATTTTAACAAATTATTCTTATTTTGAGGTAGACTTCTTTCCATTACTTCCATTACTATATTATGTATCATATCACCTCCACTTGATTGAATTATATGAGGTGAATTTAACGGGATTGCGAAAAAGTAAGGACGATGTGAAGATATATGTGGACGAGCCCGATTATAACCGGTTGTGATCTGATTAGTTTGAAGGTCAAATACTTGGATTCTAACAAGGATCATGGGGAATTTTGGATGACGACATACATAAACATATGAAAGATACAATTTACTTAATTGTAAAGCTAATTGATCAAGAAATTTACCTGGGTCAAGTAAAACTGAGACTTCTTGATCATGCATATCTTTGACAACGGAGTATCCCCAAACATAACTATTTGGTCTATCTACCATTAATTGACAATCTATTTGTGATAATTGAAGTAAGTTTAACCCCTTGTACCAATAACTATATATTATTCGATCAATAATTTGTTTCTTGTGGAGTTTATGAATTGTTTTCTTAAACTCTCGTGCATCTCGTGATACTTTGGCATTGAATTCATGTTGTGTAAATGAAGTGTTGGCGGGTATATGAGGTTGAGTATTTGTTAATTTGGGCCATAAATGAATGAATTCCACTAGGGAAGGTTTAGAAAGTCGGGCTAGTATTGAATAAAGGGTTTTTTTCGATAGTATAGGTATATATGTGTTTGGTAACACGTTGTCATATGTTTGTTTCTTCATTTTATGGTCAACTTCCTTTTCATTTGCTCTTTCCCTACTAGTTCTATATCTGTGTTTTGATTTTTTGTTTATACGATTTGACCTTTTGATTTGAGGGTCGTGCGCGCCGTGCTAATTTTTTTATTTTTTTTGCAGCAGGTTTTGATTTTTCTGAGATGATCTTCATTTGAATTTTTTTTTATAGTGGTAGATAACTACTAGATACGGTTAAGATCAGAAACTACAAATGAGTGAAGAGGAAACAACCACACAACAGTCAACAGAGGCTGCTTATATAGACAACGATGGTCTCGATAGGAAAACCTTATTTGTCCGTTCTATTCCCTTTGACGCTACTTCAGAAGAGCTTTCGGAATTCTTTTCTCAATTCGTACCAGTTAAACATGCAGTTATAGTTAATGATGATGATCAAAAATCTCGTGGGTTTGGATTTGTTTCATTCACAATGGATGATGATACCCTTACTGCATTAGTTGAATCACGAAACAAAAAATTTAAAGGACGTTTACTTCGAGTTGATATTGCTAAACGAAGAGACCGTAAGGAAAAAGATAAATCGGAACCACATACTAAAAAAGAAGTAGAGTCTTCGCCAGTTGAGAAAAGAAGGGCACGGTTAATTATTAGAAATTTGCCTTGGTCATGTAAGAAACCAGAAACTTTAAAGAAAATGTTTAGTAAATATGGTGCAGTATTTGATGCTTATATCCCAAAGAAAAAAGGAGGTCAAATGTGTGGATTTGCATTTGTTACAATGAAGAAACAAGCAGCTGCTGACAGAGCTGTGAAGGAAAGTGTAGGGTTAAAGATTGATGGAAGAGAAGTTGCTGTAGATTTGGCTGTTGAAAAATCTAAATGGGAGACAATTAAAGAAAATGAACCGGAAGAACTGGAAGAGGAAGAGGAAGAGGAACAAGAGGAAGATGAAGAAGAGTCAAATGATGAAGAGAAGGAGGATGAAGACGACAACGACGAAGACAAAGAAGAACATGAAGATTTCCACAACTTAAACGAAATAAAATCTGATGATGAACCAGAATCTGACGTCGAAGAAGAAGCCGAAGAAGAGGAAGAGGAGGAAGCACCAAGAAAGAAATCAAACAGACAAGAACCATTTGCCATTTTCGTTAGAAATATTCCTTACGACGCTGATGAAGATTCCCTTAATGAACATTTCACTACCCATTTTGGACCAGTTAAATATGCCCTTCCAGTTATAGACAAACAAACTGGTCTTGCTAAAGGTTCTGCATTTGCTGCATTTGTCGATCAAGAAGCATACACTAAATGTATTGAGAATGCACCTACAACTGCCTCCACATCTATGCTTATTCCTGACGATGTTTCTCCAGGATATGTCTATCAAGGTAGAATTCTTTCTATTGCTTCCGCAGTTGATCGTAATTCCGCCACACGTCTTGCTGAAAGAAATTCAGAAAAGAGGAAAGAAGTCCTTGGTAAAGCACCTAGTGAAAAAGATAAACGTAATTTATTCTTATTGAATGAAGGTAGAATCACCGCCAATTCAAAACTTGCACAATTTATTTCCAAAACTGATCTTGAACTTCGTGAAAAATCATATAAATTAAGAGTTCAACAATTGAACAAAAACCCAACTTTGCATTTATCCCTTACTAGATTAGCTATTCGTAATCTTCCTCGTGCCATGAATTCCAAAGCATTAAAGGCATTAGGTCGTAAAGCTGTCGTTTCCTTCGCTACTGAAGTTAGAGAAGAAAAACGTCAAACATTATCTAAAGAAGAAGTTAATCGTTCAATTAAATTCAAGCATGATCTTGAAGGGGACACTAAAGAAGACGAAGATAAAAAGAAAAAGAATAAACATATGGGTGTAGTTCGTCAAGCTAAAGTTATCATGGAAGTTAAAGGTACGGGTGAAATTGGACGTAGTAGAGGGTATGGTTTCATTGAATTTAGAGATCATAAAGCAGCATTAATGGCATTAAGATGGTTGAATGCTCATGAAGTTTCAATTAGTGAGATTTTAGAAGGTTTAACTGAAGAAGAACAGAAAGTGGCTCAATTGGAAGGATTAGCCAAGAGAAGATTAATTGCTGAATTTGCCATTGAAAACGCTCAAGTCGTTAAGAGAAGACGAGAAAAGGTTATGCTTGCTCGTAAACATGGAAATGAAGGTGGTGATAATAGTAATAATAATAGAAAGAGAAAGAGAGATGATGACAACGACCAGCCAGACAAGTCTGGTAAGGATAAATTTACAAAGAAAAGAAAAGGACCTTCTAGAAAGGGTAATATGAATAAAGGTCCTAAACCAATTGTAGAAAAACCTGAACCAAAGAAATCTGGACTTTCAGACGATGTCAAAAAGATTATTGGAATGAAAAGAATGAGAAGAAAGGGTAAAAAGTAGTAGTGTCTGTCAATTTATCTAGAATCTCTCTTATTATATGTACATTAAACAATATTATACAAAAACATAACAGCTTCAAACACGCACACAAGTGGGGGTTCATTCAATTGAAATAATAACCTAAACATAAGTCGTAATTCATTATTATCAAAAATTAAGGAAAGTAAAAGGAAATGTATATAATGCTAGGTTTATCATAAACGCAAACAAAAGGGTCAACTTTTTTTTCTGCTTCTTTAGGCTCTATACTTTAAGGGGTGGTTGAGGTTTGGGGGTTAGGTGTGGTTAGATTTATAAGAAATAATCACTTCTCAGCAGTTTACCTCCATTATTCTTAACTGCTAAATCACCATCTTGAACCGCACTAAATATTTTAAAGTTTGGTTCATCATAATCATCAACTTGCATTACACTAGCAACATTTCCACATCTATAACAATAATTTGGTGCTGACCATACTGTAACTACATCTTTTTCTTTAAAATGGAATCGAAACCCTTCCATTACTAATTGATGAGCTCTTGCGATTAAACTTAAATTATTAATATGATTAAATTCTCGAGAAACTTTTGATCCAAATAACCAACCTGCTCCTCTCGGTGACACTGCCCAAGTATCTACATTATCTGGATCGGACCATACTAAATCACAAAATCCACCTTCATGAGGTACTTCTTGTGCTCGAGAAAGAACTCTGATTTGATCAAGCATTCTAATTTCTGGTGATAATCCTCCATGTACACAAAGAATTTTCCCATCAATTATAGCTGCAAGAGTTAAAAAATCAAACACTTGACAACAATATTTCCATACCGTTGTAGAACCATATTTTGTTAAACATTCTTCATAAAATCCATAAACCTGAGTAATTTGTCGAGATTCATGATTACCTCGAACTAAAGTTATTCTATGAGGATATTTTACTTTTAAAACCATTAATAATGTGAAAGTTTCAAGCGAGAAATAACCTCGATCAACATAATCTCCTAAAAATACATAATTGGTATTATTATCATCCAGTGGTAATCCACCAGATATCCGGAATAATTCCAATAAATCATGAAATTGACCATGAATATCTCCACATACCGTCACGGGAGATTGAACTGGTTGAATATTGGATTCTTCCATAAGAAGTTCCTTAACTAATTCACATAATTGTTTCATATCTGACTCAGTAAGAGCTATGCATTTTTTTATTTGTTCTAACCATTGATCAGGACCTCGCTCACCCATTATAACTCTTTGTCTATATTATTAATAAATTAAAAAAAAATTGATTATAAATTAAAAAAAAACGAACTGGTGGATACTTTTTCCTTTAATTGAATAATTTTGCCTTGCCTTTAAGTTGCTTCTAAGACAAGTGTAAATTTATTTTTTGTCAATGTGTAAGTCTTTTTTCGTCGTTACACTTGGTGGGGTGTTTTGGTGGTTGGTGATGATTTTGTTGTTCGTTGTTCTTTTTTTTTTGAGGGGGTGTTGTTGTATGTTGCTGTCTAGTTAAAGATGTGGTTCTGGGTCGAATTTTTGATTGGTAATTTTAAACTTCTACTAGAAATGGCCAACAGTATTTTTTCTGTGTGGTTTCTTTTGAGATCAGCAGAAAAAGAAAAATTAAAATTTTCTTGGATGATATCACGTGTGAATGATCACGTGGATATTTTTGAATTGAATTTATTTATTGAAAATTTTTTTAAAGGTTTATTCATTCGAATATAGGAGTGGTATCATACACAATTATTCATACACAATCACAATGCTATCATCCATAGTCAGGACATCTGGGAGAATAATTGTACGTCCTCTCTCCACCAGTACAATTAAATTTCAAAAACCTGTTGAACCAGCAGCAGTTCCAGAAACTCCCAATGCTGCTCCTGAAGAGAGTATCAATGTGCAAGCTCAATCCTGGAATGATGTTTATGCTGAAGTTTTTCTAGGAACAAAATCTCATGAGGATGAAGTTGTATATAAACCTTCTTCAATCAAGGAAGAAGAACCACCTGCTGAAATTAATCCTCTGTTGGGTCGTAGATTTCAACATGGACAAACATATAATCCATTCCATTTCAGTATGGATAGATTACATATGGAAAGGTCACAAAGAAGAATTGCTGAGATTGAAGATCCATTTGAAAGATGTGGAATGAACCCTAGAAACCTTTATATGATGCCTGAAGTATTATCTAAATTCATTAGTGAAACTGGACAAATTTTACCAAGATCAAAGACTGGATGTAGTGCAAAGAATCAAAAATTGTTGAGTAATGCTATAAAAACTGCTAGAGCTATTGGTGTATTATCCAGTGTACATAGACACCATCGTTTTATGCCACAAAGAAACTTTTAGCTGGACCGTGTAAATAATTAGTGTAGATAGATAATAAATTTAATTTAATTTAACCTGCAACGCATATTAGGATCCACTTGTAATATCTTACAAAGTCTGTATTCTACTTCCATTTGACACATCCTTTTGGGGATAGTGACAGCTAGTTTGCCTCTGGCAATGGCTATAGAGTACAGGTAAGTCGAGTTCTTTTGGATTGGAGGATTGACTTAGCACATGTAATTCCCCGAACTAGAAAATATCCTTAAGAAAAGTGATTATCCAGGGGAAGGATACTACATAAACAAAAGACTAAAATGATAGTAAAATAATAATCGGTAATAAACGAATGACTCTATCTGGGGAAACACGTTATCTTAAAACCCCTTAAAGAAAAGGTCATGACTAGTAAACTAAGCTTTGTGGAGATATCTTGTTTTAATAATAACGGTATTGATTATCACGTGTTTTAGTTTAAACCAATAGAAAATGCAAGAGACGCTCATTCCGTATGCAGGAAATTCTGGTCACTTTAGAAATTTTTTTTCTTCTACCATTTAAGATTTGACCCCAGAGAATTTCCCTTTCTTTTCCTGCTTTACCTTTCAAGGATATATTATCAATTGCTAAAAATTATTCATAAATAATGTTGTCATTTACTGCTAGACGTTCAGTTGTTAGAGCTTCATTCATCAGAAACTTCTCCTCTGCCAGAATTGCCATGACTGAAGGCGCCATCAATGAAACCGGTGACAAATTTGCTGAAAAGGAAAGAGCTCAAGAAAATTTATATATTAAAAAACATGAAGCTGAACAATTAAAGAAATTAAGAGAAAGATTACAACAACAAAAGGAAACTCTTGATCAATTGGAAAAGGATATTACTGAATCCCAAAATAAGAACCAATCCTAATTGGGATGTCAGTAGGGTGAATTGGATGTTGGCCTTGGTTATTTAAATCATTTCTCTTGAAAATTACAATAAATTATTCAATTGATCTCATATAGTAAAGTTGATGTTTTATATACGAATTGATGAATTCTTACTAGCTGGGAATTACCAAGATCAATATATAGTGTAGTTTTCTTTGTTCATATATGCGTTTTATAATACAAGATTAAATCAGTCAATTGAATCAATTTGTAGTATATATTAAGGAATTGTCTTGCGATTGATGATTTTCAAGTATATATATTGAAAGAAGGCACCTGTATCAGAGATTAGCGAAGCCAATTTGTTATATCTAATAGGCCCAGAGGAAGTCTGATCTGTAAGAAGTAAAGAGAAGCCCAATTGATATATTAGTGGTCCCCATTTTTGGAAATGCTATCCAAGTTAATGGGTCTTTTGACTAGTTGAAGAAACTTGCGCCACAGAGTCCCTTATAGGGAATTGGTAAACCAATTTGTATTCGGTTAGAAGGATATATTGGAAGCGCCATTCAGACAGAAAGAAGAATCATACCCCAAACACATTGGTTCTTCCTATCAAAATATAAGTAATTACGGCTGGATATTTAGTTTGGATTTATCAACTAAGAATTCAAACTAAATATGATATGTTACCCTGCTTGTCCCCATAAACCCTACTTTCAAGTTTTACTTTAGCTAGATATCTTGAATGAAAGTTTGTTCTACGTACATTTCATATAATTTCCAGTTGGCATCAACCGAAAAGCTTTACTGGGATGTCTTGGTCTCAATTCAGTTTCAGTTCTCTTGTTTCAAACATAGTTGCTACTGAAATACCGAGGCTACTTACTTGTTACTAAGGAACCGCCAAATATTGATAAATGCTATTCATTTTAAGACTTGACTAATCAGTCATTAAAATTAATTAATTTAGGTTGATCTTTTATTTACGGCGATCTTGCTCCAAGTTCGCCCCCCATCCCAGGACTTCAAACCATGATTTTAATACAGGCATTGCTTAACTCCGTAGATCGGAGTAACGGGTTTTTCCGGTTTGGCTAGCTGCGAAATATCTGCAAATCCGCTTAATCCATCTAAATGATTTGAAGGATGACCTTTCAATAGGGCTAACGAAACATAACGTATGTAAATAATATATACAAGATTCGATCTACTTTTTAAGATTTCTTGGTATATATTTCAAAGAAAAGTGTTATTACATCAGTGCTCGTTTAGAATATGTCAAAAGCGGCAGCAACGGGAGACCACACTTGGCAGACGAGTACTAAAAAAAAATTAAATAAAAAAAAAGAAAAAAAACTAGCACAAGTTCTAAACCACAAGAATTTATAATTAAAAAGTATACATTCAAGATCACACACACATGAATACTAATCCCATATAGAACTAGCGACATGCCTTTTCTTCCTGAAGATTACCTTCCGTATTTGGAATACCTTCCCGACTTACAAAAATGTGCCAACTTATTCATGACATTCACGCCGTTGTTCAGTTATGGGCTGACATGTTATTCCATATATCGAAGCAAATCTTCTCTGGGGTTTTCTCTCGATATATGTTGTACCATGTTGATGGCGTCAACTCTAAGGATATACTACTATATATGTTCTCCATTCGAGGTCACCCTATTACGACAAGCAATAATAATGATATTCATACAATGTATACTATTAAAAGTTGGATTGACATATCGTAGCCATGGATATGATCCGGATTTCTTAACACCAATGCCGGTATTTCAATTAGAACTAACATCAAGGATTCCCCGAAGAATGTCAAGTGCCCATGCCATGAAACATGAAACTTATTGGGTCGGTGATTGGATAAGTTCCATAAAGTTAATTTCCCAAGATTGTTTTAAATTGATTCACGGTTACTTATCAGTTGGGTTCATCCTAAGTCTTCGATTGTTTGATGTGTATTTCCAACGTCCAGGACATTTCTGGCAATGGAAAGACGAAAAGCCATATTGGGTTTATATTGGATCGTTTATGACCTTGTTTGGAACTTGTACGCTATTGTTTTATTCAAATACATTTTATGCCAGTATTATTGGAATTCTTGGATTATTCATCGAAAGTTTATTACCATTACCACAGATATTATTACTAAATAGATTAAAACTGGTGGAGAATTTCAAAGTGATTCTTTTATTGAGTTGGCTAGGTGGTGATTGTATCAAGATTTCTTATTTACTTTACGGTACAAAAGATATATCAATAATATTCATACTTGCCGGGTTATTTCAAATGAGTTTGGATATATATATTGCCATTCAATATATTCAATTTAAATATATTTACAATCAAAATAACCTTGATAACGACATACCATTACAAGATAAACTGCTTGATGATATTGTTAGTTCAATGTTGGAGAAATCGGCTGAAGTATAGCATATCAAAAATAACAATTGTATAAAAAAACACACCGCCTGGTGACCTAATTCTTTCTTAATAATTAATTCGCAACATGACCTTCTTAATAGAGTAATAAAAGTTAATATTATTATATATTATTATTTATATTATTGTAATTAAATTTACCTTTTTCAAACTATGTATAAGAAATAAAAAACAAAAACTTTAGATTCATCAAAAACATCATCTTCATTATAACCTCCCCAAAAAAACCCTACATTAAAAACCTACCTTCTCTCACACCAAAACATACTCGACATTTTCTTTAGCTTCATTTACCAAATCCAATGCTTCTTGTCCAACCAATGCATGCTTCACTTTAACATGTCTAGACAATGCATCAACTCGAGAAAATGTCTTTTGCTTTCCATTTCCTGGTCCTCCATTAAATCTACCTTCACAAATTACACATCTAAAGATTTTCTTCTTTGAGGCATGGATTGTTTCTTGATGTCTAATTAAATCATAAGGACGCGAAAATTGCTTATTACATGGAACTCCCGTACTTGGATTAATCAAATCACATTGATGGTGAGGATTCAGTGCAGATATTTCCGCGGCAGTAAGGTGGGAATTTCGAGATGGAGATAACGACGAATCGTCGGTATATTCATTCTCTTGCTCAACATCGTTATCCTTGTGTGTTTCATCATCAGCATCAATCATCATGTCGTCTTCGTCGTCATCTTCGTCATCGCCATCATCATGTGAATGTATAACCTCAGTAGTACTACTTGGAGGAATAAAAACTTGCAAATCATCTTCAACTTGAACTTGAGCTTGAGTATCTTGATAATTAACTTGATCAAAACCACCAACTCCATTGCCATTTGTATATCCATTCATTATAAATTCATCAAATTCGTCGTCAACATGATAATAATTATCGTCATCCTCTTCCTCTTCATCAGATAAATCCTCTTCCATATCTTCATCTTGCATATCTTCATCAACAAATAAATAATCATCTTCATATCCAGGTATAATACCATCATTAATAGTTAAACTAGTAAAGTTGTCAGCATTATCATATTTAGGAGGAATAAAGAACGATGATTCCAAATCAGTTTGACTAATCAAATGAGATGGAGATATGTCTGGGTTATATAAAAGATATTCTTGATCCAACTTCTTTTTATTCGAAGTAGTTGAAGATTCGTCTGCGTTATCGAGCGTTGTTATCCTTCTTCTTCTTCTGGTTGGGAATGTTTGAGGTAATGGTGGAGGAGAAGCAGCGGAAAGACGTTGTAATTGTTGAGGTCTAATAAATGAATTTGGATTACCATAATCTGTAAATGGGTTAACTTGTGAATGTAGTTGAGATTGTTGGGAGTGTGGTTGTGGTTGTTGTACTTGATGAGTGTATGTCATTTGTTGTTCATCCAGTACTAAAGGAAATTGATATTGTTGTTGTTGAGATTTTATTTGATCTAAAAAGGAATCCGGTATATTAAGAAAGGTGCCCAAGTTATTTACTTGATTATTAAATGCTTGTTGTTGAGTGGCAGTGGGGAATGAGTTGACTTGGTTCTTAGACGTGTTGTTATTATTCATAGTTGTGGTGGAAGGTTGATTAGTAATCGTGGCGCTATTTGGTGCAATATTAAACTGAATTGGGGATGCTGGTGAGTGATACAACTCTTCATCCATAATATCGGTGATTGAACGTTTCAACTGAGGTAAAATAGCCAACGAAGTCATTCTCTACGGAAAAAACGAAATGCTGGTAGTAAATTCGTATAGAAAAAGACTGTTGTAAAAAGAACAAGAAAAAAAGTCGACCTAGCCGAGAGAGGTTATGCCTCAGTTTTTATATAAATTCGTAAGCATCCCAAATTTATGAGGAGAAAAATTACCTTGATTTGAAACGTCCTGTATATTGCGGGTTCCCTCACCTTCTTTGATATTCCAGCATTACAATGACTGAGGTCGGAGCCGAGCTTACACAAAATAAACTTGAAATATGGTCACGTGCGGTAAATGATGTTGTTTTCGTAAATAATATTTAGTGCGAAAATCGGATAGCTATCAGACCTATCAGAAGAGAGACAAAAAGGTCGACGAACGAAGGCGCGGAACGAAGTGTTTTTAAGAGAAAGTTCCCACCTAATTTTTATATACTTATTTTATATATTTATTCATTCTATTTTAATAAACATTGTTTGTATTTAATATATTTATATATATTACTAATAATTATAATTGTAACTGATTTACGGCGCTCCCTTTCAGAGACTAAATTAAGGCAATAAAGACTATTTCTAAATTAAAGAAATATCTTAGATACTGAACGATTTTTAAATTAAATAATAAATTCCGGACTTAAACAACAATGACACATACGTCAATAATAACTAACTATGGGGGGGGAAGAGGCAGTGATAAACACTTACTACTGAGGGGTTTTAAAGTGAAACCTCCGGCAACCTTATTACTAATTGGTCACACTAAAATTGTACGTAATTCTCAAATGGAGACACGTCATAAGGTATGCTTACACCAACATATTCGTGATTAGCCCGTTACAAAAAGAAACTATTATTGTTGAGTTTTATAAATGGATCATTATTGTATGATCCCTGAATTCCCGAAATCTAGAATATTTTTAGTAGGACAAAAAAAAGAAAAAAGCAACAAAAAATGAGGCTCGGGAAGGAATTAAATTTGCGGAAAGGTTGCTAGAAGGAGTTAAGAGGAGATAACAGCGAAAAGCGAAAATCGGGCAATCCGAAGGCTGAGTGATAAACATCAACAAATGTTCATATGACTCAACAAAATCTTAAAACTGCCCAGAATTCTAAAATAAAATGCAACAATAAATTTGTTGCCTTTCCTACTTTTCCCCTTTTTGCATATGATCTAAAGTTTAATGTTCACATTCTCATATTCGACAAATATAATAAGAGTTGCTAATCCGGTTTAAAAATATCCCAAAGTTTGTTGTTAATTGCTTAATTAATCGATCTTTTAAATGACCCTCGGCGTCAATTGACGTAAAAAAGAAAGTTTAACATTACCCCTCCTCGTTCAGCTTCGCCCTATCATTAATAAAAACTATTAATATTCCTTCCCGTTTAGGTTAAAAAAAATAGTAATTATCTTTCTTCTTTTTTTTCTTGATATTTAACTTTTGTGGTGAGTGTATGTTCTTTGTTTATTTCTTATCTATATATTACTCTACAACCCACTAAATCGATTGTTATTGACTGCACTATGCTACACCTACATTGTTTTTTTAAAAATATCAATTAACCTTAACTAATCCTTCATTCTTTACCTTCTCAATTCCTGCTTCTGCCTTTTCTTCATCTAAATAATAAAACTTTATTAAATCACCACGATCATCCAATTCAAACACTAATGGTATACCCGTGGGGACATTGATTTTAGATATATCATCATCACTAACTTTATTTAGATATTTAATTAAACTTCGAACAATTGAACCATGAGTAACAATCAACACTGTCTTATTCAATTGAATCATTTGATTATCCAATATTTCAAGTTTAAAATATGGAATCAATCGTTCCATAACCATAGCTAATGATTCACCTCGAGGTAATATGTCTTGATTCAACACATCATTATATCGTTCATCTATACTAGGATCTTTAACTCCTCGAGGGATTTGGGGAGGTGTTCCATGATAATCTCGTCTAATATAACTGAATTGTTTCTTATCTTGACCCAATTCAAGAAATACTTCATGTTTATCTCGACCTTGATAACTTCCATAATGACGTTCATTTAATCTCCAGGTTTTAATATGGTCAATCCATGGCTTGTGTAGTTTCTCAAGTATAATCAATCCAGTTTCTATAGAACGAGTCAATTTGGAAGTGAATATTATATCGGGATCTAAATGATTTTGTAGTATAAGTTCACCAGCATATTCAGCTTCATGTTGTCCGCGATGACTCAAGGGGATATCAATCCATCCACAGAATTTATTATCTTTATTTCCTTGAGATTCTCCATGACGAAGAATAATAAGTCTATGAGCAGTCATGGGAGTGTTATCGCTTATCTCGCGCTCTTTTTCTAATGATGTGGACATTTTGTAATTTATCAATTGTTTGTCAGCAGGTGGTACCACATATAGTTTGCATTGACACAATTTTGTTTTTTTCTGTGCAATTTGATTCATGGAACATAGCAATGCGGAAATAGAAAACCGTTTTTTTAGTGACTATTTTTTCTAGGCACTTTAGCAGCCGTTCAAATCGAAACTTAAAATGATTTATATCCCTATTTTTTGATATTACATACCAATAACTTTATGGTATAGATATAACATGTTACTAATCGTGCTCTATTCTAAAATTGCTGAAGGTTCCACAATCTTCTTAGCGGTGGCTGCAATAGTGAACACTATATTTCAATGAATTAACTAAAAATGAATTTTAAGAAGATTCAAGGGAGATTGATGTAAATCTATTGAGAATCAATTTTGTCATTTAATCGGTCAAATAGAATACAGCAACTTTATTTCATGATTCAGTTCTCAACCCCGGCAATTGACGATTACAGGTTTTCCTGTACCATGAATAAAATTATTGAAATTGAAGAGGTATTCTCCAGTTTTGTCATCTTGCCATTTAGTAAATTCAATTTTTCTATCTGGAAACAATTCGAAATGTAGATATTCTCATTTTGTTTTTAGTAAGATTGAATAATTTTGCAACAAGTGGATGGCTCACGGAATTTAAGTAGATACTTCCGTATGATTCAATTCTGACTTACCTCTATGATAGTTTGGTAAACAATTCTGCATAGAAAACAGTCAGTAGGTGTACTATCTTATCTGCCAAATCGCACAAGAATCGCCTGAGAGAAAGAGATTTGTATGCTTCAAAGCTATCAACAATGGAAAATGTAACATGGAGAATCGATGTTACGCTGCGGGATCTCTGACATACTGAAAAGAAATTTTTAGTTTCTTTTTTCTCTAACAAAACTCAAGAAAATAAAATTGAGAATCGATGCTTTGACAGATCCATGCGCCCTATAAAAGGAGGATCTATCCCCTACGGTATTTCAAACACTTTTCCAGACTGTTTATATATGTTCTTGTTATTCTCTTTCGTTTATTTGTATTTTCTCTTTGTAGATCAAATCATTTTCCCTTCGCTCCATCTAACTTATCGTGGCCTTGATTAGTCATTAGTAATTAAATCGCGCCACAAAAAAACTGTTTAAATGTCAAATACCTACCTTCAAACCCCTCCTGCTACACCAGTACAAGAATTTTATTCGCAGTTCAACATTTCGGTAACTAAGAGTGGTCTCATGCCAAGTGCATCTAAAATCAAGCATGGAAGTCCATTCAGTTGGGAAGACACTAAATTCATTGTAAAATCCAATCAATTGGAAGTATTCGCCAGGCTGGAAGAAGAAACTACCAAATATCATGAATTCAAAGCATGGCTTAAAGCAAATGAATTATCTATAAATGAGTATTTGCTTAGCCTGCAATTAGAATGGAAAGATGAAGATATTCGTGATCAAACTAAAGAATACCCTCAAGAATATGACGTGAATCATGCTCAAGATTTAATACTTTTCAATCCTAACGATGTTAAAATATTACCTAATAAATTTCCTTACTATTTTGATACCAATGTAAGGCATATATGTATTTGGTCTAAATTGAAGGTTCCAGCTGATAAAGAAAGTGTGGTTGGTGATATATCCCCTCGTACTAGAAGATTGGTCCATAGATATCTTGAAAGGACGTTTGTGAAACGTGGGGTTTCATGGGATCAAATTTTATGGTTTAAAAATTGGGTAAGTTTACAGAGTGTCAGAGCAGTAAGTCATTTTCATGTTCTTCTTCGTGATGTTGATGATGCGTTGATTGAAGAATTGATGGGCAATAGCGGGGAAATGTTAGATTTAGAAGATTATAGAGAGTTATTATAGATAAATTGCATACTTTTTTTTTCTGCGCACAAATTTTGTAAGTAAAAAACCAAACTTACCTTCCTCCAATTACTAACCCAAACTACTCTAAAATAGATTACTAAACTACATTATCAAATAATTGTCGAAAAAATCACGAACTGAAACTGGTATTAAATAATATACAAATTTAAAAAGCTAAATAATAATTCATTAAGACAAAACCCTTTAACCTCCAAAACCATACAAGGTTCTACCTTGTCTCTTTAAGGCGTAAACAACATCCAATGAAGTAACAGTCTTTCTCTTGGCGTGTTCAGTATAAGTAACAGCATCTCTGATGACGTTTTCCAAAAATTGTTTCAAAACAACTCTGACTTCTTCATAAATTAAAGCAGAAATACGCTTAACACCACCTCTTCTAGCTAATCTTCTAATAGCTGGCTTTGTAATACCTTGAATGTTATCTCTCAAAATCTTTCTGTGTCTCTTAGCACCACCCTTTCCTAAACCTTTTCCTCCTTTTCCTCTACCAGACATTGTTTATTATTATTATATGTGTATGTGAAATGTGTATAACTAGAAAGTTAAATACTATGTAGAACAAAAAAATAACGTAATAAAAAAAATGGTGCGAACTGGCGCTAATTTATATTAAATTTAGAATTTTTTGATTGTTCTATCAAAAAGGGGGAAAGAACAAAAGATGATAATCACTAAGCGTAATTAGTGTGTAGCTAGTGCAATTGAGGGAAAAACAAAAAAAGTTGAATGATTTGTTTGTTTGTATTTTTGTTTGTGCAGGTGCGGAAAGTTTTGGAAGAGTATTAACGAAAAGCAAGGGGAGGAGAAGAAGTGCACCACGAGAAAAACATAACAGTATGGAGCGAGCGAGGATGAAATGTGTATGGAATTACGCAATTAAGGATACAGGTCAACGGAGACAAAGGCAATTGCTTTTTCTTGTGGTGCGGTGCGAAAAGATCTCCCTGAATCAGTGGCTTTTCTAGTACCAAAAAGTGAAATAATTGGCGTGACCACAGCGTAAGTTTCAGTCTAAGAGTGGGGAGACAATACTGTGTGTTAGAGGAAAGAAACGGAAAAGCTAAAGAAATTCTGGTCTCGCAGTAAAGAAGCTTCTCTAACAATAGTAAGCATGAAAAATGATGCTTTCAGCGCGCTAAAGTGAAGGAATGATTGCAAAAAAAAAAGAAAATAATATTTTTTGTTGCTTTTCCTAGTTCTGATGTTTACTCATCGTTGTGAGTAATGTTCAGCACTAAGTATTTTGATCTGGAATTTTCGCACCCCACGCGTAATTCCTGTCATTGATGCTTTTCTCCACAAATTTATTTTTCTTTTGATCACATGACTTTGTTTTTTTTTGTTTTTGTTTACATTTGCACTTCTATACTGTTAATTCCTTGTGCATAATAATTTGCAATAAATATAAAATGTTCTCCGGACCCCAATTGTAATTTCTTATTTTTTCTAAATCCAACAACTTTTTATTATTACATATTCACAATGGCTAGAACCAAACAAACAGCTAGAAAATCCACTGGTGGTAAAGCTCCAAGAAAACAATTAGCTTCCAAGGCTGCTAGAAAGTCTGCTCCATCTACTGGTGGTGTTAAGAAGCCACACAGATATAAGCCAGGTACCGTTGCTTTAAGAGAAATTAGAAGATTTCAAAAGTCTACTGAATTATTGATTAGAAAATTACCATTCCAAAGATTAGTTAGAGAAATTGCTCAAGATTTCAAGACTGATTTAAGATTCCAATCTTCTGCTATTGGTGCTTTACAAGAATCCGTTGAAGCTTACTTGGTTTCCTTATTCGAAGACACTAACTTGTGTGCTATCCATGCCAAGAGAGTTACTATCCAAAAGAAGGATATCCAATTGGCTAGAAGATTAAGAGGTGAAAGATCTTAGGTGTATTCCGTGGTTATTTAATTCATGCAACTTTTGCTTTAATTCATGTATTACTTTATAGTTCTTTTTAATGTACATTAGATTTTCAGGTATTTGACAATATTAACTGTAAAACTTCTTAATCTCAACAAAGTTATAACTAGTTTTGGTATGTTCTTTTGAAAATAATTTTAATATGTTTTAGAGAAATAATCATTCACATACATTAAGTATAGCTAACTACTATTTAATGCTTAAAAGGGGAACTCTTGTGGTTCTTTAACTGGATCCAATCCATTCTCTTCTTGTTCCTTGGCTTTCATTTCTAAATATGGCATCAATATATCTTTGAACTTCAGGAAACCTTTATATTCCTCAACTTCATCGGCCCAACTAAGAATACCATTCAATAACCTTCTAGGAACATAAGGTTCCTCACATAATTTGACCATAGGAATAAAATAAGTTCTAATGGTAAATACAATGGCTCCAGAAATAGGTAATCTTCTCAAACTTTGACGCTCACTTCTGAAGAATAGTTTAGTGACATCAGTAGCTTCGTTCGCTGTATACCAACCTACTTTATCAACGGCTTCTGAACCAATAGAGTTTGACCATGCTAAATTGTCATCAGTTTGAACAAAGTAGTTGTTTCTAACAACTGGTTTGTCAACTGTTAATCTTCTGAAGAATTTGTTCATCCCAACCTTTAACCGTTCATTATATTGAGGAACATCACCACTTGTATGAATCTCATCAATCTTCATTCCAAACTTGTCTTTTAACCTCCAAAATCCAGCAAGACAAACACATCCAGCTTCAAGAGAGTATGCACCATCATCATTTTCAACAATGATTGCCACATCATCTTGAAGAAACTTAGCGGAGGCGACTACAGGGTTTAAGTTTTCATCATTAAGATCAAACTTTTCTCCAGTCAATAAAATTTCCATTACTTCATTCTCAAATTTGAATAAAGTAGGATATCTCTTAGGTAAATATCCACATAATTCTCTTAACAACTCCCAGGATGCATCTTTTGCCCTTGGTGAGATATCATATAAGGTCTTACCCAAATCACTGGATAATCTCTGTAATTTCTGTTCATGATATGCAGGCCATTCATTATCCAACTCAATCCAACTTGACCAATCCATACCTCTAAGTCCCATAGTGACATTGTATTTGTGTTTGAATGCCCTATAAGGTAAGGGTTTAGTGGTGTTGACATCCCAGTTGGGATATTCTTCAGGGACTGGTGTCTTGTAGTTATGATCGGGGATCCATACTCCTAACGGACGTTCCGTGGATTTTGTTGAGATTTTCGGTTTTTCATCAGCGACTTGTATTGACAACTTGTTTATTTTTGTTAGCAAGTATATAGCTAGAGGGATAATCACTACCAAAGAAATTTGGAATTGAGCAGTGAGACCAAATGTGTTTTCAATAGACTTAACTATCCCAGTTTCAGATACTTGTGTATAATTCATATTGGTTAATTAAGATCTTTACATTTCGATATGAGGGGAATGGATATTGTTACATATATATATGTCTATTGATTTTTGCAATTTTATCTCTATCTACATACAACTACCCCTGAACCCCCGTATCAAAGATCCTAATTCAGTAAAGATTTGCAGCAAAAAAAAAAATATTGATTCGCACTAAATCAAGTAAACCTAACCACATAAAACTACCTTAAGCGGGAGGTAAAAATGCAGCAAATAAAGCTGTTTGGATAACATTCCAAACTAAGCCATAAATTACTGTGTATTCCGCAATCTTCTTTTTCTTGTGATCGATGAAATGTAAACTCAACATCCAATATACAATAGGGGAGTAACTAGTTACCCTATTCAAAATTTGAATATTCCAAAATAAAATGCCACTAAACAAAATAATACAATGAATTATAACTAATACTAATATCCTCTTGTTTTTCGGTACTTCCCGTTTATATATATACCATGTAGAATAGATATTAATTACAATTGCTGGACCAACAATCAAAAAATTGGGGATGTTATTTGGTGTCCAATACTTTAAGAAACCGACATTCCAATATCGGTCTTGAGCGTATTTGAATAAACTTGGGAAATACGAATTACACCATTCCCCTCTCCCGGGACAAAATTTAAAATAATGATAGGCATTTGTTGACACAAGCGCGATAAATAAACTGGATCCAGTAGTTAAAGTTAATATGATTTCATTCATATTTTGATCTATGAAGAAATGGTATAAATCAATAACATAGATTATACCAAGTAATAATCCATTAGCACGAACTGTGAACCCCAAACTTGCAACTATTCCAGATAATACATATTTGACTGGACTTATGATTGTCTTATTGCTGGTTTTTGAATAATCTTGGAAATTTATTGACGTAAAATAAAAGTAAAAACAAAGTAATGTTAGGAAATTACTAACATTTTCTGAGTAATTTGTTACAAGGAATGCACCAGCAGTAGGACCCATTATCAAGAATACACTACTCAATTCACTGATTTTTGCATCATACATTTCCCTTGTGATTGCATAAATTAAGATCGCCAGGGCAAAATGACACACATTAGAAATTAAAATACTTAACAATTGTAATGCATAGTAATTCTCCAAGGGGAATGACCGAATAAATGCAATCCACCCAGGACAAAACACAAATTCTTGTTCATACTTGGCAGGTCTAATAAATAAAGCATTAAAATAAACAGAATCCCAAACAATGAGTTTGTCAAGTATTGTATTTATCACGGTTGGAAATGGTGATTGTGGTAATTGCGATATAATTAATTGCGATGACGTGTCAAATTGACAAGGAGTAAAGTATATTATTAGTGTCTGAGTCAATTTAATGACTAGGAATAGTCTTAGTAGTCCCCATATTGGAATTGACATTAGTCTTTGCTTCCGGTGATACAAGTAGTTAACTGGTTTATATTTTTTTATAATATTTTTTTTTCTTCATCTAGATATCTACGTTGCAAAAAAAAGAATGTTAAAGATTTAAATTAATTAATTAAAATACAAAACTGTGCAAATTGTTACCTATATATATAAAACATCTATTACTTCTTACCAAATTGAGATTCAAATGCAACAATGATACCTTCGACGGATTGTGGGTTGGATAAAGTGGTGATATCTCCTAATTGATCAGCTTCATTTGAAGAAACCTTTCTTAAGATTCTTCTCATAATCTTACCTGATCTAGTCTTTGGTAAGTCAGCAACAATAATCACGGACTTTGGTGCAGCGAATGGACCAATAGTGGTTCTAACTTGTAATACTAATTCCTTTCTTAACAAGTTAGCTTGATCGATATTTTCAATGCTTGCTGATAATTCATCCTTAAGAGCAACGTAAGCAACAACAGCTTGACCAGTAAGATCATCATTAATACCAACGACAGCAGCTTCAGAAACACCGTGATGTTCAATCAAAGCAGCTTCAATTTCAGCAGTAGATAATCTATGACCACTGACGTTAACAACATCATCAACTCTACCTCTAATCCAATAGTAACCATCGTTATCTCTAGCAGCACCATCACCAGTGAAGTAGTAACCTGGGTAAACATTCATATAAGTGTCCATATATTTAGTATGGTTCTTGTAAACGGTTCTTGCCATTGATGGCCAAGTATCCTTGATGGCTAAAACACCTTCAACATCGTTACCTTCAATTTCAACTCCAGTGACTGGGTCAATTAAAGCTGTTTGAATACCAAAGAATGGGTATGAAGCAGAACCTGGCTTGTTTGGAGTGACACCAGCAATTGGAGCAATTAAATGAGAACCAGATTCAGTTTGCCAATAAGTATCAGAAATATGACATTGACCCTTACCAACAAATTCATTATACCATTCCCAAATATCTGGGGAAATTGGTTCACCAACTGAACCTAAAGTTCTCAAAGAACTTATATCATACTTGGCAATTTCTTGTTCTCCAGATTTACGTAATAATCTAAGAGCAGTTGGAGCAACATAAAAGTGAGTAGCTCTATGTTTTTCAACAATTTGCCAGAATCTACCATAATCTGGATAAGCTGGGGTACCTTCGAAAACCACAGTTGGAACACCAACAGTCAATGGACCATATAAGGCATAAGTATGACCAGTAATCCAACCGACATCACCAGCAGTGAATACAATATCTTCAGGGTGGACATCAAAGATATATTTGGTGGACATAGCAGCACCTAATAAGAACCCAGCAGTGGTATGAACAACCCCCTTTGGAGTACCAGTAGAACCAGAGGTATATAACAAGAATAATGGATCTTCTGAGTTAACTGGAGTTGGAGGTAAATAACCTGGGAATTTGGCAGTTTCAACATCCCAATAGAAATCTCTACCTTGAACCAATTTGATTTCTGGATTACCAGTTCTCTTGTAAACTAAAACTTTTTCAACAGTTGGACAATCAACAAGAGCGTCATCACATAAACGCTTGATATTGACAGTTCTACCACCTCTTCTACCTTCATCACAAGTGATTAAAGCTTTACAAGAAGCATCATTAACTCTATCCTTGATGGAACCAGAAGAGAAACCAGCAAAGATAACTGAATGAATAGCACCAACTCTGGCAATTGCTAACATAGCAATAATGGCTTGAGCATTCATTGGTAAATAAACGGCAACAGTATCACCCTTTTGAATTCCCCAAGATTTTAAGACACCGGCAACTTTGGAGACTTCTCTTAATAATTCTCCATAAGTTAAGATATAGGAATCTTTTTCTTCATCAGCTTCATATATAATAGCTGGCTTATCTGGGTTGGCAAGAGCATGTCTGTCAACACAGTTATAAGAAGCATTCAATTCACCACCTAAAAACCAAGCGGAATCACCTTCTTTCAAAGAACCAGACTTGACAGTGGTGAAATCACGATCCCAAGATAATAATTCTTTAGCAGCATCACCAAAGAATTTTTCTGGATTTTCAATCGATTGTTGGTATAATTCACGATAATGGTCTAAATCCTTGATATGACCTTCTCTTGGTTGTCTTTCGTAGAATTCCTTTGGAGTTGGTCTTGGAGTGACACCATTAGCTTCATGAACAACTTTGTGAACAGCGACAGTCATTTTTTGTTTATCGTGTTTTAAATTATTTGGTTATGTTTGAAAATTTGTAAATTTAATTGAATACTATAAGTAGTTAGTAAAATGTTATTTCTAGCAATGGTAAATTCTTTAGCAAGGAAGGACACGAATATTATCTTCAAATGTGGTGATTATTCTTTTAGCGTGTTTTGCAAAATCATGTTAAAAATAAACGATTTTTTTTCTTTGTTAAGCATCATGTATTAAAAAAAAAGTTTATCCTGTTAACGGTGAGGGGGAGGGGCAGGTTATGTTTAACGTTATTCTCAGTCGCGGCTAATTAAATGTCAAAAAGTGAAAAAAACGCTAAGAAATTTTTTTTCTTGTTGGCTCCAAAAATAAGCGTTATTGATCAAAGTAAAACATTAAACATAAACTCTTGGAACTTTAAATGAAAATAGTGGGCTTGGTATATCTAAATATAGTTTGCTCGTGTGGCATGTTTTTGTATTTTCTATGAATTCATTGGAAATGACTGAGTTTGTATTGATGTTGCAGTAATGCTAGCTTCTGTTTCTCTAAACGATTTGGTCGTATAAAATAGGATTGTTTTTTTCGTGTCCTAAATGCAAAATTTTTCGTTGGGTTCGAGGGACCTCGAATATACATACAATTGATGGTTGAGTAAAACTTATGTTTGAATATGTTAGACTAAAAAAAGTATACAGACAAACAAGGAAGGAAAGAAAGAGAGAATCTAAACTAAGAAATCCATGAAAGTTTTTTTGGGGAATTTCTACTAGATTTTTATATTTGAACTCAACAGGTTAAAATGTTGAGGTTAAAAAAAAAACCAACAAAAAAAATTATTATTATTCATTGTTTAAGATTCAGACGTTTATTATTTGATTCGATTTTTATTTTTTTTCTTTTATTATTTTTATTTTTAACATGTCCACATTTGTGTGTAGGGGTTCTAATCTATACCTGCAGGTAAGCTAGAAGCGTTACTGTACACATAAACCTTTGCAGGATCGTTGATCTCAAAGTTCATCGATTAGGTTAGGTAAACCATTGTAAAAAGACATCCTCGGCAAATTGAAACAATTTAAGTTATTGCAACCTATCAATAAGCAAAACGCGTTCGACATGACATAAACGAAGAAAAAAAAAGAAAAGAGAAACCACACACAAATTCTGCACCGAAAAAGTTTAATATGCATAAACAACCATATTCTGGGTATGTCACTGGTTATGTTACTGAATCACTGCATTGTCGAATACTTCATATGCATTTCGGTTATATATTTTGCTGGCACTATGAACTATAATTTGCAGCTTATTTAATCAGAAGACAGCCTATTCGAAACTATCATTCTTTTTATGTTCTATATTCTTGCTTAGTGTTTTACAAGAGTTTTATTTAAATTTAGTACCTGTTGACAAAGTTTCTTTATTCCGATATTTTCTTATTGTTATGAAATTATATTTTGTGGGGTCATTTACATAACTGACTCATAACAATCACCTCCCCCGGATTGAAATAATTATTTTTTTTCTCTGATTTGGTAGCTATCCTTGAATATCCACGGAGTTTCATTCCTGAGCAACTCCGAGTTTTTCTATTGTTTAAAATAACTGGTTGATTGTTTTATATTTTTCCTTTTATCCCGATATCATAAAGTCCGGACTCCGAATGCAGCTCCGAACAACAAATAACAAGTCACGAATCTAAGAAATAAAGTTGATAATGACCAGCATCTCGTTTTCTTGTTGATGATGTTGTTGAAATTGCCTCGAAAAGTTTAATCTTAAACTAATAATAGCATACTATGCCTGTGACTTGTATAAAGCGTGATGCTGACTGGTCATCCGTTACCAATCATCATCACGTATTTCTTTGGAATCTAGGCGCCAAGCACCAATTTAGGACCCGTATATTTTTGTATTTCTGGGCTTGTTAAAACGGTCACTGGAGAATCGGAAAAAAAGAAGCAAAAAGAAACCGCCCGTTTACCCCGGACTTTACGTTTATCAAATTTACTGAAAAAATACAAAAAATAATTGATTAAATTAGATTGGAATAACCTTTGATTGGATCAAGATTTGCATTATCATGAAATTTCTGTCAAGTCCGCCTAATTAAATTTTAAGGATGTAAATCATTACTTTTGCCTCGGTCTTACTTGGTAGGTTTCACAAGACTGTTTGCCAAGATTGTCAACACTGCAGATGATTTATATTTACTTGTTTCTGAACCCTTTTTTATTGGCATAATGTAAGAGCCGTTTAACAGAAGACATTTTGTTGGTCTAGAACGCTCGATGAATTCTTTCGGTCACAAAAATGAATCTGAGAATATCTTGCCCAGTATAAAATTACTATATAAAACTACTACAAATTTTTCAAATTCAATTTCTCTTATCTAATTTCATTAAAAAATCTATAAACAAATTTATTCTAATAAAAAATTAAAGAAATTATAAACAAATCCCATAAAAATAATCATAAATTAATACCCAATTTAATCAACTTCTTCAACAGTTGGACCATCAGCGTTTGGTTCTGGAGCACCTGGGAATCCACCAGCACCTGGGAATCCACCTGGAGCAGCACCTTCAGCACCAGCTGGGGTAGCACCAGCTTGGTAAGCCTTAGCCATGATTGGGTTAGCCTTACCTTCTAATTCCTTTTGCTTTTCAGCAAATTCTTCTTGGGTAGCAGTTTGGTTGGCATCTAACCATTCAATGGTTTCATCAGCAGCCTTGGTAACTTCTTCAACTTCAGAAGCTTCTAATTTAGACTTGAATTGTTCATCACCTAAAGTAGACTTTAAGGAGTAAGCATAAGATTCTAAACCATTCTTGGCTTGAACTCTAGCAGCTTCCTTTTCATCTTCTTCCTTGAATTTTTCAGCTTCAGAAACCATCTTTTCGATATCTTCCTTAGATAATCTACCCTTATCATTAGTAATAGTAATCTTTTGAGATTTACCAGTACCCTTTTCTAAAGCAGAAACATTCAAGATACCATTAGCATCAATATCAAAGGTAACTTCAATTTGTGGAACACCTCTTGGAGCTGGTGGAATACCAGATAATTCAAACTTACCCAACAAGTTGTTATCCTTAGTCTTGGCACGTTCACCTTCGTAAACTTGAATCAAGACACCTGGTTGGTTATCAGCATAAGTGGAGAAAGTTTCAGACTTCTTGGTTGGAATAGTAGAGTTTCTTGGAATCAATTTGGTCATGATACCACCAGCAGTTTCAATACCCAAAGATAATGGAGCAACATCCAATAATAATAAATCTTGAGTCTTGGAAGAAGTGTCACCGGATAAGATGGCAGCTTGGACAGCAGCACCGTAAGCAACAGCTTCATCTGGGTTAATAGATCTGTTTGGTTCCTTACCGTTGAAGAAATCAGAAACTAATTTTTGAACCTTTGGAATTCTGGTAGAACCACCAACCAAGACAATTTCATGAACTTGAGACTTGTCAACCTTAGCATCTCTCAAGACTTTTTCAACTGGGTCTAAAGTAGATCTGAATAAATCTTGACATAATTCTTCAAATCTAGCTCTAGTAATAGAAGTGTAGAAATCAATACCTTCAAATAAGGAATCAATTTCAACAGAAGTTTGAGCAGAAGAAGATAAAGTTCTCTTAGCACGTTCACAAGCAGTTCTTAATCTTCTTAAAGCTCTTTGGTTAGAAGATAAATCCTTCTTGTGCTTTCTCTTGAATTCGTTAACGAAATGAGTAACTAATCTATGATCGAAATCTTCACCACCCAAGTGAGTATCACCAGCAGTAGCCTTAACTTCAAAGATACCATCTTCGATAGATAACAAGGAGACATCAAAAGTACCACCACCTAAATCGAAAATTAAAACATTTTGTTCATGTTCAGAGGTCTTATCTAAACCATAAGCAATGGCAGCAGCAGTTGGTTCGTTAATAATTCTCATAACATTTAAACCAGCAATTAAACCAGCATCCTTGGTAGCTTGTCTTTGAGAATCGTTGAAATAAGCTGGAACGGTAACAACAGCATCGTTAACCTTGGTACCTAAGAAACCTTCAGCGGTTTCCTTCATTTTGGTTAAAATCATAGAAGAAATTTCTTCAGGAGTGAAGTCCTTGGTTTCACCCTTGTATTCAACTTGAATTTGTGGCTTACCGGCCTTGTCAACAATCTTGAATGGGAAATGTTTCATATCACCTTGAACTTCATGGTCATCGAATTTTCTACCAATCAAACGCTTGGCATCGAAAACGGTGTTAGCTGGGTTCATAGCAGCTTGATTCTTAGCAGCATCCCCAATTAATCTTTCAGAGTCAGTGAAGGCAACGAAAGATGGAGTGGTTCTGTTACCTTGATCATTGGCAATGATTTCAACACGATCATTAGCGAAATGAGCAACACAAGAATAGGTAGTACCTAAATCAATACCAACAGCTTTGGACATATTATGTTTTAATTAAAGAATTGGTTAAAGAAGAGAAGAGAAAAGAAAGAAGCAAAAGTTAAATTAGAATTTTTCAGGGAATTTGAATGGAATTTAAATGGTTGAAAATTTTTGCTAGGCTCGACGAAATCAATTCCAATTTGGGTGCGAATTTTCAAACAAATTGTGGAAGTAGAAGACGATGGAAAACTATGGAACGTTTTTTAAATTCTATTTATTTTTTTGTTAGATCTTAATGGAATTTTTTTTTCAAAGTGGCAAAGGTTTAGTGTCGCGACAAAAAAAACTTAATGTCGCAAATTTGCAGTTAAAAATTTGAAATGACAAATATTAAATTAAAACCGTATACACATATATTATCAAACTATTTAAATTCATTTATACCAGACACGGCTGCATTTTTCATCCGTTGGTACGTCTTTTTCCCACCTTGATTGAAAGATTGGATCTTCTGGAGCACTACCTTCAGTTTGGTTACTTTTTTAGGTGCCTTTGGAGCTTCCTTCTTTACTTTTTTTTCTTCCTTCTTCTCTGGCTTCTTCTCTGACTTCTTCTCTGGCTTCTTCTCTGACTTCTTCTCTGGCTTCTTCTCCGGCTTCTTCTCTTCTTTCTTTTCTTCCTTCTTCTCTTCCTTCTTCTCTTCCTTCTTCTCTTCCTTTTTTGGTTCCTCCTTTTTCTTTGGTGCCTCCTCTTTAGCTGGGGAGGAAGCACTTTTATCCTATTCCGCTTTCATCTCTTTACTGTAATCATTAACTAATTTATACTTATCCACAGCCTTAGCACCTGAATTTATATCTTTCCAAATATTAGTAATCAAAGGATTACCCATAAGACCAACAACTTTATCACCAAAGTTCAGGGCCCATTGAACATAATCTCTAGTAGTTTGAGAAGTTTCATATCTCATTTTCAAGAATATGGCATAAGCCAAAAGTATAAGCAAGGAATTACTTCTAAATGTAATCACCCTTAATACTAAAATGACAATTGCAATTAATTCCAATCCACTAGCCAAAAGAATTGAAGGATTGTTGAAAGTCTTTACGAATGATGTGATTAATTGCGAGATATAACTCTTGTCTATGTCAAACACCGGGAAGATATTACCAACTAAAAATGTCAATACGTGAAAAATTGAAAATAATCCAAATGGCAAAACTGTTAAAAATACGTAAGGTTTAATGAAAAGTAAGAATCCAGATACGAATAAATAATGGGTATTATTATCTTCAAGTATCTTGTCTAAATTAACTCCATTCTTTTGAATACTTTGGAAAGTCAACACTGCAAATGATATAACTATCCCAACCAAGGAAACATCATGCCATACTGCATATGCTTCAGGACTAACATTGAAATATGTCAAGATATAAGGAATAATACCAATGACAGTTATTAAATTTCCAAGAAACCATACAAATTGAAGACTCTAAGAAGAATATGTTAGTATCGATCAATTGGATCTAAATCAAATTTTTCTGTCTACATACTTTAATTGTCTTTACAAAATCATCCTTTTTAAACGGAATCTTAAACTTGAAGTCCGGGATTACAAAGAGTGATTTGAGTGTATCCTTTTTCTCTCCTTCTGGATTCGCCATTTGTGTCGTGGAAAAGAGTCAATTGTGTTATATAGGTTTAGGGTAAATAGAAGTAAAAATTCACCAGTAAAAACTTTCGAGACGGAGGGGTAGAGGGAGAAATAGAGATATTTTTTTGGAGCCCCAGCTCGTTTGTGTTTTTAACCTGATTTGGTAGTTTTAGAGTTCTTGCATGTGTTTCTCGTAACGAGGTCAACATTAAAAAAACAAATACGTTTATTTATTACGCAAAATCAAAAGAGAACATTCTCGAGTCCTACAAAGAAACAAACAAAAAATTTTTAACATAGATATAAACAGATATTAAACAAAACAAACAAACTAGCTAAGCTTAACGTAAGAATCCCTTACGAGTTTTCTGTTGAGCAGGTTGTTGAGCTACTGGTTCTTGAGGTAAAGATCTTTGTTTTTCTAATTGAACTTTTTTATCTTCCAATATTTTAATTTGTTTAGTTAATTTTTCCTTCATTTCTTTATGTCTGGCAAATAAATCAGCTTCTGATCTTTGTAATTTCTTTTCCTTTTCAGTAACCTTTTGTTGGAAAACTTGTTTCATTTCAGTTTCCATTTTAGCTAATTTAGCTTCATGTAAAGCTCTTTCTTCTTGTTGTTTAGCCAAGGGATCAAATTCTCGGAAAACAGTATTATCTTGTTCAATTCCCATTTTCTTCAATTTTTCAGATCTATAGTTTTCATATAAGACATTTGCAGTATGTTCTTTTAATTCTTCCAAGAAATTTCTAATTAATAATTGACGTAATTTAACAAAATCATTATGAGCTTCATTATCAACTTCAATAACCCCCCAAGGATATTGTCTACCTCTAACTGTTCTTCCGTCTGGAGTTTGAACTTCCTTGGTGGAACCAACAACGGCAAAGGGGAAAGTATTCACAATTGATTTGGTATTTAATACTGTTTCTTCATCATCTTCTGCTGAATCTTCTGGGGTGAAAATTTTAATTCCTTGATATTTAATATCTGCTAATATACGTTGTTTAAATTCAGCAATTTCTTCATCGGTTAAACTATCGGATTTAGCGATAATTGGAATTAAATTAACTTTTTCATGAACTAATTTCATCAAGGCAATATCTAAAGCGGTTAATGAATGACCAGTTGGTTCGATAAAATAAAGAAATGCGTGAATTCTTTCATCTACAATTGTAGATCTATTGATTTTACATTCAGCTTCCAAATAAGAATCAAATCTAGTATTAATTTCATCAACAATTGGTTTCCAATAATCAGTATTATTGATTGATTCACCAAATCCTGGTGCTGTTATAACACTAACTTTTAATCTAACACCGTCTTCTTCAATTTCAGCTTGGGTTGATTTGATTTTAACTGGAACACCACCAGCTTCTTCAGTTTCACCGACGCCACCATTTTCCAAGATTTCTTCATCATTGTTATGATTAACAATTTCCCGGTTGAAAAGAGTATTAATTAAAGTAGCTTTACCTAATCCACTTTCACCAATTGCCATAATATTTAAACTGAACCCTCTTCTAACTGACTTTCTATGCCATTGTTTAGGTAAATTGGCAAATCCAACATAACCATTCAATACCTTCTTGATGATTTTAATATCTTGAGGTTGGAAATTTATTGGTGATTGTTGAGAAACCAGAGCTGGAGTTCCTAAAGGTTGTGCTTGTTCAACTAGAAATTCGTTAGTAAATACCTTTATAAAATGGATTTTTCATAATAAGTTTGTACATACTTGAAGCCATATTTAATTATATTAATTCTGTGATTTGTATAGACGGCGGTTAAAATATCTTAGTTAAAACAGTTGTAGTTTTCTGTAATACTCAAATTCCAATTGGTTTTGACTAACTGCGAAATATATTCAACTATGTAAATTAGGCACCGATGTCTGAAATTTGTGTGTATACTTAACAGGGTGCTAACTATTGTTGTTGGTATGTTTTTTTTTTCTTCGTCAGTTTGATTTACCCAAAATGCTTAATGTAACAAATTACGCAGAAATTCGAAATAACCAAAAAAGAAAAAATCCGTTCGTGTCAAACTCAAATAATAATACCACTGAAAAATTACGTGTCAGTCATGCGGATATTGGTCATGCGTAAGTCATGCTTAAATCACGCATTTTTCACGTGATTGATTTTTTGATAAATTTATATTCAGTATATTTCAATGAATAATGGTACAATTGACTAATAATCACTTTATTCTTGGTAGTAATGACCTTGTTTCTTGGAATACTGTTTAAAAATATGAAATTTCGTTGTATTATCAGTTTCTAATTTTGCAATAATTTTGTTAGAATTTCTCAGAAAAAAATTAGAAAGTTATGACTATGGTTGCAACTAAACCTACATCAAACATACTAAGAACTGAAATTTACATAAATAGTAAACCATAACGATATTTAATACATATAAACACATACAATATATATATATAATTATACAACTAAATGTTTACCTATTGACTCTTTTCAGATTTTTGTAATTGTTCAAGTAAGAAACTTAATCCTAGTTTAGCAAACTCCGTCATATTCTTAGCTCTATCAAGGCTTCCTGTCCTCTTTGAAGTGGAAGCATCTCCAGTAGGACCAGACAATCCAATATAAACCGTCCCTACTTCATTATCATCATTACCATCTTGTTCTTCCTTGTCATTACCATTCGGTATCAGAGTTGAAGGTCCAGCAAATCCAGTTTCAGATAATACATAAGTTGAACCTAATTCATATTTAGCAGTTCTGGCTAATTTTAATGCAACTTGTTCTGAAGGTCCCATATAATTTGAAATTTCTAAATCTGTCCATCCTGACAATTTCAATCGTTGTTTTAAGGAATATACTAATTTACCACCTATATAGAAATTGGAAGCTCCAGGAACTGAAACAATATATGCTGATATTAACCCTCCACATGCTGCTTCTGATATTGCTAATGTTTGATTTCTTTCTCGTAATATCGTGGCTATTTGCGTCACTATTTGAGAAATATCTTCAGGTGGGAACGACATATTATAATAGTTATATGAATTGATAATATAATTGTAGCTTTTTATTACTTGTTTTACAAAGAATTTATTCCACAGGAAGCTCTCTTACTGTATTCCTTTCCCTCCTTTCTCCACCTTCGGAGAACAGTACTATTGCGCCCAAAAAAAAAAAATTGGTCGTGCCTGCCACACTTTCACCTACCTAACTTTTTTTTCAACAGTGGCAAAAAGAACTGGTTTAACGAAAACCTACACTTGCGAACCCCCAGTGATAGATTAATCCTTATAGACACACATAATTAACAATGGCAACATCTAAACCTATAAAATTCCACGCCGGTAAAGTTCAATATGATGATGAAACCAATAGATGTACTCCATTGCCTCATAAGGGAGTAATTTCTATAAAACCAAGTGTTGATGAACCTGATTTTTTAGATTTTACATGGTCAGCTAAATCAGATCTGACTCAAACTACCGTAAGTGGTAATATAGAAAAAGATGAATTTTTATTAATACCCGGTGATGTTACCATCAAACAAATAAAATCATGTACTACTGGTCGAGTAATTGGATTGACATTTTTAAGTTCTGGTGCTAAATATTTATATTGGTTACAAGATGTTGGTGATATTGATCAATTGGATAAATGGACTGAAAAGGATGAAAAAATAATTCGTGAGATTTCAGAATTAATATGTGCGGAAGAAGAGGATGAAGAAGAAGAAGAGGAAGAAGAGGAAGAGGAAACTCCAAGTGAAGAAGTTGAAGTTAAAGACGGAGACAAGAGTCAACAATCGTAAGTATCTGTGAATAAAAAATCTCTCTTATTTCTATAGGACATAAAATGCATGAAGTATCTAACGAAAAAAAAACTAATACATAATAAATGCATATATAGGAATAAGAAAAGAAACGAAAACTTGTAACTCATACTAACTTTAAAGGTAGCGCAAACAATGCAATTGCAACTCCAACCAAATTACCAATAAGTTCAATTTCTTCAGTATTAGATGTTGATACAATTAATACTCATCTTGAAAGTTTAACTTCTGAACAATTGAAACAATTGTATGGAGATTATCTTCCGAAATCCATAACTGAAAATCCCACCAAGGAACAAATATTAGATGTTATAAGAAGTGGATTTTTCAAACAATCTGAACAAAAATTAAGTCAATTGTTAAATCAGGGGAATGGAGCTGGTTATTTACTTGCTCAAAGTTTAAAGTTTGATTATCATGGTGAAGGAATTGATGGATTTTTAACCGGGATTAGAGAATTAGCTAAAAAGGAGAAAGAAAAGGAGGACAAGAATGAACAAGTAGAAGAAGATACAGAAATGAAGGATTAACAGATCACACTCATATAGTTTAAGTAAATGTATAATATACAAGTCATTATTCTTTCCCTCTGTCATGTTGACGATCTGACACAGTGACGCAGACACAAAAAATAATCCGCCTGCCAAAAAATTGCGTACCATGGATGAATGACGAAAGACGCAATAACTGAAACAACACAGATACAGAGTTGTTAAAAGCTTTGACAGATGATACTATAAACATTCTAATGGACTTACAAACACGAGACAAAATACGAAAAACAAATAAACGTCACCTTTATATAAGTACCTTTATTGGGTTCTTATTATTTTTATTTATTGGATATTCATATTTAAAACCATTACAAGGACCAGACATTAATGGATGTAAACAAGTATGGATTGCTCCATCATATGCTAGAATCAAGGGGTTTGATGAAACCTATACTAAATTTGCATCTAAATATTCCCTATATTTATATCGTGAACAACACAAGGATAGAATACCAGACGAACACGGGTCTAACAACTTACTAGATGGAGTTCCGGTGTTATTTATTCCCGGTAATGCTGGTAGTTTTAGACAAGCTCGAGCTATAGCTGGTCGGGTTTCCGAGTTATATTTCGATGAGTCGGACAGAATTCATAAACTAAATCCCAATGTGAAGAATTTGGATGTTTTCACGGCTGATTTCAATGAAGATTTCACTGCTTTCCATGGTAGGACAATATTAGATCAAGCGGAATATTTAAATGAAGCCATAAAGTTCATTCTTGAATTATATGCGGGCAATGACTCCCCTCCTAAATCGGTGATTATAATTGGACATTCAATGGGTGGTATTGTGGCACGAGTTATGATTACCTTACCTAATTATATTGAAGATTCAATAAATACCATATTGACATTATCTTCACCTCATGCGGCTGCTCCATTAACATTTGATGGTGATATACTTCGAATATATTCTGCCATTGACAGATTTTGGTTTGAAGGTTATAATATTGATTCTAAAAGTGAATATGCTGAGATTGCTCGTAAAAGAGTGAGAAATATCAGTTTAATTTCAATTACTGGTGGTGGGTTAGATACTACATTACCAGCAGATTATACTAGTTTAGGATTTTTAATTCCTCCAAGTAATGGATTTACTGCATTTACTACGGGTATTCCTAATGTATGGAGTCCTATAGATCATTTAGCTATTGTTTGGTGTTCACAATTGAGACAAGTTATAAGTGAGAGTTTATTAGAGATTGTTAATTTTAATACACCTGGTAAGACGTATCTGTTGGAACATAGAATGAAAATATTCAGAAAGTATTTTTTAACTGGATTTGAAAAGAATTTAGTTGAAAGTGATGTTATTGAAATAGATATGGATGATGTGAATGTGGATAAACAGAAGGTTGTTGGACCAGTCACTAAATTTGAACAAGTTAATTTATTTGAATTGTCTGATCAGAAACATTTTTCATTACTTTCTTCAATTCCTTTAAGACAATATCAGGACATTAAACAAGACAGTCAAAACAATAAAAGACCTGTTGTATTGATTTGTCGTACGAAAAACAACAAGTATTCATGTATTGATCTTCGGGATATGATGATAACCATACCGAGATCTACCAATGACATCAACTCACTTGAAGATTCTTCATTTGGAGCTGAGAAAAGACCATTTTATGGCCTTGAAATAATCTCCTCAATTTTAAAAGAATGTGATAGTTTATTAATTATTAACAATAACCATGCGGCAGATGACTTTTTGATTTGTGAATTGAGTAATAAAGGTGAATATGAATTCCCTAGTTCGGGATCATTGTCTATGGTTTTCGGTACTAGTATGAAGATCCCTAATCCTCCATTAGCATTTAATATTCATATGCCACATGCTTGGAATAGTATTCTTGTATATAAATTGAAAATAACTGGATTAACTAAAGGGGAAAGATTTACTAGTTTTATGAGACAATGGAAAAATGATCCATTTGAAAGTAAATGGTATATTAATTTAGACAAACAACAAGATATTGGATTAAGTATGCATGGAATAGCACCATTTGTTCCATTTAAAGTTGAAACTGAAGATCATGCAATTAATATTCAAGTATGGAATGATGTACATGACCAGCAACTGGATTTGAATGTTACAGTTTCAATTGATTTAATATCAAGTTTAAAATTGTTGGTGTTACGATATAGAATATCAATTGTTTCTATGATTGTTTCAATTATTACCTTGGTGTTGTTGGTTCAATTTAAGAGTTATTCAAGCACGTTGAGATTTCCGTCATTTATTAATACTTTGGCTATGATTCATAGTCGAGGTTGGTGGATTATTTTACTGGGGTTGGTTTTAATTCAACCAATTGTAAAGATTGAATTGATTCAAGTTTTGTTAAATTTAATTGATCCTGTTGTAATTCAAGATTTTAATGAGGTTAATTTAAGTTTACATCCTGATTTCAAATTGAATTCTTTTTATCTTGGATTAAATGAAGGTTTTACTTTAGTTGGAATTGTCTTGTATTTAATTGCAAATTTTGTAATTATTCTCACTTATTTCCTAATTTGGATCATTGGTACAAGTGTGCATTTCATAGTAACTAAAGCTGCCAGCACCAGGACCAACACTGAGAAGAAAGAGAAGAAGGAGATCCAGAAGAGTCCAAATTACCGTCGAGTTGTTTCCACACTAGTATTAATCGGGTTAATGTCAAGTTATTTCCCCTATCAACTTGGATATGTTATATGTTGCATTATCCAAACAATTAATGTGATTAAAGATTGGAAACAACCTAGGTTAAATTATCAAATATCAATTCTTTTACTTATGTTATGGATCTTACCTATAAACATCCCAATTGTTGTTGTTTACATTCATAATCTACTGGTCAATTGGAAGACTCCATTTAGTTCACATCATAATTTATTATCAATTATCCCCATTGTTATATTAGTCCAATTGAATAGTTATTTGAAATTACCTAAAGTTAATAACAAATTGATTAATACTGTGTTGATATGGTATTTAGCATATTTTGGGTTTTATTGTGTGATCTATGGTGGTAGACATACATATTGGTTGCATCATTTATTTAATTTATTTTCTTGTATATTGTTGATTATGTTTTATGATCATCAAGAGACACCCAAGTAATACAGACACTACAATTTAATTGTTAAATAGAAAAGATTTAATTATTTATTTAAAAACTAATGTACACTCTTTGTCAAACCTAAACTAAAAATAATAATAAAACAGAAATGAAAAACATCATAAACACCTTTAATTAGAAGCAGAAGAATATTTAGTAACAGCTCTTGTACCTTCAGAAACAGCATGTTTAGCCAATTCACCAGGTAAGATCAATCTAACAGCAGTTTGAATTTCTCTGGCAGAAATAGTAGATTTCTTATTGTATGCAGCCAATTTTGAAGCTTCAGAAGCAATTCTTTCAAAAATATCGTTAACAAAAGAATTCATTATAGACATAGCCTTTTGAGAAATACCAGTGTCTGGATGGGTTTGTTTAAGAACCTTGTAAATATATGATGAATAAGTTTCCTTTCTGGTCTTAGTTCTCTTCTTACCGGAATCAGAAGAAGCAGTCTTTTTAGCAGCTGGTTTCTTTTCAGCTGGGGCTTTAGAAGCAGGTTTCTTTTCAGCTTTAGGTGGGGCCATTGTATATGTTTGTTATAGTAATTATGTTAATCTAAAAAAGAAAAAGTTTTTTTTTAAAGTTTTTTAAATAGGAATATTTGTGTTATTTATATTTAGGGGAAACTGCGTGATTAGATAGGATTGCCTATGATTGACATTTTTTTTAGGGGGTGCGTTACCCAGGAAAAAACAACCGCGAGGTGAATAATCTGGAATGGGAGAAACAAGAAGAACAGTGGCGAAAAAATATTGCAGTGACAAAGTTTCCTCGCGGTGACAACATAACAAAACATAAACATTTGTTTGTTTTGATTTTTATCGCACGCGAATCACAACTAACCAACAGTAGTGGATACTAGTGTATATGAGTCAATTGCTATCTCAATTGATTATGTTGTTAACTACTTCGTAATGCTACTCATATCACATCATGTACAAGACCTCTGTTGGTAAAGTTACTGTTCAAAGTATTCTGGGGTAGATGCGCAAACAGTATGACATTTACACCAATTAGTGCGTAAAAATTAGTCTATACTCCGACAATAGTACATTTCAGAACAAGGGTGTAATTTCCAGAATGATTTTATTGTTCTTGCTCCCCCCGCGAATCGTCGTACTGAGATGTTTTTTTTTCTTGTTGTTTCCTTCTTCGCGCAACAAAAGCGAGAATTGTTTTGTTTTTCTCTCAGTGACACTGCAGTGACACTCAGTGCACTTATCAAAATTTCAAAAATCCTTCTATATTTTTTCTTCTTTATAAATATCTGGTTGTTTTCACAAGGATCAAAAATTAAATATACTTTTTTCTCTTCTTGTTTTTCTTTAAAAAATTATATATAATTAAATTAAGATAAAATGTCAGGAGGTAAAGGTAAAGCAGGATCATCTGAAAAAGCATCCACTTCAAGATCAGCCAAGGCTGGATTAACTTTCCCAGTCGGTAGAGTTCATAGATTATTAAGAAAGGGAAACTATGCTCAAAGAATTGGTTCAGGAGCTCCAGTTTATTTAACATCAGTATTGGAATATTTAGCTGCTGAAATTTTAGAATTGGCTGGTAACGCCGCTAGAGATAACAAGAAATCCAGAATTATCCCAAGACATTTACAATTGGCTATCAGAAATGATGAAGAATTAAATAAATTATTAGGTCATGTTACAATTGCTCAAGGTGGGGTATTACCAAACATTCATCAATCATTATTACCTGCTAAGAAACCAAAGGCTGGTAAGGCTTCTCAAGAATTGTAAGGATAGTAGGATAATTATGTGTTTTAATTCTTTATTAATGGTTTTGTAAAACCTAGTGTATATTATAATAACATTTTTATATATTGGAGTAACTTTGTAGATTTGTGCGATAGCACAAATTACATATAAACATGTAAGAATCGTACTCCCCTTTTAAGGAGCCAGGCAAAATGTGTGTCGCATGATTGACATGACCAGACAAAAATGACCGGACTGAAAAAAAGTCTGACTGTCACTATTCTGTTTAACTGATAGTTTGGCAACATGGAAAAGTTTTCATCATGGAGAGATAAGGCGACTGGTATATCACCATTCATGCCTAGTCAATTCCCGCTAGTTCAAGAAAAACTGTCATTTAAACGGATAACCACATATATAGTGAAGACTCCAATTTTCCTAATTAAATTTCCATTTTTATTAATTATTAGTTTATTATATACAATTACAAATTATATTGGATTCGTCAAATTTATATTTCAATTGTTGTTCGGATTCAATACTCCGACATTTCAAGTTGATGGAATTAAACCGTCTCAAGTTGAAAAATTACAACCATTTAAACCAAACCAGGGTGATTTAATCGTAAGTAATTATATAAGTCCCTTGGATGGATTCATTATATCCATATTAGCGAATAGCTCAAAAGTAGTGTTTTTAATTCCAAACAAACAAGGAATTTTATATCAATATTCAGCATGGGGGGTATTTAATCATTGTTTTAACAACGTGTCAAGTGAACAACCAGTTCAAGATTTAACCAAGTTTAAAAACAAATGCGTGGTGTTGTTATTGGAAGGTACACCATCGAATAATAAATCCTTATTGCCGTTTATTCAACTTGATTCAAAATACACATGGGAAGAAATTAATATTAAATCCTTGGTATTGAAAATGTCGGTCAATTATTATACGTTGTCAATTCCATATATTGGTAAATTTCAATATTTATTTCAATTGTTGATAAATTTAACAAAATGTCTGATTAAATGTAAAATTTATAAATTTGATACATTTGATGTAAAATTATTGAGACGGTCATTTGAATTGAATTCATTAAGTTTGGTTAATCAAGAATTGAATTTAGATGCAAAGGAAAAGTTTATAGATTATTATTTTGATCATAGAGTAAACTAGCACTGAGCGATAGCAAAGTACTAGTTCAGCGAGGTTTAGTAGAAGGTATATAGCAAATGGGCTAATATCCTCTACACATTAACAATTTTACATTACATTTGATATACCAGCGTGAATAGTCATATAGTATTAGAAAGAACTTTACACTACGTTAAAGAATGAAACATGTATCCTTGAAAAACTCCAATCCCCAGTCCCCTATAGTATGCACGTTATCCTAGATCCTTGGACATGCTATGGGTAAATACTTAGTATTGCTTAATTGCAAATTACTACTGCAATTTCCTAATTTACTATGTCAGGGGGGGAACTACAATTCGGGAAATGAATAAATTTGCAATTACACAACTGAAAATTACTTCCAGAGAGTTATCTCCAGCAAAGTTGAAATGTGGGTTGAAATCGTGCTTGTAGTGATCATCGAGCTTGTCTTGTTGATGGGATTGATATGGTGTGTTAAACAAATTAAACAAATCCAGCATCAAATAACAACCATCCGAAAAGCTTGTGCTGAGTTGGAAACTAGTAAAGCCACAATCATGCTGCTCCCAGATGAGGTTCTTATTTCTATCTTGAACCATCTTAATCAAATTCACATTTGTCACATTTGCACCTTTAACCGCAGATTGTACAGGGTAGGAAAAGCCAAGTTGTATCATTCCATTTATATCAATATCCAGGATGATTCTCCTATCCAGATTTCCCCTATAATATACACTCCATTTTATATAAAATATACCATTGTCAATAATGATAAAATTCTTGAATGGCTTCATAAGAGCTCAAATATTAACCTTGTTAAGAATATAGTTTTCAGAGCAAAACAGACCCGACCAGAGAAAATCAAGCTTCTATATCCAAGGATCAAAGTATCAACTGACTACGAATCTGGCCTAAATGAACCAAGCTTTGGCATAAAAAATTACCAGTCTAGAAGAGTGTTTTTATCGCACGGGCAGGCAATTCAATCTCTGCCATGGCTAACGGAGCTAACTGTACACTTGGAAAGGCTAAAAGATAAACAAATACCGGTTATTGGTAGAATGTGTGGATTAACAAACTTGAGAATTCTTGATTGCAATGAACATAAGTTGCATAAACTTATCCCAATTGGTTTAAATAAATTACCCATCAAAACATTGATGATCACTTTTAAAGGTTATATCTGTCGGATTACCCCACTCCATCAAATCTTTAACTTAGGACAATTGACTACTTTGGAATTACTTTTTTTGTCTCAATACGTGTTCTTACTTCTGCTTGATACGGGATTGCAATCAATTTTCTTGAAATTAACAAATGTAAAACATATTTCGGTGGTTTGTGGAAGCATTCGTTTTGATCAATTGATTAGAAGCTTGAAACCAGACTCATTGCATTCATTGTACTTGAGAACTATTCCAGGAGGTATAGTAGAGCAATTTCAGTTGGAGAATATCTTGGAACATCTAAAGGGTTCATTAAAGAGATTATACTTGGGTAAAGATAAAATTCGAAAGGGAAGACTTTATGGATTGCAAGAATTTGATAGAATTTACAAGGTAAAGCACCTAGAAGATGATTCCGAGGAATTACAGGATGGTTTAAATAAGATTAGAAGTATGGTTAACGATTCAAAACTGCCAAATTTGAATCAAGTTGTATTGGATGGGAATTGTTATTTTATCAAGAGACCCACAAAGGAGCATGTTTTTATTGTCCCATGCAACAATTAAATTTCTACAAATGATAATAGATTTTTGGAATATAGCTTGTCTATACTCGCTGCGAAAGTTGAAAGAATGAGCGATAGCGAACTTTGTTCAAAGTTTTCGCTCAGTCTTACATTTATTTAATATATTAATATGTAAATTTTACATTTAAAGGAAGATCAGTAAGATATACTCAGTTGAATCATATACATATGTTGCAGCCCGCTGGTCTTGCTTGACCTCTCGCCCTCCGTCATTTTATAGACTATTATTTTGATCATAGAGTGAACTAGCACTGAGCGATAGGTTAGCGAGGTTTAGTAGAAGGTATATAGCAAATGAACTTTACACTACGTTAAAGAATGAAACATATATCCTTGAAAAACTCCAATCCTCAGTCCGCTATAGTATGCACGTCATCCTAGATCCTTGAACATGCTATGAGTAAATACTTTCTATTGTTTGATTGCATATTACTGCTGCAATTTCCTAATTTGTTGTGTCAAGGGGGGAACTATAATTCCTGAACTGGATAAATTCACAATTACACAACGACAAACTACTTCCAGAGAGTTGATCCTATCAAAGCTGAAATGTGGTTTATGATCGTGCTTGTAGGGATCATCGAGGTTGTCTTGTTCATGGGATTGATGCAGTGTTGGGAAGAAATTGAAAAGATCAATGTGAGTTTAAAAGCAAAGAAAACTGACGAATTGGCTGTCATTGAACAAATTAGAAAGATCAATGAGAATTTAGAAGCAAAAACCACTGACGAATTGGCTGTCATTGAACAAATTAGAAAGATCAATGAGAGCTTACAAGCAAACGATACTGACATATTGACTGTCATTGAACAAATTAAACGAATCAAATATGAAATAAGAGCCATCCGAGAGTTTCACCTTGAGGAGGAAAACAATAGAACAACCATCATGGCGCTCCCGGATGAGGTTCTTATTTCTATCTTGAACCGTCTTAATCAGATTCACATTTGTCGTATTTGCACCGTCAATCGCAGATTATACAGGCTAGGAAAAGCCAAGTTGTATCATTCCATTTATATCAATATCCTGGATGATTCTCCTATCCAGATTTCCCCTATAATATACACCCCATTTTATTTAAAATATACCATTGTCAATAAGGACAAACCTCTTGAATGGCTTCATAAGAGCTCAAATATTAACCTTATCAAAAATATGGTTTTCAGAGAAGAACATACCTGTTTAGAGAATATCAAGCTTCTATATCCATGGATCAATGTATCAATTGACTACGAATCTGGTCCAGCTCAACCAAGTTTTGGCATAAAATATTACCGGTATAGAAGACTGTTTTTATCGCACGGGCAGGCAATCCAACCTCTGCCATGGATAACGAAGCTAACTGTACACTTGAATAAGCTAAAAGATAAACAAATAGCGGCAATTGGTAAAATGCGTGGATTAACAAACTTGAGAATTCTTTATTGCAATATGGATAAGTTGGGTAAACTTGACCCGATTGGTTTAAATAAATTACCCATCAAAACATTGTTGATGACATATCAAGATGAAATCCTGCTTATCCCACTCCATCTAATCTTCAACTTAGGACAATTGACTACGTTTGAAGTACATTTTTTGTCTCAAGACAGGTTACTTCTGTTTGATACTGGATTGCAATTTATTTTCTGGAAATTAACAAATGTAAAACATATTTCGGTGGTGTGCGGAGGCATTCGTTTTGATCAATTGATTAGAAGCTTGAATCCAGACTCATTGCATTCATTGTACTTGAGAACTGTTCCAGGACGTATAGTAGAAGAATTTCAGTTGGAGAATATCTTGGAACATCTAAAGGGTTCATTAAAGAGATTATACATTGGGAATGATCAAATGCGAAAGGGTATAGTTTATGGATTGCAAGAATTTGATAGAATTTACAAGGTAAAACACCTAGAAGATGATTCCGAGGAATTACAAGATGATTTAAATAAGATTAGAAATATGGTTAAAGATTCAAAACTGCCAAATTTGAATCAAGTTGTATTGGATGGGAATTGTTATTTTATCAAGAGACCCACCAAGGAGAATGTTTATATTGTCCCATGCAACACCTTAATTTCTACAAATGATAATAGATCTTTGGAATATAGCTTGTCTATGTAGCACGAACGAGCGACAGCGATAGCGAAGTTTATTCAAAGTTATCGCTCAGTCTTACATTACTTTAATATATATTAATATGTAAATTTTTACATTTAAAGGAAGACCAGTAAGATATACTCAGTTGAATCATATACCTATGTTGCAGTCTGCCGGACTTGCCTGACCTCTCGACCTCCATCATAGTTAAGAACTCAAAACATCCATACATCCATATATCCAAGATGCCCCCATACATCCTTAACATTCATACATACGTCTACATATTATAGGCTTAGTTATGTCTTGTTGGACTTTTTTCTCGGTCTTTAATTGCCGATTTTTTGTCATGTCGTTTATGTCTATGTCTGTCTGATGATTTATGTCGAGTTAAATACAGTTCCATAGGATCTTTAAGTTCATCGTCTTCATTATCGATATATTTCTCCATGGGATCTTTAAGGTCATCGTCTTCTTCTATCAGTTTCAATTCTATCTGTTTTACTTGTGTCTGCTTTACTTGTGTCTGTTCATATTTAATCAAATAATCCAGTTCATTCTCCCCTTGTTTTAATTTATAATAATTATGATCAACTCGTAAATTCCGATCACCAATTTTAATTCCATTTAAATTATCAATTGCCAATATACAACTTTTAAAATTTGAATATTTTAAAAATGCAAATCCTCGAGATTCACCAGTTTGTCGATCTTTAATTAAATTTAAATGGGTCGGTATTCCAAATTGACTGAATATGACAATTATTTCTTGTGATGTTACCGAGGTGGGTAAGTTGCCTATATAGAGATAATTTGTGTCTCGATAGTCATAATGCCAGGATGATTTATATGATGTATTTGTTTGGAGTTCTTTTTGATTTATTTGGTTTATTTTGTGAATTGAGTTCATGCTTAACTGAGCAATAGCGAAGTTAAGTGAGTGGGTTATATGTAGGAACAATTTTAGTTAGATATTTAGGTAAATAATTAAGTTAATACATATTGAAAGCCAAAAAAAAAAAATACTAGTGTCTATTTGTTTTGTCTGTCTATATATTTTTTTGTACTGATATTTTTTTATATGTAGGATCAACTCCATCGAGATGAGATTAATTTTTTTTTCACTGTAGATACTTAATACTACTTAGTTTTCTTTTACAGTAGACATGGCTAAATCAACCAAAGCAGCTCCTACAGTGGAGAAAGTTGCCAAGGAAACTGTTTCTAAAAAGAGAAAGCCAGTAGAAGAAGAGGAAAGTGAATCAGATGAAGAATTTCAAGTTGATGGCTTAATTGATGTCGGAGATGATGAAGAGGAAGAGGAAGAAGACGCCGACTCTGAGGAAGCTGAAGCTGACGCTGACTCAGAAGAACCCGAAGAAGACGACGAAGACGAAGGTGACTTGTCTGAATTAGAAGGTGACTTTGATTCAGAAGAAGAATTAAATAAACTCTTGCAAGAAGAAGACGAAGACGAACAAGACTACTCTTCTGATGAATTTTCAGAACCAAATGAAGAAGAATTCTCCATGAAAACTTTAACTATAAATGAAGGCAACAACAACATCAAGTCAAAATACTCTGATGGTACCACCAGAATAATCAAACCAGAAATCAATCCTGTATACGATAGTGACGATTCTGATGCTGAAAACTTCAATACTATAGGAAATATCCCAATTACTGCCTATGAAGAAATGCCACACATTGGATATGATATTAACGGGAAAAGAATAATGAGACCAGCCAAGGGATCAGCCTTGGATCAATTGTTAGAATCGATTGATTTACCACAAGGTTGGACTGGATTATTAGATCAAAATACTGGTACTTCGTTGAAATTAACTGATGAAGAATTGGAATTAATTAAAAAGATTCAAGCTCAAGAATCTACTGATGATAATATTAATCCTTATGAACCTCTTATTGATTGGTTTACCAAGGATGTTGAAGTCATGCCCTTGACGGCTGTTCCTGAACCTAAACGAAGATTTGTTCCTTCTAAACATGAAGCTAAACGAGTGATGAAGATTGTTAGGGCAATTAGAGAAGGTAGAATTATCCCCCCAGATCAAGTCAAGAAGGAAGTTGAAGAAGAAGAATTTGATTTATGGAATGATGAAATTGAAGTTCCTGATCATATTATGAATTTAAGAGCACCTAAATTACCACCACCTACCAATGAGGAAAGCTATAATCCACCAAGTGAATACTTGTTGACTGAAGAAGAACAAAAGCAATGGTTGAATGAAGATCCTCAAGATCGGGAAAGGAATTTCTTGCCTCAGAAATATTCTTCTCTTAGACAAGTTCCTGGGTATCAAGAATCAGTAAGGGAAAGATTTGAAAGAAGTTTAGATTTATATCTTGCACCCAGAGTTCGTCATAACAAGTTAAATATTGATCCTGAAAGTTTAATCCCTGAATTACCTTCACCTAAAGATTTACGTCCATTCCCTATCAAATGTTCTACAATTTATCAAGGTCATAGTGAAAAAATCAGAACTATGGCAATTGATCCTCAAGGGTTATGGTTAGCCACGGGGTCAGATGATGGAAGTATTAGAATTTGGGAAGTTTTAACTGGGAGACAAGTATACAAGGCTCAATTAATCGACAAGGAAATTAATACTGAAGATCATATTGAGAGTTTAGATTGGAATCCGGATTCAACCACGGGGATTTTGGCAGTTTGTGTTGGTGAACATATATATTTAATTGTTCCACCAATTTTCGGATTTGATATTGAAAATATTGGGAAGTTGAGAATTGAAAGTGGTTGGGGATATGATACTTTTGGTAATAAGAAACAAGAAGATATAAAAGTAGGACAAGAAGACGAAGAACCAGAAGAAGACGATGTTGAAAAAACGGACACCAAGAAACCAGTAGTGGCAAAATGGTTCCCACCAAATTCCGATCAAACAAGTTTAGGAATTTCCGCTATAATTCAATGTCGTAAAACCATCAAGAAATTATCCTGGCATAGAAAAGGGGATTATTTCGTTACTGTTTCCCCAGAAAGTTCCAACACCGCCGTATTAATCCATCAATTATCCAAACATTTATCTCAATCTCCATTCAAAAAGTCGAAAGGAATAATAATGGATGCAAAATTCCATCCATTTAAACCTCAATTATTTGTAGCATCACAACGACAAATTAAAATCTATGATTTAGGTCAACAAGTACTTATTAAGAAATTAATGCCCGGTGTAAGATTATTATCATCAATAGATATTCACCCCCGAGGTGATAATTTAATTGCTTGTTCATATGATAAACGTGTATTATGGCATGATTTAGATTTATCATCTACTCCATACAAGACATTAAGATATCATAATAAAGCCGTTAGATCAATTAAATTTCATAAGGGGAATTTACCATTGTTTGCTTCGGGTAGTGATGATGGTAATATTCATATTTTCCATGGTATGGTTTATGATGATTTAATGTCAAATCCTTTATTGGTACCGTTGAAGAAATTGACTGGTCATAAGATTATTAATCAAATTGGGATTTTGGATTTGGTTTGGCATCCAAAGGAAGCTTGGTTGTTTAGTGCTGGTGCTGATGGTACTGCAAGATTGTGGACTACATAATACCATCGAGCGAAAGCGAAGTTATACAAAGGTAAATTATATAAATAGATAGTACTGTCTCTTACATTACTTTTAATAAATATCTATCACACGATTAACGACATATGAATGTCTTGTTAGATATGACACAAAATGTTGCAAGATGGTACATAGTTAAGGATGTGGTTTTGTGTAACTTAGAAACGTTCGCTGTCAGGTACCTTACTTTGGCAACTTTCAGTGCCAGGTACTTACTTTTACAACTTTCTAGGCTAGGTACATTACTCTCGCACCATCTCGCTATCGCTCGATGGTTTGATAGATGGTTCTAATTTAACACACTTGAATAATTCATCAAATTCCATAACTTTACCTTGTTCACCTAAATTCTCTCGCCTGGCCCTTCCATACTCCGTTACAATATACTCTTCAATTTCTTTAATTTCAAATTCATTTCTTAAACAATGATAATCTTTATTAAAAAAGAACAATATCAACACTGATTTTTTCAATTGATCTAATCTTGTTTGGTTAAAATTTAAATTATATATGAAAAATGTAAATATCATAATTTTAGTCAGTTCAAATTCATCTAAATGTCCATATCCTGTCCCTATACCTGGAATCACCAAATTATCTATATTATTTTGATGATATTCATGTAATAAATTCCATAAACCATCGAAAATATGGGTTATTTGATGGATAGGTTCTGGCACTATCATGGTTGGTAATTGGGCCATTTCCACTACATTCCAATTATGATATATGGTTGAAGCTCGATAATCGTACTTTTGTTGTAATAATTTAACTAGATCTATCTTGTATATTGTGTTGGGGGTTAAATATCCATGATTGTTAATCATTTGATGTTGTTGAATTATGTTTTCAAGATATTTATAATTGGTAATTGATGTTCCTAATAACATTCCTTTTAATAAGTATAAATCAAATCCTCCTCCCATATAACTTAAACTGTTTGTAGGAGTTACGATTGATGTTGTTCCTGTGAATTTATGAGTTTGAACCATGGTTTCAATTGGTTCATTGTAGAATTGATATTCATGGTTGTAAATTAATTGAAGATTGTTTGTTTTGATATGTTTTAGTATATTTGAATAATGTATTTGCCAGCATTTAACAATTATTGGATTACTATCAATTAGTATTATTTTCATACTAGCTTAACTGAGCTTGCCAAGTTAAGCAGAGTAGTACAAAATCTATACTCAACATTCGAAAAAAAATATGGAGATGCTGTTGCACCATATAAACATATATGGGTAGCGCCGTATATACAAATTTTACGAACAGAAGAATACTTCAACAGTAGTTAGAGCGTCGTCAATGATGAAGCATAGAAATAATCTGGCTATAACTCGGTGATATTTGCTAAGTACTATACCACTATGTTTATTCAAGGGTTTATTCTATGATTTTCCGGGGTTCAAGTTTGATAAATTTAAATAAGATTAAACTTTAAACATTCAATTACTTGTATATGTTACCAATAACTGCTGTTGATAAGGTTGAAGTTTTAAGGTATCGGAGTAATTAAAATTGGTTAAATAAAAAGGTTTTTGTGCAGGATGACAAAATTTCTAGAAGGGCTAGAATCCCGGTTTACTGAGCTCCGGAAATCTGGATCTACTTTCAATTGAGATAAAAACCAAAACAATTTGGATCGAGAGAGAGAAAACAGAAGAAACGCGCGATTATGTTTTTGGGTTTTCGCCCCCGATGTCAACAAATTGCCGCCACCCATATAAATTCCATGCAAAGTTTTACCCGCATTTAGCAATTTTTTCAAATTGACCTTTATTTCGCGGGATAAACTTGGTGCCTTAAACTTAGTGCCTTAAACTTAGTACCTTATAAGTTTGTCATAGTACTACACTTTGAACCAAGAAAACACGTTGACATGTGAATCGTACTAGAGATGAACTTTACAACAAAAAGAAAAATGATCCAATTGTTTTAACAAGCAAAAAAGAAAGAAATAAAAAAAAAAATAAAACCCGTGGCGATCGTTTGCTTTCTGATTTTTCTACCCCACGCTTTCCATTTTCTCAGCCAATCAAATTTTTGAATGACTATAGGGTCCAGCATAAGTTGCCACCCAAAAAACTGAGCCAACATACTTAGTGGCAATATACGGTTGAACTGATCAACTATTTACCTGGTTGACCAGAGTATATAACTTTCTCTTGTAAGAATGACATATTGTCAAACGTGGGATCAACCCTGCATGAAGAAGCGAAACGGGTGTGGATTTTCTCGTAACAGTGGCACACTCAGTGATCCAATGCAGGTCGAATCTTGTCTCACTATTTTTTTTTTTCTTTTTTTTTTTTTTGTTTTTTACCCAACCAAATTTTTTTTTGCACCACCACAACAAATTGAGGGAAATTAAACCAACCTATGCCCCAATTTTTTTTTTGGACAAACAACTTCTTCTCTTTCTCTTGTTTTCTCCCTTTTCTTTAACTACTTTAGTCAATTACTTTATAAAATGGCCCCAATTGCTTATTCCGATCTTTCCAAATCTTCCAACGATTTAATCAACAAGGATTTCTATCATTTATCAACTGCTTCCGTTGATGTTAAATCCGTTGCTCCAAATGGTGTTACCTTCACCGTCAAGGGTAAGACCACCAAGGATGACACAATTGCTGCCTCCGTTGATGCCAAATACGTTGACAAGGCTACTGGTTTAACTTTAACTCAAGGTTGGAACAATGCCAATGCTTTAAACACCAAGTTTGAATTATCTGAATTGTTGACTCCTGGTTTAAAGGGTGAATTAGATACTTCTATTGTTCCAAACGGTACTAGAGGTGCTAAATTGAACTTCTTCTATCAACAATCTGCCGTTAATGCTAGATTATTCTTTGACTTGTTAAAGGGTCCAATTGCTACTGCTGATTTAGTTGTTGCTCATGATGGTTTCACTGCTGGTGCCGAATTAGGTTATGATATTAGTTCTGCTAAAGTTAACAAATATTCCGTTGGTTTAGGTTATGGTAACTTGGATTATTCCTTAGCTGCTACTGCCACTTCTAACTTGTCAGTATTTTCAGCTGCTTATTATCATAAAGTTTCTCCATTAGTTGAAGTTGGTGCCAAGACTAGTTGGGATTCAGTTAAATCTTCAAATGTTAATGTTGAATTTGCTACCAAATATGCTTTTGATAAATCTGCTTCTATCAAGGCTAAGATTGCTGATTCTGGTTTAACTGCTTTAGCTTATACTCAAGAATTAAGACCAGGTGTTAAATTAGGTTTAGGTGCTTCTTTTGATGCTTTGAAATTATCTGAACCAGTCCACAAGTTGGGTTTCTCCTTGTCTTTTACTGCTTAGGTATAACTGAGCGAAAGCGAAGTTATAACGAGTAGTCAGTTACCATTGAGTAGTCAATTGAGCTACAGATGATCTATATATCTATATATCTATATACTAAGTTTTAAAAATTGATATTAACCAAAAATGTAAACACAGTCACGTGAGTGGATTTATTCCGGATATGAAAAAAACTGGCCTTCTCAAATATAACACTAGACAGTATAGAGTAAGTTAGAAGACACACTCAATATGGACTCTAAAGAACAAACACCTAGTTTTGAGAATGGTAAACCTGTGACTACAATCACACAAATCTCACGACCATTTTTCACTCATGCTGAGATTCTGTATTTACATGGACAAACAATTGAAGAAAGTAAAAAACTTTCATATAATCAAATCAAGAATCAAATATTTACTTTGTTATATCAAGTTATTAAACAATTGAAATTTCCATTAAGAGTATTGGGAACTACTATGAATTATTATCAACGGTTCTATCTCTTCCATAAGTTTGTACCTGACAGTGGCAATGAAGATCCGTTTATTGTTGCTATGAGTTGTTTATTATTGGCTAGTAAGAATGAAGATTGTATAAAGAAATTAAAAGATATTCAAAGTGTAGTAAACAAGTTACGAGATATCGATGAGAATAAATTAGTGGAGAATCCAGAAAATACCAAGGAGACAATTGCTGTGGTTGAATTACAACGGAAATTGATATTGGCTACTGAATTTAAATTATTACAGCTAATTAAATTTGATTTTAGTAATGGGGCTAATTCTTTGTCAATTCGTACCAGTGTTGATTGTTTGTTGGTGCAATTTTGTAAACAATTGGATATAAATTATCGCATGTCTAGTTTATGTTGGTTGATTTGTTTTGATATAATGTCAACTCCTTTGTGTTTAGTAATACCACCCCATTGTATTGCGGTTCTGATTATTATAATTAGCTTGAATTTAAAATTTAAAGATTTGAAATTGATCCATCATGAAATTGATGAAGATAAAGATGATGAGAAATTATCGGCCATACTCGATCTGTTGGATTGTGAACGAGATTTTAAAACTCCTGAAGTGTTGGTTAATGAAGGGATATTGTATATTCTTGATTATTATATTCATCAATATAATTATTCAATTTTAAATAATTATTTGCCCGATAATAAGAAACAACAAAGTAGGTTTATGGAATTAAAGGAGAAATTTATTGATTTGAAAAATATGAATGAAGTTAGTTGTAAAGAGAGTTTGAATAAGACGGATGAGTATTTGAATAAATGGGAGTTTAATAATAAGGGGATTGCTAGGTTTATGTTGGGGAATAAACGAAGGAGGTTTAACAAAGAGTTAAACAACTGAGCGATAGCGAAGTTGTTTGCGAGGGTGTTAACAGAGTACAGTGTAAGATTGTATAGCCAATATAGAATGTTTGTATAAATAGATATAAATCAATGCTAAAGTAGAGTATATGTACATAATATATATACAGTTGTAAAGTTTAGTCTAATAACTGAGCGATATACAAGTAACAACTGTTAACAACTTCACTAACAACTTCGCTATCGCTCGGTTGTTTAGCTCAGTTTGTTCTATAACTCACTCCCGTATTAATCAGATGCAAATCAGTACTAAAACTAGCAAAACTAACATTCTCTACATTCTCCCCCTGTACCAACTTACCATCGCCTTGAGTATCCCCCCATTCAATAGGAATAGGAATATTTGGATCAGTATACACCAACACATTAAAAGTATAATCATCTTCATCATCCAATTGGGGTAAATAAGAAACCAGCGACGTAATCTGACGAATAATCGCCCTTATTTCCTTTTGAATCTCTTGAAATGGTTTACCTCCAGTGGTCTCCTCTTGAATTATATCAATGTTGAATTCCCAACGTTCTATTGTTTCAAATGTGGATTTTGAAATTATGGCCAAGACAAGTTTGATGATTTTCTTGCCATAGATCCATTTCTTTATTTGGAGCATGATGTTCTTGATGTAGGATTTGACGTCTTCATCGTTGTTTATCACCATTGGTAGGTCATATTTACGAATTGTTATGAAATCTTCTTGGGGGTATATGCCTCGTTGGAAAAGGATTGTGTTGATTGAGAATTCAAAGTAGTCACTGACTATTCGTGATGATCCTTTTAATGCTAAATTGGACATATTACTATTGCTGATACTATTGCTGAGCGATAGCGAAGTAATAGTATCTATACTCTATCTGTACGCTTACACCATACACTTGGTTGTAAACAACTGAAAAAAAAATAAAAAATTCCAAAGGCGTAACCCACTTGTAAGTCAGCAGCAAACATGGTATGTAAGAATTTCCTACTCAATTGACCAAATACACTCACTAACACACTTACCAGCAACACAATGTTAAACGAGTAAACATTTCTACCGAATTAAAGAAATTAAAACTTGAAAAAGATCAATTGAAAATCACCCAATATCAACAATTAACCACTACTCTATTCAATTTACGAGATCTACAAACATACACCCAAGATGCATTTAATCAAACCACCAGTTTACTAGTTATAAACCCTGAATTCTACACTGTTTGGAATTATCGTCGTGAAATTTTAACCCATATCTACAAATCAAACCTGGATTTAACCAGTCAATATATTCAAGTATTAAACGAAGAATTACAATTCATTTTATCACAGTTAAAGAAAGTACCCAAGTGTTATTGGCTCTGGAATCATCGAAGATGGTGTTTATTCGAATTGGTCAATTTACATCTGGTTAATTGGATGTATGAGTTTCAAGTTGTATCAAAGTTGTTAACTTTAGATGCGAGGAATTTCCATGGGTGGCAATATAGAAGATTCATTGTTGAGAATATCGAACGGGAGTCGGTGTCTAAAGATCCAGAGAATGAACTGTTGGTGTTGTTGCGGATTAAATTGGCGGAATTTGAATATACTACTGATAAAATCCAAAATGATTTTTCAAATTTTAGTGCTTGGCATAATCGAGCTAATTTAATACCAAAGATTTATAACTTGAAAAGTAGTTTGGAGGAAGTGGCTGAATTAACTGATCGGTTAACTGTGTTTGCATCTCCTTATTCTATCTTGCTACATGAATTAGATGTAATTAAAACTGGAATTTATATGAGTCCAGAAGATACATCCATATGGTCATATTACAATTGGTTATTAACTGATGAGTTCTTTACTCAAGGATACGAATCAAAGTCCCAATATCTACAAGTATTGTCAGATCAATTGGAAATAATTACCGAAGTAAATGAATTAGAAAAAGAAGATAATGGCGTGGATAATATTTGGTGTTTGAAAAGTATAATTTTCACTCAGGCTTTGCTTAGACAACAACAAAGTCAGGCGATTTTAAATGAGGAGATTAAATTATATTTACAAACATTGATTCAGATTGACCCTTTGAGAAAGGGGAAATACCAGGATCAATTGTTAGGAGTGGTTGGTATAATATAGATCACCCGTTTTTCCAAATCAATCCATTTGAAACGTATCATATATCAACGCACACGTTGTTTCTATAACGCCTTGTTTCGTAGGTTAATTTGTCATTCTTTAATTACATTTCCTATTTAGGATAACTTGAAACTTGATTAGTTTACTCATGTAGATTAGTAAATTACTTGCATAGAACAAAGTTAAACAAGTTTCACAAATGTAGGCGGACCCAGATAACAAACCTTAAAGTTCACTGTTACAGAAATGGCACGATATGTCACAAGCGTAAATGTTGAAATTATCGTAAAATTACTAGTGAAATATTTCCTAAATTGTGTTACAAAGGGTAGATTTTTGATGTTTAAATTTAGTGTAGCTGCATAATAGAACTGTTAGGCTATATTCGAAATCACGTTAAAGATCTTTTATAAAATGTAGGATTGATTATATTTTGTTTTATAAATACGGTATGGAAAATTCCAGTATAATTTTGAATTACCTGATTTGGCTGCAAAAGGGAACAAATGTTGATACTCACAATTTCTTTTTTTTTTTCACAGCAATTAATATTCTTTGCATTATTGCATACATGACTTACAATATGACTTACATAACTTCAAACATGTTAAAACATGTTTCAAAGCTATGTAGATGTAGTTCCAAACATGTATCTCCATAGTTTAGAAATAATATAAATAGACCAGGAATTTACTCTCAAATCGTCCCATTTCCATTTCCTTTCTTCATCACATCACACAAAAACAAATTTACTATTATGAAGTTATCATCATTAATTTACTTATTACCAGCTACTGCCGCTTTAGTTTCTGCCGCTCCTCCTGCTGCTCCTGCCGCTGCTCCTGGTGAACCAGTTTCCAACGATCAACAATTAGTCCTTCCTGAATCGGCTTTAAAACAAGTCATTCAATTACCTGATGGATTTTTCCCCGTTTTAGCTGAAGAAAATAACAAACCAGTTATTCTTGTCGTTGAAGAAGCTGCCTTACCTGAAGACACCCAATCCAAAGAAAAGAGATTTTGGAAACATAGAAATGCAAGAGGTGGAAGACATGATTGGAGAATGAGATGGCAAGGAAAATTTATGTTTACCAGATACAGAATCTTCCAACCTTTGTAAATGATAAGCGGGCCATTGTTTTAAAGTTTATAGGGAGAACCTTGGTGTTTTGTTAGTTTTATCTAGGGTTTTTCTATTTTTCTTAGTGTATATGTTTAAATAAAAAATGATTATGAATTAAAGCTTTGTAGATTTATTTGTCGCGACATTGAGAAGTTTGTCTCGTTTTTTGTGACACTTTAATAGACTATTTTTTTTTCAAATTTGCGAAGAGCATCTCTCATACACTAGTTCAACAGCAATGGCACAGACAAAAGTCAGAGGAAGAAGAGCAGAAAAGAAGGAAAAAGCTCAAGCTGAACAAATAGAACAATCAGAACCAACTGTCCCAGTTGATTCCGTGGCCATCCCCAATACATTTTTCGGACTTGTTGATTCAAATGAATTAGATTATTTCAAACAAGCAGAATCAACATTAAACATCAATGCATTTGACGATGATGATGAACGTGCCGGATTCATCAATTCAGTATTTGAAGAATCAAAGGGTAAGGAGTTAAAATTAGTGACTAATCAAATTTGTTCGAAATTAATGGAACGTTTGATCTTGTTTAGTACTGATGAACAATTAAAACAATTGTTTCATCTGTTTCTTACCCATTTCTCAAGTTTAAGTTTCAACAAGTATAGTTCTCACGTGTTGGAAACATTGTTGGTTCGGTCCGCTGCTTTGATTGAACGGGAAATGTCAATTGAATTAACTGAATTGGAGGAATTGTTTATTAAAATGGTGCATGAATTTAACCCGGTGACAATGATAAATCATCAATATGCTTCTCATGTTTTGAGAGTAGTGTTGTTGGTGTTATCAGGCAAGGAATTACCTTCATCGACAATTTCAAATTCTATATTACGTTCAAAGAAATCGAAAATTGCCAGGAAAATGATTGAAATTAAAGATAATCAAGATTTCAACAATTCTTATCAAACACCAACCAGTTTCAAACTGCAATTACGGGAACTAATCACGAGTATAAGTTCGACATTGGATATGAAACGCACTAGGGAATTATGTATTGATAAAGTCGCGTCTCCAGTATTACAATTATTAGTCCAAGTTGAAGGATTAGTTGATCGAGAAAGAACAATTTGGCATTTGATTTTCTGTAAGGATAACGTCGCTTCTGATACGACAGAACTGGCATTTGTGGAATATTTGTTGTCTGATGCCGTGGGCTCGCATTTTCTTGAAGCGGTAGTTAAACAAGATGGAGTTCGGTTGAAATATATTGAGCGTATTTATAAATTATACATTAAGGATAGGGTATTGAAATTGGCAAATAGATCAACGACAGGAGTATATATCATCCAAGCATTGTTATTCAAATTGAAACCCGTGGAAGTTGAATATATTCTTGATGAAATTATCCCGGAATTGAGTAAATTAATTGATGTTTCTCAAACTCAGAATTTAGATTTGGCCCAAAGGTTAATTGATGCCAGTATATCACGCGGGAATTATCGACAACAAGAAATAATTGACCAATTGTTTCTTAAATTCGCCCCAAACTATAACGAACACAGTGAAGTCTCGACGGAATTCCTTGAAAATGTCCTTCAATTAACTGGGTCCACTTTGGGTAACACTCGTGGAGATTGGCCTACGGCTGAAGAAAGAAGAAGATCTCTATTCCTTGAAAAACTCTTGCAATACGATTACAAGTTCATTACTTGTATCTGGTTAAATTTCATGGCATTACCCCAGGACAAATTCATTCAAATGTGTACTCATGGTGTTTTCTCCCACGTAGTTGAACATTCCCTCGTTGTCCAACCAGAAGAACCTAAACCGACATTAATTCTTCGAAAACGATTATTAAACATTTTCCAAGGTCATGCCGTGGAATTATCTTGTAATTCATATGGGTCTCATATAATGGATGCCTTGTGGAAATTCACAGTGTTGTTACCAATGTATAAGGATAGAATTGCAATTGAGTTGATGAATCAAGATAAGAAAGTAAAGGAAAGCACGTATGGGAGATTGGTATGGAAGAATTGGGGGATGGAATTGTTTGTAAGAAAGAAATATGATTGGAAACTGTTGATTAAACAACAACAGGACGAGTATTATGGAGGTGATGAAGGAGTGAAAGTTAAGAAGCCAATTGAATTGAAGATGGAACAATTGGCTGAGGAAAAGAAGAGGAAACAGGAATTGGCTGAACAAGCTGAGGCTGGGTATAATAAGCGGAAATTAGATCAAGAGTTTGGTGATGAAAAGAGGGTGAAAGTTAGGGGAAGAAGACGTTAAACAACTGAGCGATAGCGAAGTTGTTAGTGCGAAGTTAAACAGTATAGATATAAGTTTGTAGCAACAGTAATATACAAATATAGTAATTTAGACGTTAGTATATACAAGTTATTACTATACACAGAATATGTACAAACTTTTCTCTCGCACTACAGTTAAGTTCTATGAACTGGAATTTACTCAACTTCGCTTCGCTCAGTTGGCTCAGTTGGCTCAGCTAAGCTAATATTATACTCCTTCAAAACACTCTCATCAACTCCAGTTGGACTTTCCACCACGGGGTCAACCCCAGATTGATTCTTGGGAAATGCAATAACATCTCTAATACTAGAACTTCCAATCAACATAGCACACAATCTATCAAACCCTAAAGCTAATCCAGCATGAGGAGGACATCCCATAGACAATGCTTTTAATAAATGACCAAATAATTGTTGATAATTGCCAATATTTAAAATTTCTTTAAAAATATATGTTTGTAAAGTTGCATCATGAATTCTTCTTGATCCTCCTCCTACTTCTACTCCATTCACTACTAAATCATAATGTTCTCCTCGTACTTTCAATGGATCACTTGATAACATATCGTAATCTTCAAGTTTTGCCATGGTGAATGGATGATGTGTAGATTCAAATTGTGTGTAATCGTACTCGGGGTATTTCTTGTCTTGGGAGATTTGTATAGGATTAAACAAGGGGAAATCCACAACCCAAGATCCAACAATTATATTGTCAAGGTTGTAATGTTCAACTAAGTTGTCATGTTCTTGAATTGGTCGTTGCCAGTGGTTGGGGAATTCTTGGATTGCCAATTGTCGGAATCTTCCCAAGGGTGTAGGGTTTTCATATGGGAATTCACTTCGAGTTGAAACTGCCAAAATATCTCCAATTTGTAAATTCAATAATTTATTAAGAGAATCTTCATTGAATGATTCAGTTGGAGTGAATATACCTGCTTGGATTAATTTCTTATACCATGATGTAATTGCTTGTTCGGATTTAATCAGGAAAACATATGGTTTTCTTTGTTTATATGATATATCTTCAATCAACAGTTTGGGGATGTGGGGTTTGCCTGGGGGTTGTCTTAATATACATACCTCAACAACAGGGAATTCTGAATTTTCTTGATTAGTCAAATATGGGGAAATATCAGTAAAAGTGAGATTTGATCTTAAATCAGGTTTATCAATTCCATACTTTGTCAATGCAGTCAAGTAATCCAACTTTGTAAATTGTACGACACCAGTTTCGTGGTTTACTTTTTCCAAGTATCCTTGTTTGTTCACCGTATAAGTTGGTTTATCCTGGCTCTTCCAAATATTATTAATTAAATCTTCTACAACATTCATAACTTGATTTGAATTATTTACAAAACTCATTTCTAAATCAATTTGAGTAAATTCTGGTTGTCGATCACTTCGTAAATCTTCATCACGGAAACATTTTGCAATTTGGAAATATTTCGTAAATCCTGAACTCATTAAAATTTGTTTATATTGTTGAGGAGATTGAGGTAATGCATAAAATGAATTGTAGTTTCTCGTAGGGACAAGAAATTCATGAGCTCCCTCGGGAGTAGATTTAAATAATAACGGTGTTTCAATTTCAACAAAGTCGTGGTGATCAATTAAAATGTTGCGGATTAGTTGTGATATTTTACTTCTTATTCTTAGAGCTTGTTGATATGGTTTTGTCCTTAATTGTAAATATCGAAATTGTGGAGGTAAATTCTCAGGATTTGCGTGTTTTAATTTATCCAATTTCGAAGCAACTTCATTTGAACCATTCAATATTTGAAAATCTTCAATAACTAATTCCCATTGAGGTGTGTCCTGTTGATTTTCAAGCATGACTTTCAGTTGAACATATCCCGTAACACTAATTGAATCTTCCACAACTAAATCATTCATTAATTTGAATATAGAATCATTGGTCACACCAGGTATGGCTAATAATTGAATTTCATCACCTTGACAATCTCGTAAAAATGCAAAGCCCAATTGTGGTCTAATTCTAGGCTTTCGATTTAAATGTCCATTTAATGTGATTTTCGTATGGGTTTGGTTTAAATATTTGGATAGGTTGGAAGATATGGAGGAGATTGTGGATGTGGCTAGGGGGAAATCGAATTTAGATAATGTCAATTGTTTATTTGGTAATTGTGAATACCATCGTATAAATCGTAACATTGTTAAGTTTGTAGTGCTAGAAGATTTAGGTTCCAGAAAATTTTCAATTTAAGGTTTTGCGCGCGCTTTGGTGATATTTCTAGAAATAGAAGCAGACAAGCAAAGACAAGTTGAAACTTGAACGAGTGTTCCTATGCTTTTTACTGAATGGTAACATTCACTATAACTAAAGTAATATTAACATACGAGTAAATTCAAAGTATAGGAATTCTGTTTAATTTCGCACCCAAACCTACACATAATTTGAACAATGGAGACATTGGTGGTGGCAAGCGACATTATCACTTACCAGGACGACATGATTTATGTGTCAGTAAATGACGACGTGTTATTTAAGGAGAAAAAGTTACACATTTTATATAAATTATATAAATCTTTTCTTCAGGGGGTAAGTTAATTTTCCTAAGTTTTTTCATGATCAGGTTTGTATCTTGAAATGTTTACAATATCACAAACAGACAACTTCCATACTCTAAACCAACTCATAACAATGCATCGTGATACAGGGTTGTATTGTTGATAATTGATTTGGCCGCCAATACTGTTGTTTCATACCCCAACTTCCAACTATGCTTTCTTTTTACTTACACACAATCAATTTTAGAGAATGTCTACAAGAGAATCAAGAAATAGAGGATATGACAGGTGAGTTAACTTCCACGTCTAACCTTCTTTAGAATATTATAGAATTGAGAATGGTCAACCATAGACTTCCGATATCTTTTTTTATAGCGGAATTAACACGTCGTCAACATATTTGTTACTGTTTTATGCTTGGCTATGTCGTATAGTACTTGAATTGGGTATTATTGATTCTGAGGGCTTGATCTAAATTCTTGGGGACTTGATAATACTAACGAAGGAACTTTAATAATTCTGCTGCTTGCACTTGAATTTAAGGTTTTCTGCAATTCTATTCCACATCCTAGCTGTTTCACGAGTAAGTCCAAACGCACATATGATAATCCATACATTCGAGACATTTTACTTCTCTGAACATACTTCATTACGTTGCTCATGGTTGTGATAATTCCTATCTAACACCTCTCGACTATAAGACAACATTTGATTTCACAATGGTGGTTTAAAGCTAGAATTCATCCAACCCCAAGTAACCTTTTTCACCTGAAACTGGGGGAGCGGGCAAACTTTTGGTTTGTATGAATGTTAGCTTTATTGCAAACTTGTGAAATCACATGCTTTCTTATGGCCCAGAATGTCAGAATAGGAGACATCACAACCGTCAGCAAGGCAATAATGTCCATGTTTAGTTTAGTAGAATGTGTCGATGGTATGGGTTGTTATATGTGCAGTGGCTTGAACCTGCAGTTGGCTAGTGATGTGGATGTGGGACATCTTTGTTGACGATGTACTATTTCTGCTATAAAAAGGATCAGCTGATGGATGTTGAGGTATCCTCCTTGGAAGATTACCCCCCGCATCGGTTTGATTTGTTGTCATTGGTTGTCCGTTGATGATTCTGTAATTTACTAATGAAGAATTTTACCGTGGAAGGGTAATTTATCAGTCGCTTGGTCTATTTCTTGATATCTGCTGTACATTCTGGCAAATTGGTTTGGTGTAAGTATAAGAATGCGTAGATGGTAGGGTATGACACAATTGTATACGGCGACAAATCAAAAGATTATTTCAAGATACGATTCTATATTCCATCATGTTGATCTCGCTGCATGGTTATTAGTTTTATTTTTTAGAGTATAGATGTGTCTAGTTGTGTTGTTGTCAACAAAGATTTTGTTGCAAAAAAAAATAAAATTAGGTTTGAAATTTCGCAACTTAACAATAGCCTGCCTTGGCTCAATGAACTTCACCCATCTGACCAGTTTTGTCAAGTTATCCCTTCTAGTGGACTAGAAATTGGTTTGATTGAACTGACCCCCTATTTTGGAATTAATGATCAATCCAACGATCATTTTGAACAAGAATTTATCATAAATAATAGAAATTGATATAATGTTAAAGACATCTAGGTCAAATGAACTAAGAAATAGGTCTGACTAAACTAATCCCTTCACTACTCCTTCCAGTTCTTAGAGTAAATAGACAGAATGTACAAACAAAACATTTTATGTAACTTTACTTACACCTCCATGGTTACCCGGAAAGTAAACATTCTCTCACGTGACAAATTCCATCGGATAAATTTACCTTCGCCCCGCCCCCTCAAAGAACAAAACACACGCCTCTAATCGTGGTATGTCAAATCATAGCAATCAATTAAATGAGCCACTTTTAACATTTAGTTGAATTTTTTTTTTAAATCAACAACATTTTTGTAAATGTCGACAGAGTAACCATGTTTCGAAGACGTAAATTAATATTCATTAGTTTATTGCTTGTCTTTACAATCTTGGCATTACTTCTATATGGGCCAAGAATTATCCATGAAAAATTTGACATTACCAAATTAGCATATCATGAGGATCAAGTTATTATCGAACCTAATAATGTTCAATTTAATTTCCAATATCCTAGTGAATTAAATCGGGAACAAATTATTGAATTAAATAAACAAAAATATCAAAATTTATTTCAAGAAAAAATATCGCATCCTAAAGATTGTAAATTAGTAAGTAGTACCCCAGGCAAGGCCAATGCTACGATCTTGGCATTAGTTCGAAATAATGAAGTTGTTAAAATCGGTCAGACAATTCGATCATTTCAAAAGAAGTTTAATAATAAATTTAAATATCCATATACTTTTCTAAATGATGAACCATTCACTGATCATTTCAAATCAAAAATCAGGAAATATATCGGGGATGAAGACATTGCGGTTGAATTTGTCACTATACCCGGTGAACTCTGGAATAAACCCGATTGGATAGACAATGAACGAGAGAGTCAAGCTATGGATTATTTATTCCGGATGAATGTAGCATATTCTCGAAAAACTTCCTATCATAACATGTGTAGATTTTATCTGGGTCAATTTTACAATGTTCCTGAGCTAGCTAAATATAAATATTATTGGAGAATTGAACCAAATGTGGAAATCTTCACGGATATAAACTATGATGTTTTCCAATATATGGAAGATTCCAATAAGATTTATGGATTCACTATAAGTTTATATGATATTGAACTATCAGTTGAAACATTATGGCAAGAAACATTAAACTTTCTAAACCAAGACAACAATTATAAATATCTTCACCAGAATGGATCCTTCAAATGGTTACTAGATCCATTACAAAACCCCAAGAAGCTGAAAATAGCAGGAGGTTATTCAACTTGTCATTTTTGGTCAAATTTTGAAATTGGAAACATGGACTTCTTCCGAGGTGAAGCTTATAACAACTGGTTTAAATATCTTGATTCCACGGGGAAGTTTTATTATGAAAGATGGGGGGATGCCCCAATACATTCAATTGGAGTTAGTTTATTTGCCGGCAATGATCAAATTCATTGGTTTAGAGATGTGGGTTATTTTCATGATCCTTATTATAATTGTCCTAATAATGAGTTTACTACTGGTTGTAAAGTGGGGAAATTTAGTGTTTGGGAACATTTATGGGATCAAAATTGTATTATTAATTGGGTTGATTATCATGGAACTGAGAGCTATAACTGAGCGATAGCGAAGTTATAGTGCGAAGTTATAAAACGAAGAGGTACAAAACCTGAGCGATAGCGAAGGTGAACCGTTACAAGGTCATTAGAATATATAAGAGGTATAACTGAGGTAAACTTGAAATTTAACGATAGCATAGGGAAAAGGTCATTAGAGTACGTAATAGATAGGGCAAACCTGGGGAAAAAAGATTTTATAGTAGTTTACTATGGATATTTAGAGCTCAGTTAAGATATTAAATTTTAAAGTCAAATAATTTTGTATATTATACTTCTATCTCACCCTCACACTTTGTGCTCAGGCAAGGGTTTGGGGCCAGATCTCACCCTCGCCTACGGCGTCGGGTTCGAATTATATACTCCCTCTAACTAAATATAAAACTTCACCATTTTTAAACACATTCAGTTTTGAACTAGTAGTAACCAACTGCGGCTTCTCCAGATCATCCAATTTAAAAATATTCAACTTTTCATCCGGATTATTAACAATATTATTATTATTTTTAATACTTAAAATATTTGTAATTGAATCTAGCGATTTCCCAATAACCCAATTCTTATTTATAAATATTGGTTTTTTATTACTTGATTCAATTTTTTCATCCGGATTATTTATATATATGCAATATATATAAATCCGATCACTTGCACTGATTTTCACATCTCCCTTAGCTTGTTTTTTAAGTGTGGCAATTTCCGCATATTTAGAAGTGGCAGTGGCCGTGGTACCACTCTTGAACAATTTAAACACCGATTTCGACTGTTTACTCTTTTGAAGATTTAAAAACTTTTGAAATTTCGTAAATGCATTAGAACTCCCCCTTGCTGCATCCCCCACTCTAAACTGCGTTTCCAATATCGTCGTTGGTTTAGGCGATGTTTTCAATCGTTGATCAATTCTTTTCTTGTCGGCTTCACGATCAGGAAATAAGGTTTTGGAAGATATGAACTCACCAGGACTCGCGGACCTAGAAGGAGACCTATCATATAAATGTTTATTTATACAATTATGTTGATCTATTTTGCGATGATTTGAACAATATGTTTGTTTACAGAATTCACAGACAAATGGTAAGAAATCTAATTGATTACAATATTGACAGTTTTTACCAATGTCGATTATGCCTTGATCTTTGCTTGGAGTTTGTGATTTATCAATAAATAAATTAGTTGACATGTTAAGCTATAGCGAAAAAGTAATTAGCAAAGTGGGTGTTGGTATTGTTGCAAATTTATAGTAAGATCGGAAAGTGGCGGTGGCGATCGGGGAAATTGTTCGATTAAGTTCCAAAAATAATCATCGCGGAAAATAAAAAAAAATAGTCACATAAGACAGACAAGACACTTATACTTCATAGCTAGCTACAATGTACGATTTAAATATACCGTGGCCCGTGGATAATTACACGGCCAAACCAACACCTTCCCAAATCACACAATTGAAAAACACAATAATCACAAATTATACCCTTGGTATAACCCATCAAGTAATAAACTATAGCATCACGGTAGAAACCACGAAAATCCCCATAAACACCCCTCATGAAATCAACCCAATCAACATCGCCACCCTTGAATTGGGGCAATTCCCCAAACTCAAACTATTCACGCGATTAACACTTGTCGTAACTGACTCCTCCAAGATTCAACATTTGACGAAATTACAAAATCATTTTGATATAATTGCCATTCAACCGCAAACTGAAAAATGTCTCCAATTGACAATAACTAATTTAGACATTGATTTAATTTCACTTAATTTAAGTACACGATTACCTTTCTTTCTCAAACATAAGATTATAGGCATGGCTATTGAAAAAGGAATCAAATTTGAAATTTGTTATAATTGGTTAATATCAGGAAGTATAGGATATGATGGGAATCATGCAAATCTTCAATTAATTAAAAAAAATTTCTTTAACAACGTATTACAATTAATTCGGGCCAGTAGATCTCGGGGATTGGTTGTTTCAAGTGGGGCTAGTCAACCATTACAATTACGTAATAGTAATGATATCCTAATAATTTTGAAAACTTTAGGATTGGATAAATCAAGAGGAAAGAGTTGTGTCACGGTGAATCCGGAGAGAGTGTTGGTTAATGGGAGATTAAGAATAAAATCATATAAACAGACAATCAGTGTGAATAATGATGTTAATCTTGGTGAAAATGATTGTGAGAATCAAGTAAAGAAACTGGATTTACAAGGTTATAAACGGAAGTTGACTGATACTGATACGGGGAAATTATTGAAGAAATTTAAATCTTAACTAAATATAGATGATTTAATTTGTTTAAGTTTTGTAGGTGGTGGTGTAGGTTTTCTCTTGTGTTTAGGTGAAGGTAACAGTCGTTTACTTTTGAGGAAGATTGAAGGTTCTGCCTTGCGTTTTTTTGGGAGGGTGGGAGTAGTATTTACAGGGGTAGCAATATTAGTGGTGGTATTATTAGTGGTATTAGTAGTAGCCTTCGGTATTGGCTTCTCGTTTCCATCAAAAAATGTAGTCCTCTTAACAGCTGTTCTCTTTACTGGACTTTGATCCACCCTAAACCCATCAAAAGGATCATATTTCTTCACTGCACCCAGTTTATTAAACATGATTGATCTAGACTGCATATCCCGTCGTACTTTACTTAAAATCGACCCTGAACCTTTCCCACTAACTCTTTGAACCGGTCTTCTTCTAATAGTTGGATCCTTCAACACTTGATCCAACTTAACCACTTTATTCCTATTCTTATTCCTCGCTAACCTATGAGTAATACTCCTCAACCTCTCCGCCGAATCCTGTTTAAACTCTTCTCGATCCCTAACATACTGTTCAAACAAGCTCTTGTAGGGCATATACCTAACATCCAAGGGCAAAGTTAAAGTCCGTTCCGGAAACTCCCGTTCAATTAATCGTTTCCATAATATATCAGAATATGGCATTAATTGAGGTGATTCCACTTCAAGATGATTTAATTGTCGACTTGACATTCGGGAAAGTAATGGTTCAAGTAAATGATATGGTGTCGGTCCAATATCTTGAATTTGTGATATGTGATTTGAAAGACATGATAGGGTGAGTTGAACTAATGAAGGTATATTCTTTCGTCGACTATTCTGATCTTGTGGTGGTAGTGACATTCTGGATAAACTTTAGGTATGTTGTAGCAAGACACATACTGGACTCTTTTTTTTTCTTTTGATGGACTAAATTGTTGCTGCATACCAAGGGCGCTACCATATGTATTTGACAAGAACAGCTTAAACAGAATATCAATATAACCAAGGAAATTACCTAAGCATATTACTACGACATTAGAGTATCATATCAGTCGAGAGCTTTTACATCGATTGGACTGTCAAGAAAGAATCTTTTAAGCTTTGAGTAGGTGGTAGTTACATGAAAATTAATGCAAACCTTGCATAATAAGTTATCAAGGATGGCAAGTGAGAGGGGTCAGCCGCTTCATAAGATCTATCCAATATGAGCCTTGCAGTTCTTTAACTATAAGCAACAATGTATAAATCTACAAGGCTAAAAACGGCATCACGTGATGCAGTTCGGCCTGAATTTTAATATTCAGCCCTTTCTTTTTATTATTTTTTAAATATCGCAATACCGCCGAGAAAAGAAATATGACTCTTATCTGGGGGAGAAGGGTAGGAGTTATCTAACTGTTAAAAAGAGGGGTGAAAAATTCCAGTAAGGAATTATTATTAAAGATTAGCGTTGGGGTGTTGTCGATGTAGGAATGTATAAGCTTAGGAATAGGCTTTTTTTTGACGTGGTTGTATGAATTTTTGCGAATCACAAAATTGTATGCGCGCGTCTCCCTAGCCCATCAAAAGAAGCCTTTTTTTTTCTTCTCTAATATGCGGAACGGACGGAGATATAACGTACGCTTTGGGGGAACCCTGGATAATACTTTTTAGATTCTATTAGATTTGGTAAATATGTCTTAGATTATACTGTTATTGTATCAACTTGAAATCTCCTCATATAGAGTAACCTGTAGTGATATCTCCATATAGAGTGAAAGAAGCGGGTCAATTCCCGATCGGATATAAAAAAAATACCAAGAAAAAAAAATTCTCTCTTTTTTATTTTTTCGGGATTAACTTACAAATTTTAGAATGGGAAATTAACCCGAACTATTAGTAAAAAATTAATAGCCGCTCTTTTATACCCTTCAAGGGTTTGGTTTTAATTAGTAATAATAAATAATAATAATATATAACCACATAATAATTTCCCTTTTTAATTTTTTCTTTTTCTTATAGTTGCGTTAATCTTCAGTGTATAGTTTGGATTATGTTTAGTAAATTAAAACTTAAAGGTTCCAACTCTTCTTCTACTTCAGTAGATGCTATACAACCATCCATATCCTCCTCCATTGACAGTTCTATAAATGAAAAAGTTATATTAGAAGATTCAAAAGTATACATCCCATTTATCCAACCATCAAGTCAAAGCAACATTCCCGAAGAACCTACATTAACTCAAGAACAAAAAGACAAATATCTCACAGTATTGAAGTATTTCCAACAGACCGATCTTAAGATTGCCATTAGTGAAGAAACTCATAATCATAAAAAAGTAGAAACTTTCCAATTGTTGACTAATGATGAAAAATCTTGGCTTACTAGAGAATGTTTTTTACGATATTTACGAGCTACTAAATGGCATGAACAAGATGCTATCAATCGAATTGAATTGACGTTAGCTTGGAGAAGAGAATTTGGGATAAATCATGCCATGGATCAAGACAATACTGTAAATGGTGACTTGTGCTCAGAAGAAAATGAAACTGGAAAGGAAGTTATACTTGGTTATGACAACAATTCCCGTCCTTGTCTCTATTTAAAACCCGGCAGACAAAACACAAAGACTAGTCAACGTCAAGTTCAACATTTAGTATACATGTTGGAACGTGTAATTGATTACATGCCCCTGGGACAAGATTCCTTAGCATTACTAATTGATTTTAAAGCACATCCAATTGGAACTCAAGGAGGGAAAATCCCCCCTGTTGGAATAGGTCGTCAAGTTTTACATATTTTACAAACTCATTATCCGGAAAGATTAGGTAAGGCTTTATTGACGAATATTCCTTGGTTAGGTTGGACGTTTTTAAAGATTATTCATCCATTTATTGATCCATTAACTAGAGAGAAATTGATTTTTGATGAACCGTTTGAAAGGTATGTTCCTATTCAACAATTGGATGTTGATTTTAATGGGAAGGTTAATTTTGAATATAATCATGAGAAATATTGGAAAAAGATGATTGAGGTGAGTCAGGAGAAAAAGAGGAGTTATATGGAGAGATTTGAAAAGTTTGGTGGGGTTGTTGGGTTGAGTGAAGTTGATTTGAGGGGGGAGAGGGAGGAGATTACGCATCCAGTGGGGACCATATAACAACATCTGAGCGAGCTTAGCTGAGCGACAGCGAAGATAAGCGAGTCGGTCATGTCACTCAAAGTTAGCAACTGAGTGAGAGAGCATAATTTACTTTATAGATTTACTTTAGATATATATACTTGTACTATATATATAACAAACTTATAGATTTACATATACTTCTACTTTTGTAAGAGTAGAATCACACAGTTGTATACTTCTCTTCAATAACACCTTCGCTATCGCTCAGTTGTTATAAGAAACTCTATATAAACGGATTGGCATTCTTTCTCAATTCAATTTCCCCCGTAACTACATCAATCATATGTTCCCAATCAATAGGATACATCAAACTACCAGCACCATTCTCACTTTTAGCAAAAACAACCCCTAAATCATTTCTAGCAGTACTCAAATAATAATTTGATCCATCACCAAGAGAAATAATCATAGCCCGGACAATATCACCAGGACGATAACTTTCAATGACTTTAACTTTATCCCGTTCTGTAGATCGTATATCTTGAGATCTAATCACACCACGGAAGTTTTCACCAATATCAGGAACTTGAATTGTGGTTGTGGAAGATGATGCTATGGTAGTTTGATTGAAATTATGTTGGGTTATAGTGGTTGCTGAACCTGGTGGCATGGAAACATGAGCCGTACCACCATTTACACCAACTCCGGAATCAACTACAATGTTACCACCGGTTCTTTCAACCGAGATGATCTCACCAAAGACTTGTTTAGGAGAAATTCGTGTGACTCGAATTAAAACAACGTCGTTTTCCTTAGGTAAGTTGATGGAAGTGTTGTTATCTTCATCATCGTCAACTAATGTTTGTCCACGGGGTACAACTGTGACTATACTAGTAGTGAACTCTTGATCATCAGTAGTAATTGCTTTAATGTGTACTGTGCCGAGAATTGTTGATGTTATAACTGGGATTGATTTTGTAATATTTGTATCGACAGTTATATCACTGATGGTTGTACCTCGACCAGGAGCAAACTTTAACGGACGTTGATTTGCTTCGTCTAGTTTATAAACGGGAGTAATGTATTGACCTGGAACCACAACTGACATTGTCCTCTATACCTTTACCCTTATCCAAACTATAGTTTTTACCTCTACCTCTGCCAGACTATATTTTTACAACACAATTATTTTTTTTCACCTCATCCCGAGACCTTACTCCTAGTAGACAGTAGGTAGACAAGGTATGAGCTATCCAGCATTGGTTAATGGTAATGCACCAATAATAACCCTTCAAGAATATGATGTTGCTCCTTGGGCTAAATCAACATGTGTTGATCATCGTGATGGGAAATATGTCGTGGTGATTATGGAAACTCCGGAAACTGTGGTGGCAGAAATTGATTCCAGGGATAATGAGACTTTAGATAGAATATTTAAGAGTGCGTTAGAGACACATAGAAACAATAACTGAGCGATAGCGAAGTTGTTGTTGTACAACTGTAGTTGTTTAATATATACGCTTTATCTAGTATATCACGTGCAATATGTAGTTAAACTCTTACACTGTAGAGAGAACAGTTTACTATTAAGTTTATTCGTTAAGCTATATATTATACATTGAAACAGCTGTAAGCACATATCTAATAGTTCCCTCGCTATTCGCTCAGGAACTAAAAGAAATGAGTATAACACCTTGATTCAATATGAATATCCATTTCACTCTTAAAACTATTCAATTCTTCTTTAATCTGTTGGGCCAACAATGGAGTCAATTGATTACAAGTAGCAGTATCAGGATGACGATCATACTCTTCTTCATTATACGTATCATACAATATAATCCTAGAACTGAATCGAACGGCCGGATTATTGGACTTATTCTTCCATTTAATTAATGAACTGAATGATTTAGGTGACCCTACTGAATTTATTGAAGATTGATCTGAAATCGAGGGGATTTTATTATGACTGAATTTAGAACCTGGTGGAATAATACTCCCGGGGCGGAATCTAGGTTTTGGAGGGAGTGGAGGTGGAGGTGGAGGAGGAGGTGGTGGTGGTGGTGCAGTACGTATAACTGGAGGAGCAGGTGCTTGTGAAAGTGGTGGTGCACGCACCCGTTGTTGTTGTTGTATATGGTGAAATATTTCATCTTGATCTTCAAACAGAACGTCATCGTCTTCGTCCTCGTCTGAACTTCCAAATCCTCCTCCAACCGAAGACGATTCATCATCATCTCCAAATGATATGTTAAACGATTGATGTGATTCACTGTTTCGTAAACTTTGTTGGTTTAATTTACCCGAGAATGAAGGAACATTTAATCCTTTGAATGACATGGAAATTGGTCGATTCTTTGATGTGGATCCATTCTTATATGCTGTGCCTAAAATAGGTGATTGTTCAAGTGTATTATCTTCAACTTCTTCCTCTACCTTGTCTTCTTCTTCCTTCTTCTGCTGTTCTTGTCTCGTTACATCAACTTTGTCTTCAAATTCAACTTCTTCTTCCATACTTGATTTAGGACCAACTAAATCCATATTTGGTGAAGGAGTACGTGATTCACTCCCCGTAGGAGATACTGTATCTTGTTTACTCTCTTTATCATTGGTTGTATCAACTGTGATATCAGGAATAGGTGGTTTTGCCGGGAATTGAAATTTCTCAGTCAATGGAGAAGAAGATTGAATTGGTGAAACTTGTTTGGGTAAGATATATTTTGGAGAATTTGAAAAAGAAATATTATCAACATCAATAAAATCACTAAATTCCAAAAGATCATCATCAACCATAGAAGAATCAGCTGCATTGTTTGTAGTTGTAGTTGTTGTATTGGCAAACATTGAATTATCAGGTTTAACCAAAACAGCAAGTTTCCCATCCAAACTATTTGTCAATTCTTGATTTAAATTATTTCTCCAACTAGTTGAATTCTTTAAAATTGAATTAGATCGAGATATATTAACACTGGCAACTCCACTACCGGGAGGATTATACCCTGGTCCATTATATTGAATCACATTCTCATCATTACCATCATACTTCACATATGAACTTCGTTTAGATTTAACTGACTTCATCGACATTGATCTTTCTAAAGTCACAATACTTTCAACTTCTTGTGCACTTAGCGATTTAGGGAAAAGTGCTTCACCCAAGAGATTATTATCTACTTTTTTAGTGGAGTTAGCTCGAACTGGTATGTTTGGGTTTGGTGATGATTCATATGTGATTTGAAATGGAGATCCTAAATTAGAAGAATCAAGTAAGGGAGGTATACTAAATGTCATTTCTTCTCCATATTTATTATTCCCGCCATTAAGCTTTGTAGGAGGATTATGTAAAAGATTATCGTCGTCGTAATCTTCTTCTTGGGCTTGTTCCTTAGCATCAGGGATAGTCAAGGCAATATCATCAGTGACTTCCCGGATTAAATTGGCAGAATTGGCTTTAGAAGGACGGGCAGTGGATTCAATTTCTTTAGATTCTAAAGTGTTTGAAATTTTCGATAAATTTTCCGAAGATTTATTCTTTTTAAACACATTCATGAATCCAGATGAACTTGGTTTAACAGCTGGTTCCGTGACTAAACTGGAGATATTGGATGTTGAAAATGATTTAGACCGTGGTTTCTCTGGCTTTGCTTTAGTAGCTGCTGGTGTCTGGGGTACTGGTTTGGCCTGCTCATTCAAGGCATGACTCTTTGACTTCGATTTAAACAACGATTTAAAACTAAACTTCTTTTTAGTTTCAACTGGTGTATTTGTAATATTTTTCAAATCATCAAAAGTTCGACTTTTCCGATGTATTGGTTTAGGTTGATCTACAGTATTACTAGCCACTTTTTTGAAATTTAACGAAAATGAAGAATTTGATCTTACATGAGGCGATCTTGTCACTGGCGCAGGTTCTCTTGGAGAAGAAGGTATATCCAACATACTCTTGACTTTTTTAATCTGAGGTTTAGTTTCTTGTTTAGATTGGGAGAAAATTGATTGGGAACCAGCGGAATCGTAACTTGGTTTAGGTGTTTGTTTTGGACGTACAAGCAGTTGTTGTGAACTTGAATTGTCTCCTCCTAAAGATATGGTTGGATCAGGATAATTATTATATATGGGACTGTTAGCTAATGGGTATTTGGTAGATGCAAGGGGACTCAGATTGGTAGGTGTAGATGAGGAGATAAGGGTCGACATTGAAGGCACAAGTGTCAAATCTGGTTGCTGTTGTTGTGGTGCTTGTTGCTGGGGTGACAGGGCTTGTTGAGGATAATTGGGTTTTTTTATAAATCTCGGCGAATTGGTAATATTATTTTCTTGATTTCCATTGTTGATATTTTTAGAACTTGAGCCGCTCGCCCAATTAGGCAACACCGCTTTATCAACTGAACCATCGTCAGAACTATTGGTTGGACCAATAGTTGTTACACTAGTATCTACAAATTTCAATTGAGGTGAATTATTTGAATGAGGTGTGAAATTTTGAAATGTTGGTGGTTTTTGTAAAATTGGAGTTTCATCATTGGTACTATATCCGAAATCTTCTTCTGTTGACACGGAAGTTGTTGGTTGATGTTGTTTTTCAAGGGATTCATTCGCAGTTTCAAATGTTTGTACAGATTGAGTTTCATTATTGTTGTGATATACAAATGATGGAGCTAACGCATTGGATTTTTCGTCCTCTTCCGGGACTTCCTTTAGACTATTGTTACTTGTCCATCCTTTATTCTTTTCATTTAACATGTTTTCTAATGCTTTAATCGAGGGAGATGTCTTCATGAATGATGTGCGCGTGTTTGTTTTATCCTGATTTTTACCGTTACCCGTATTTGTACTAGCACCAGTGGTGGTTGTTGTTGCAGCAGTAGTACTAGCTGTTGCACTTGCTGTCGTCTCCAAAGATTCTCTTATTGATCTAGAAGACGTGGAATATTTCATATGAATTGAGTTTCGTAAATTATTGATATGATTGGCAGAATTAGTCAGGATCAGGGCACTATAAAAATTATCATCCTCAAAAAATTTATCAAATGAATTGTTAGACATTATTGATATGCTTTAATTATCCATGTAATGCTACAGCACTGACTGAGATTTAGACGAAAATTCCCAATATTCTCGTTCTCAACAAAAAAATATATACGCTCCTGCAACTCTGCACTGTAAAAGTTCAATCTTTTCAACTACGCTGAATATGCAAGATACAGAATGTAGTATCTCTGTGTGTTACAAGGAATAGGTGTGTGGTTTTTTTGGAAGGAAAGTTTAAATTTTTTTTTTCTTAAACACAACCCACCCCCACTGTATTTCACAACAGGAAAAAAAAATTGTTAATATCCGCCTATCTCAATTAGGAAATTCTTGTTTGGTCTTATGCTCAGGGGTTAATTCAAAGGAGGTTATCTAGCAACCTCCTTATAGACCAGGCTTATCTAATAATAATTATAAACAATATACTACAAGTTTCATGTTAATGGATACGCCATAAATCTCACAACATGAATGCTTCACGTGATGCAAATCAATTATTTTTCGTCACATTTAAAAATGTTTATTGATCTCGGGGACGCGTCTGTTGCAAAACAATTTACCTCCTTTCAGAATTTATTTTTTGTGCCCCGGGACCAGCAACCAGAGCGCGCGCACAATAAAGCTAGATGACCTGGCTGCGAAAGGTTTAATCGGGGTTTGAATTGCGTGTTGGTTTATGTGGGGAATTATTAAGGGTTTTGGGAGAGATTGTTGTAATGTAGAGTAATTATTAACTGCTCCAGTTGGGTTAGAAAGCTCTCTTTAGAGGCCCCTACTCTTTTTAAGACTTGTATGTAAACAGGGTACAGGGCTCGTAAAAAACTAAATCAAATTTTATTCTACCGGATCGTATTTTCCAAGTGCGGGTGGGTTAAGTGAGTTTTCTACATGGGTTTGTCTATCAAGTTGTTCTAGTAATAAGATTAACTAATTGTTGATTTGTCCGCTTGTTAAGTGAAACTAATGGCGATTAGAAGAATTATCTAAACAGAACTTATGGAAATTCTTTTCACTTTTATAATCTTTCTGATTGCTTCGTTAAGACAAACTATTAACATCAGGGAAAATTCTTGATTTAAAGCAATATAGTATTTACGCGCAAGGATTCAGCCCTTCAAACAGATGAAATTCATCACTTTTGCCAACAAAGTTTAATATGCTCAAGTCAAAACTGTTCTAGAGTCAAGGTCGCGAGAACTGGTTATGAGGATATCGGCTCGTACCTTAACATTAGTTTAAGTCTAAGATTATCTACAATAATTCTATAATGCAAAAAGTTTATTTATTTATAAAGCTTTCAATATATATATAAGTATGACAATCAATGTACATCAATGATAGAGAAACTTATGTTTCTCCAAAGCAACATCACTTCTTTTCTTCCTTTAATTCAGGATATTTCTTATAAAGTTCTTTTCTTTGTTTTCTTCTTCTAATAGCTCTAGCAATATAAGCACCTAAAGAAGCAGTAGAATTTCTTGGAATATTATCGTAATCGTTCAACATTTGTTATTTGTATTAGTAATTTATATTAGTTATTTGTGTTAATTATAATGATGAAGAAAGAACTTAACCCACCTGAAGGGAAACATCCCCTGTTTATATATTGTTGAATCTGATGACACAGCCACTTGGATAAAGTTGCAAAATTATGATATCATAACTCATTAGTCTGCAACATCTTTTTGCAGATCCGTGACCATGGGGGTCATGTGCATACTCACAAATCTATTCAACAGATTCAAAAAATATTTTATTTTTTTGTCCGCGGAACAATAAGGGAGTATTTCCGAGGAGTGATCTTCCCAGTGAAATTCAAGTGACATCATTCTGTTCATGACTTGCGAGTCATTCGTTAGGGTCTATATCGTTGGGATTCCGGAACATTCTGGAACCGGACAAAATCCGAAAAAGTGTAGGAGGAAATTCTTGGCGTATTTTTATTCAGGGTAGAGTCATTTTTTCACACACAGATGCCAAGCCGAGGAATCTATTTATGCAATTTTAAGTGATGTAATCCATCTGGCATCTCCCTTGCAGCTGTTGTCATTACTTCGATAACAATAGGGTCTGCACAGTCTACATCTACAAGAATTATAAGCCACGATATATATTTCCCCTGTGACTACACATAATACTTACATAATAACACAATCTCTCTTTCGTTTAGACTTTGTCTTTTTATCTGATTGCGATAATACAGGTGGTGGCAGTGCTACTGGAGGAGGTGGTGGTGGAGGTGGAGGAGGATGTCGTGGTTGAACATGTGATGAAGTAGTTGCTCTCGATATTGGAGTAATCATTGAATGAGAATGGATAGGTGGTGCCATTGATGGCATGGGCAGAGTTGACCGGCCAAGATTACTTCTAGTTGGTTCACTCTTGTACAGTTGTTGCATCATATGACTTGATACCGATGTACTTTGAGTAAATAATGATCTTCCTTCATCAAATTGAGAATTTACATCATCAAACGCCATACTACTTCTTCTTGATGTAAGTGAAGAATAAGCTGCATTTGTAGAAGATATTCTTTGTTGATCATATTTCATAGTTGGATCAATTCCAAATTGTAAAATAGTATTTGCCAAATAAAGATATAATTTAATCCATAAAATTTCCAATTCTTGATTAAATTTATTTCCAAATCTTTCATGAAATGTTTGTATCAAGGCTTCTCCCATTAATTCATAATGTACTGGTTCAATATTTAGGATTCTAGTGTGTCTTTTACCTAACTTCAGTAAATAATCTTCTAAACTTGATAAATCTTCCAATTGCATCACGGCCAATGATAGCACGGCTGCAAAACTAACAGCTTGATGTTTAATTGATGGGAACATCTTCTCTAATTCCGGATCACGAGATAATAAATTACTATAAAATTGTCGACAAAATAAACTGGTTGCAATTGCTGAAGATTTAGCCTTGATCATTTTGGCGGTACCTGAAGTTGAACTTTGATTATCATAACTTACGGGAGTTTCTTTGATTGTACGTGGTTCTTCTTCTTCATCATCCGAAGGGAATCCTCCTGGAAGTGCAGGACTACTAGATCGTGCTCCTCGAGCTATTGTTGGTGTATCATCTAATAACATTCTATTCCAAGTATATCTAACCAATTCCATTTCCGGTTTAGATAAACTTAAACTGACTCTATATTGGTTTATAGGTGTATCTTGAGAATGTCTAGTATCCATTTTCGTCAAGTTATAATTACTATGAATATTTGAAAGTTGTAAATTTACTTTACTAACAAATTCGTCAAATGAATGAGTTGAAGATCCACCGTCAAATCCTAGTGTATTATTACTATGGACAGTCTTTAGGGAATTATTTTCAGAATTTGAAGTAATTGAAGTGACACTGCTTTTCAATTCAATTCTTTTCTTTTCCTTAAGTATTGCGGAATATGAAAGGGCGGCATAAAACGACATTGTGCATAGATTTTTATTTTAAACTTTTTAACTTTTAATAGCTGGGGTAAGTACTCTTACTGCAAAAAAAAATAATATTAAGACCAAAAATTTCTAATAATGGGTAGTGGTGTGTGTTATTTCGGGTAACCTTTCGATTTTTTTTAGACGAATATGCTGGATTGAATAAAACTTTGATTTTCTTTGCTTTGATCTTGGCTTAAATAGGTTTATAGTTGTTGCGTGGTATGAAAATCAGGGGGCTGTGTATGTGTAGTTTGTATGACCAAAGCTTGGGACAAGATTACTTTCACACAGTTAATTTCTTTTTAGATTGCAAAATTGCCAATGCGCGGGTTGCTTGGGAGATGTGATGGTGGAAAAATCGTTCGATGATGGGAAAACTGAAAACCCTTCGCAAAATTTAACCCGATTGTAAAAATATCCATCAAGAAAACGAAAATCAGGCCATCCGGACGTCTATTTAAAACCCTGTTTTCGGTGGTTTCTTTGTTGTCAAGAAATTGAACAAAATCATCGTTGAATTAGAAAAGTTACAAAACTGGGAATAATACCACAATGCAACTTTTTTTTTATGTGCGTAGCAGAATTGGAAAAATTAAAACAATTTATTTTTTCTGGTTTTTGTCAAGAATTAATTTTTTAAATCAAAAAGCTTAATTGTTATTTCTCCCCTTTTGGACATTGTTACCTAGACAACTTTGAAAAATTTTGTTGAGTAGTACAACTGGGAATAATAATTAAGAAATAATTCAAAACAATATATCTCTAATAATAAGGCATGGCTCAAATTCACACCAACAATGCTTTGAAACAAATCACTATAGGTTCCAGACCCCCTGAAAATAGACATGCTTAGTTTCTTTTTTATTTTTCTTGAAAAATTTAGGGGTATGTCAAGTTAAGAAAACCAATGCGTGGCGAGTAAACACAAAAATGGGAATTTAATGTTGACTAAGTCTTGTTCTTTTCTTTTAGTGGGGTCTAACCCAGGCTAGTGACATGGCAACGTCTAGTTTCTTGTAACATACGGGTTCTTGGGGTTTATCAGGGTTCAGAATCTCCAGGGTCGAGCAAAAGATTTTGTGATACATTAACTGCATTGGAAAATGGTTTTTTTCTTGTATTGAAAAAAAAGTCTCTATTTCTTGTTTGCCTAATTAGGAAGGTTGACAATCACTCGGCTAACAACCAATTCAAAGAACATGTTCTAGATGGATACTGAAGGTTGGGTTCTGGTTGGTGATGTGAAGACAACTTGTTAGGCATATAACCTATCGTTGAACACGCTATACCAAACATCGAGTCAATGGGCAATTGCCTGATTCTAGATGTGTTTTTTCAAGCATTTTATCAACAATTAATGCTGCATTTACTAAAAGTCAGGTACAGATCGGGTATAAATACCCACTAATCGTAATTGAACGGAATTTGATTTTTTTTCAATCATACCCCGACCGTTTTTCGCCTAGAATCGCTAAAAGCGATGTTGACTCGTGTGATATGTCTCGCTTGCCGAGTTCCTTTGTGGTTTCAAATGTAAACTGATGAATAGAGCGAGGAATTATTGGTCAAGGGAATGTGAATTTCAGAGAAAGAAAAGTCTACAACTTTATAAACTATTCAATTAAAGAATAAACCGGGGGGCTTGTTCTAACAAAGAATTTTACATTCTAGAATTTACGCTTGGCTGCGTTTTATCCAACTACCGATTTTGGCAAAAAAATGCCAATTGATTATTACATTTGCTTGTAAAATCACATTAGAATTTCTTGTTTCTTGAAGGAGTTCACATGAGAATTTCTTTTTGATCTGAGGTGATTAATATCAGATGTAAATTACATTTGATAAATCTTGCACCGATAAATCAGGTAAAAACTTTAAATCTTCAAATTATAATTACATCGTTTAATGTTTGATCGAGTAGACTACATGTAACCCCTTGGAAGTTTCTAGATCTTGAAAGAGAACTATGTAAATACTTCCTCTCTACTTGCACTGGATTGTGATGACACCCATTTACACAAATGTCTATACCCCTAATACATCCCGTAAATAGGAAATTCCCCCTCATGACCGAATTGTGAATAAGCATTTAAAATACACAAAAATAATTACCTATCCACCAATTGATATTCAATTATGGCAAGTTAATAAATTCTGGGCAAGACAGTTCAACTGTTTGTAATTTTGTTAACCATCTTCATGGCACAAGTTAAAACTCTAATTGATTTCTTTAATTTGTGGCGATTGTTGGGTTTATTTTACCCAACCTTGGCTTTTTTTTTTTGCAACTATTTTTTCTTCTTTTGGTTAAAAAAATGACGAATTTGCCATAATCATAATCAATGTAAATCATTCAGGTCCAAGAAATAACGGGCTTTGAAAGCCACAATAATTAATACCTCAATCATATAACCAATAACAGCACTCCGATTAACGAATGAGAAGTTAAAATTATTAATCCCGCAAATCAATTGACGAGCGAGAGTGCTTTGTGAGACTATGTCAACAAATTCACCATTCCTGCATCCTTGGTGGGGTCAGTATAGTTGGGTCGGACCAAGTGCTCGATGTCTTGATGAATGGTTGATTATGGAAGTTTTTTGATCAATTAGATCAAAACGTGATTGGAAGTTGAAATATAAACAACTGGAAGTAGCAAATCAATGGAAACAAGAAATTGCTGAGCAATTTAGCGACAGAAGTAAATTTATTAAAGAAGTTATTGAATATGTATTCTTGGAATTAGAATGGTATTAGAAACTAGAGAGTGAGTGTTCTAGGTTTGAAGTATGGCGTGATGATTTTATTGTGTTTCTATCTGCTCTAAATTGGTTGAGATTTGTTTGGATTACTCTTTGCATCATTTTCTCGAGAGATTCAGGGGCAGCACTTGAAGATGTTCGCTATTGGTGTTGGTGAATTGGACCCAATGGTTGATTGGTTTGTTCAGTAGTTGTAAATATTCGTAATCGACTATTTTGCAAAGAGTAATCCAAACTAATCTCAACCAATTTAGCGCAGATAGAAACACAGAATATTAATATTGTTTATTGTTTATTATCATTTGTATAGTAATTTAAATGGGAGGAATCACCCGAGTTTGATAAAGTGATTGATGTTAAATCATTTGAAAATTTAAAAGTAGTGGTTAAATTAACAGATATTCAATTGACACCCGAGAATCCTAGATATGAAAGTGGTTCATGGAATGTTGAAGGTAGAATCAATGAAGATATAGTAGCCACAGTGTTGTATTATTATGATATGGATAATGTTTCCCAATGTAAGCTTTCATTCAGGACTGCATTTGAAGATCCAGTTTGTGAACAAGGTGCCGAGTTCATTAATTTCTATGGATTTAATGGTTAAGGATATTGGAAGTGTGGAAGCTAAGGAAAATAGGGTTGTTATTTTTCCTAATATGTATCAATCTCGAATCGATCTGTTTGAATTAAAGGATAAAACCAAGCCAGGATATTGCAAGATTCTCAGTTTCTTTATTGTTGATCCATATAATACTAATGTTATAAGTACGGATAAAGTGCCACCTCAACAACAGGAATGGTGGGATGATGAAGAATTGAATTATCTTTACCCGGGTAATACCAAGGAAGTAATTTTACAGTTGAAACAAGGCGGTGCATGGCCAATGAGTTTAGAAGAAGCCAAACGTGTTAGAAGAACTTATTGATGAAAGAACTGCAGATGCTGATGCTTTCACAAGACATTTTTCATTAAGTGAGCAATAAAGATATATATAGTTGACATTTAGTATGTTTTCTTATCAGAAGACTATAAATAATAATAAGTAATAATATTCCAACATTGAAATAACTACTGGGATACCATAAATACGCTTCATATTTCTTGAGATTTGACTCTCTTTTTGCAACCAAAGTTTTGGCATGTTTACACGACCTTTTTATTTTAATATGTGAGACTTATTTTTTCTATTCACATTAGCCTAGATACTAGATGAGCTTTAACTATGATATGACAGGTACACTTGCAGAACAAGTAAAAATCAATTTAATACATTATAACCAATGGACAGATGTTGTGATCCATGAATCCACTCTGTTTGTATCTGGTAAACCACCAAATAGTGAAGATCTTGAATGGGTTATACCTAGTAAAAATTGTCAATTAACAGTTGATGAAATAAATCAATGGTTTAAAGAAATTGAAAAAATACAGAGTAAAGTTGACAAGGTAACTATTGGTGTTGTTAATGATGATGGAACTATTGTATATTATTATATCCATAATGGAATAGTTGAACCTCGACAGAATTGAGGTATATATTAGGGGTATTAATTAAAGGTCTATATAATCTATAGTTGACGTTGGGAATTAAAATCAATATTTTTAATTTCTTCATTTGATATATTTAAATCATAATCTTGAATGACATCGGGTGCAACAAATGTTGATCTTCTTCTTCTAAATCCATAGAAATCAATTGCTGATAATGGACTTGTAGTATCATTGTAAATTTCCGTTTCTTCATTATTAGCTTGATAACCTTCCAGTTCTGAATCAGTCATATATCCACTTGTTTCTCGCTTTAAGGACAGCATTTCCGGGGCGATATTCTTGGTTATATTCAGTAAAGTATGTCTACTGGCTAAAGCCAACCTATTTCTAATTACTGATCGAGAACTACTGCCACTGGTTTTCCGAGACACGGTTCGTTTAATTGAACCCTGTGGAGAAATTTGATCATCGGAAGCGGGACTATCGACATTAGTGAAATATTTATTTTCCACCATTTTATGTTGAAATTGGGGTAAACTTTCAACTTCAAATGAACTATCATAGAAAATCCCACTTGAATAATCCCAATTTGAATTATATTCTTCAGTTTGTTGATCTTGTCCATTACTAAATCGTGACATTCTTCTTGATTGATTCTTGGGTAATTTATTTTGATAATCATTTTGACACATGGTTCCGAATTTATCAAATTCAATCATAAATTCAAATAAATCAAGCTCACATATTAAATCAGGTCCAAATCTAAATTTCTCATATAATTTAGTTAATTTAGTCAAGTCGGGCATTCCTTGATTATTATTATTTTCTAAAAACAGTTCAGCAAGGTAAAGCATGATTTCACGAAGGGATAAATGAATTGGTAAATCATCTTCAGTTAAGATTTTCCCAAGATAGAATTTATCTCCTAAACTACGTACAATATCTTCATAATGAACATTTGGAGGCAATAACGTACCTGCTTGAGAAGATGTTGACGTACCAATACGTTGATTATGACGTTGAATATAATCTGGAGGAGATACCCCGGGGTGATTTATTACAATAATACTTTTGTTAGCCAAGGGGCCAGCTTTCTCTCTTATTTCAACCACAGATTGAGTTAATTTAGTATCTATATGCGTGGATACATCAACTGGGTAATCACCTTGTTGATCAGGAATATATAACGATCTGGTGGGTATATCATTCATGGAAACTCTATAATTGAACAATCTAGTGAAATAAACCACTAATGATAATATTATAAACACCACACAGACAATAATCACGATAAATGTCTTGACGGCAATTGAATTATTAGTATCAAAAGTTTGAGCAATAACATCAAGTGGAGTAACAGCAACAAAGGCAAGAAACAACAAAATAAATATGATTAACGAAAAGGAATAAAGCCAGCGGAATATCTTTTGAGGCCAGCTTAATATTCTTCGTCGTCGATATTGATCATTATTAGTATAGGCAGTTTGAACTCGGGATACAATGGAAGGTCGAGGGGATATCCCAGGAGTTATACTATGAAGGGATATGTTGTCGTACACCAATCCCGTGACAGCCGCATCAGCAGGAACACCAGCACCGGCACCGGCACCTACAGATATCACTGATGATGCAATCAGTTGTGGTTGTCGGGTGAGTGGGTCATTCATATAGAATGAAGATCGTCGTTGCATTTGAAATTAACCTTCATATGAATGTGAGTGTGGGTGTCAGTAGTTGAAATGTACTTGTAAAGTTACAAGCACTAGTACGTATTAGTACAATTAATACAAGTTGAGTTAATCGTCTAAAGACATCATGAGCAGTGGCTATGACGTAAAAAAACAGGACTTAAAAAAGAAACGACAAAACGTTAAGGGTGCTACCAAGTGGGTAAATTGTGAAATTTACTTAGCTATATTGTAATGTAAGTCAAGAACACTGTCTCAGTTATAGTAATATTAACAGTTTCTTATTGTTTAGAGTTTAGATTGTTTTGAAAGGTATTCTAATTAAGTGTATATATAACGTAATATCTATATCGATATACCAAGTTTCAGGCTATTTCTTCGCTTTCGCCCAGAAATGGCTACCGCTCAGAAACAGCTATAGCCAACTCCAAGGGTTCAATATTTTCAAATCTTAAATCTCCCGGTTCATACTTATCCCTTGGTCTAACCAAGGCAATACCACCAGATTTACCAATCCAATTAATATAAAGATTCTTGAAAATATTCTCTTGATCAAACCCATTAACATATCCCAGATTCTTTATTTTATATACATAATTCAAATATTCTCGTGTAGTTAAATTCTGGGATGTTAAAAACACGTGAAATAATAATAATAAAAACGGATAAATTAATGCTAGAATTGAATAAATAAATAATAATAATGCCACTGGGTGTTTGCGTATTGATTGGTTGATATTAGTGTGAGTTAAATGGATTATTGTGATTGTTAACAAGTAAATACATGATAATACTGCTGTAAGTAAGAACCAAAGGAAATATCGATAGTTTCTCTCTCCAATACAATTGTTTAGATATATACAATGATGATCATGACTTAATATGCATACTTGACAAGTACTACAATGACTTGTTCTTGGAGGACGCCATATGTGACAACTGGCACAATATTTCACTTGAACGTTGTGTTTGTTATGTGGTAGTGTTATAGTATTGAAATATTCTTCCGGTGGGTTGGTTACTTTGTTATTTTGCAAGGTTTTAGGTAGGTGAATATTTCGAGGGATTATCCCCGGGTCGGAAGTGGTTGATTTAAAATAAAACATAAATGTCAACCACCATAAATAACTAAACAATATCACTATTGCCGGATGGAAATCTCGCCAAATGTGTTTAGCTTCAAATATCCAAAACAAAACACCAGGTATCACGATAACCAACCCAGTTAGTATTGTGATTGGTTTAGTTTTAATGGTTCGGAATCTTCCTCCTAACAAATAAACAAATTTCATATTTTCATTTGGTTGTATTTGATAATTCCGTCGTTGTTTCTTGTTGTGTTGATATTTGTTTAATAAACTTGGATCCATAATTAACCAGTTTGTTATGAATTGATGGATGGTGGGGATATTTTGGTTAGGGATGAGTATAGTTGTAGACGGTACATGACTTTGACGTGTAGAAGTTGGGACCAGATGAATCGACATTGGTTGAGTAGGCGAGTATGAAACTCCAACCATAGTTATATAAAAGTGTCTGTCTGATTCTTACTAATGACGGTTGTAAATTACTAACTCGGAAAAAGTGTCTAGAATTTAAATCCATCAAAAAAAAAAAAAGTCAAATATCAATCTTTCTCTTTACAAGCTACACACCATGTTTATGTTTAGAGGGAGATATTCTCATTTGGCGACAAGGAGGATGCGGGTTCTCCCCATACTCACCACCCACATCCCCATCCGATCAATCAAACTTTCAGCCGAGGGAGTTAAGGCCGCTAAAAACTATCGATATATAATGAGTGTATTAGCCGGAGTTTACGTCGGCATTGGAATAGTTAGTCTTGGTCTGTTTTATTTCATGTACCATGATGCCGATTCACGTCAATCTATCCCATTCGAATTAAGTTTCACAAATCAAATCACGGCCGTGAAGGCAATTAATAAAGATGATGTTTTGAAATCTCCTCGTTATGCCGTTAAACATTATCGAAGATTATTAATTGAATTAGCTAATGAAGTTAACCCCGTAGATGAAAGTAAATTAGATCTGTTTGATGTTCCAATTATTGATTCTGAGACTTTGGTTTATAAAAAGTCAAATAAATTTTCCAATTTTTATATTGATATTGTCTTAAGATATGCCAAGGCATTACTTGCTAAAGGTCAATTACAAAGTTCAATCAATGTCTTAAGTCAAATTGTCAATGATGATTTGTTGTTTTATAAATTAGGTGATGTTGAGAAATTAGCTTCAAGTTGTAGATTACTTGCAAAGGTATCACCAATTGAAACTAAGGAATATTATTTAACTCGGGCAATTGATATGTTGACTAAATTTTATACACCAAGAAATATCGTCATTGATCAAGATTATATCTTACAAGAACAAAGTAGAGTATCTGATGAAGTTTTAAATTGTTTAAATGATTTAGCATTTCAATATGTAAACATGTCGAGAAATACCAAGAAAAAGGAAAAAGAAGCCCTACTTGGGAAATCATTAAAGATTTACTTAGCTAATCTTCGATGTTTAAATTCAATAAGACAGGGGATAGAACTGGGAACTGCAACTCAAGTAAACTATCCTTGGTTTAATTGTAATCGAGAAAATTTAATCATTTTAATATGTGAATTACGGGCTCATATAAGTGAAATCATGTGGGCTAAGGGTTTTAAACAAAATGCAGTAAATTGGTCAGAAGAAGTAATTGAAGAAATATATTATGATAATCAATCAACTCCAAAAGTATCACCTATTTTAATTAATGTATTAAATAATTTGATTTTAATGTATGGAGATTTAAAGGATGTATCGGGTAAACAACGATGTGAAAAGTTGATTTCAGGGTTGACTGTATATGAATTTGAAAGTTCAAATGGTTGGTATGATGAAGTGATTAAGAAATGGAGTAATATTATTTATAGTGAAGGTCCAATTGAAATTCTTGCAAAGCCTTTAAGGGAAAGGTTTGGATTTGGACAAAGGGTGTTGGATATTGAAGAGTATGAAGAGGAGGATGTAGAGTAGTAACAACTGAGCGATAGCGAAGTTGTTAGCCCTTAGTAACTTCTAATAACTGAGCCATAGCGAAGTTATTAGTATAACGTATACCCTTGTATAAAGAAAGACAAAATATACCATAGTAAATACTGTAACTGAAAGATGTAACATGTAAATAGACAATTCAAACATCAAATTTTGCAGTCTCTACAACATTTCGCACTGCTTAACCAATTCAGCCAATCATGTTGTAACTGAAAATAATCCAAACATGCGGAAAAGTAAAAAAATCCCGGGGGTAAAAAAACCTCACACCAAAACATCTGACCGGGAGAACTTACAACCAAAATAAAAAAAGGAAGACCAAGTGAAATTCTTCTTCTTACTGACAGTATCAAACACAATCACCACCAATGTTGTCTACTTATTCACGTATTGGATTAAATCAATCCAAATTACTCATGAGACCTACTTTCATTAGAGGAATTGCCAAATTAATCCCACAACCACCAGGATATATTGTTGGTACTGTAAATGATGCTTATGTTCCACCACCACCAGTTAAATCAGAAGGATCATTACATTGGACAGCAGAAAGAATTGTTGCCATAGGTATGGTCCCCTTGGTATTGGCTCCTTTAACTACTGGTACTACTACTTTACTTGATTCAGGTATGAGTTCACTTTTATTATTTCATTGTTTTGTTGGATTTCAATCTTGTATTATAGATTATATTCCAGCTAGAGTTTATGGAGTATATCACAAGTATTGTATTTGGTTATTGATGGGTGGTACTGCATTTGCTGGGTATGGTGTATATCAAATTGAAACTAAGGATGGTGGTATTGCCAATATTTTAAGTAAAATCTGGAAGCAATAAACTAATAGCGGAGCTATTACTGACTATTTCTCATTATTACGTTGTTGATTAAGCTATTTAGTTAGCACTATTTATTTTATTTATATATATTCTTGTTGTCATTTGCTACTCTGGAGTTTTCCTCTTTTTTGATTTTGTAATTTCTTCATGTTGGTTAATTTCAGGGAGTAATTTCTCATTATACCAACTAGATATATTTTCATACGCCGTGTCTAAACATCTAACATCTTGTTTAGTTAATATTCTAAGTGGATAACTATTATTATATACATCACGAAGTACCCTGACTTGTCCTATATGAATTAATCCATTCTTATCATCAATCTTTATATTAACCAACTGTTGAACAATCATATCTATAATTAATTCATGTAAACTTTGTTCCACTTCAGCTTGACTAATTAATTTTAAACCTTGACCTATACCATATTCAGACAAGGCTTGTTCAATTGATATAGTCAGATGTTCATAGTCATTGACTAAGGATATGATACTTAATTTAACTAGTTTAATAAGGAGAAATTGATCCAATTGAATGTAATTTGGTTGATATTGAATATACTGTAATATGGTACCAAATGTAAATAATTCAAGAGTATTTATCAAGGGTGAATTATCATTTGGTGATAATTCAAGTAAATCAATTAGATGATTGTATTGATTAGTATGTAACACAGTGTTTATTCTATCTGATACATCCATACTGTACTACCTACTACTTACACCTTATCAAGTTATCTGGGGCGTTACAGAAAAATTACAAGAATGTCTAAGCGAAAAATGTCACACTACAAGAAAAAATGTCGCAAGTCGTTTTGCTTGCCATTGCAAAATATAGATTATATGTCCCTATTACCCAGTTAGTCTACGTATAAAATAGCCAATTAAAACTCCCGACATGGCAATAACAATTGCTTTAACTTGTTTAATATCTACTTGTTCCTCTTCTCTCTCTTCAATCATTGCTCTTTTTTCATCAACTTTAGGAAATGGTTCAACATTTGTGTAATCATTTGATATTTCAACTGAATGAAGTAAATCAATTGTAGAATTTGAATTAAACGATTCTTCTTTGGGTTCGTTTTCGTGTTCTGGTTGTTTGTCCAGTTTTTGCATCAGTTGATCTTCTTCATCTCCTGATATTGGTGGGGTTAATGATACAACTTCATTATCATCAACTTCTAAATGTGATTTCCGGGTAACTGAGGGAGTTCTTGAAAGATCCATTATAAATCCATTAATAGCAGTATTTACATCTTCGGGTTCCTCATGTTCTACAACTTCTTCGTGTTCAACATCTTCCTGTTTCTTTTCTGCTATTATTTCGGATTCTGGCTCTTCGGGTTCCTCCTGCTCCTGTTCTTGCTGGACTAACTTCTGCTTTAACAATTCACATTCCTGTTCAAGACTTTCAATCTTTTTAAAATAATCTTGATTAATTTGTTCATATTGTTTAATTTGCCCAGTATATCTTTCAATTAATCCATCCCGATCACGTTCAACTGATTTCAATCTATCTTGTACCAAAGTTAATTCATTTACTTTAGTCAATAATACTTCATTATTAATTTCCTTTTGTTTAATTAAATCTTGTTGTAATTTATTTAAATGTTGCTTGAATGATTCCAGTAAATAATTTCGATTTAAATCTTGTAATTTATCTTGATAATTATTAAGAAATGTAATTATGGTAATTAATGAATTATTTTGTTGTTTAATTCGAGATAAATTTAATACTAGGATCTTAATTATATTTTCCAAGGTGGTTGTATTTGTAATTTGAGAATTATTATAAATTCCTGAATTCATATTTGAATATAATCCCAAAATGTTATCTTCAATATTTGAATTAATATCTCCAAATAATGCTAAATCAAATGTGAGGAAATCCGATTTAGTCTTTTTCTTCTTTTTCGTGGTCGCTTGCTGTCGATATATATCTTCAATAAACGATAAATGTTTAAAATCATTTGAATCTAGCTCGTTATATCGTGATAATAACCCATTAGTAACAAGATCAAATCCATCTTGATCTGAACTAAGTTGTTCCTTATTGGAAATTATATTAATTTTTTCAATTTTTAAACTAATTTGTTTATGTGTACTTTCCGCTTGAACATTAAATCCAAGACATATAACATCACCAACTTTAATCTCTACGGGATCATTATTCAATCGAATATCATTTAGATACGTTCCATTTGAACTACCTAAATCTTGCAACATTAATTTCCCTTGTAAATCAATATATATTTGTGCATGATTTCTTGAAAGTACACGAGAATCAAAATATCCATTAGTGACATCTGGTTTATGTTTTGTACCTGTTGGACGACCTAATTTTGTAGTTTCGGGATATATGGCAACTGGTAAATGTTTCTTTATAAATGTATCATTTAATGGAAGTAATGTAACGTAATATTGAATAGAACTTCGTTTAGGTGGGGACACTATTTGTTGAGTATTTGTATATTTTATGGTTTGTTTTGTAGGTAAGGATATAACTTGAGATTGAGAATTGGATCTTTTTCGACCTTTAATTGAAGAAGATTTCCCATTTGTTCGTGAGGTCTTGCTTGTGTTGTCGTTATTGCTACTTCCATTGGTGTTTGGTTTATTCTTGATGTACAACACTCCATTCTTTTTCATATCAATATTGGGAAATGGTTCTTGAGTTAATTCAAGCGCTAGCGGTATATCTGTCATTTGATACAAAAAAAGTTATATGTATAAAAATATTAAGTAAATTGTATAATAAATAATGCTATCATTTGATAGAAGTATTAGAAACTTGGATGTGTGTTTAGATTGGATACTTTGAAACAAGTGACAGAAACGTTAAGGAGACAGCCAAAAAATCCCCCACCAGACGGAAAGCAAAAAAAAAAAAACAATTTGAATGTGACAAAAACAATCTCGCGTGTCTAACCAGAAGTATAAACAAGTAACAACGCAGGTACAATGTCAAAGTTTGATAATCTTACAAATGCAAATGATTCATTGACAGATACAATTAAAATCTTACAAGATTGTACTACGATATTACATTCAGCAAGTGCAGCTCATAATAAAACAAACAAAATAAAAACTCGTCAAGTATTTGGTTTAACAACTCAACTGGATTTAAATGATAGTAAATTACAATTTAGAAAAATTATAAATCGACAATTATTAAACAATACTAAGAAAATTAATTCTTTAATGAATGAATTGTCAAACAAGCAATCTAAATTACAACAATTAAGAAGCGAGCAAGTGAAACGTCTTGCTAATAATGATGAAGTTGAAATTATTCAACAATTTATAAATCTGAAGACTGGTGATAAATTGAAAATACGAAAATTGGAATTATTACGAGAAAAGAAGGAAAGATTAAAGTATACTTTGAGGAATAGTAGGCATAGCTGAGATTCGAGAGTGTTTATAAACTGAGTTAAACTAAGTTAAACTGAGCAATAGCGAAGCTAAATGAAGAAGAACCGAGCGAAAAGAGATAATATGGGCTCGGCCAACCTAATAGAGTCAAGTAAAACACTGAGTGAAAAGACATAAACGCAGCGGATAGTTTACTTGAATCACAGTTGAAGTGAATACTCAGCTACTCTTTTTATATTGTATTTATATGTAAATATATTGGGATAGTAAATATATTCGCAACCATAGTAAACTTGTCCCTTCGTTTGTACCATTTCAAAGTTACACAGCTATATTTTTAATTTTCATATTTGTACAACATGATCTACTCTAATATGCTAGTCTGAACATGTATAAGTTACTCGTCTGTTGTATCGTCAACCCATGCATTATCATACTCCTTGCTAACACCGATCAAGAAAAATGTCGTGACCCAAAACCAAAGGCAACCAAAAAAAAATAAGATAAAAAACTGAGACAGTTTCAGGGGAAGTGTATCCTTTTTGCGTAATTAGAAGCTTATCTAATGAAATTAACATATCTTACTATTGCAACGTTACTATCAACGGTCTTAGCCAAGAATGTCGTTGATTTAAACTCATTTAAATCAAACTTGGAAGATCAACAAGATCAACTTGAAAAGAGAAAGAATGTGGTTGATTTACTTCATGATAAGAGACAACCCAAGAATATTGTTGATTTAAACAAGTTTAAACAACCCATCAAGAAAGATGTGATCAATTTAGAAGAGTTCAAGATTGGTAAACGAGAAGCTAAAAATGTATTTGATCTCACAAAACTTCAACAACATTCACAACAAGGTATAACCAAGAGACAAGAAGAGCAACAAGTATTGTCTAATTCTAAACATATGCTATTCGCAGTGGATGACGTTGATTGTTATACTAATCTCCTTCAATCAATCTTACCTCAAATCCACCTGATTTCCGTATTTGCCGGATATATCCGGGATAATCAAGTTCTTTACGACAAGACTGAATTTATAAATGAAACAATGGTAATTATTGCTCCTACAAACACCGCCATAGATTCTAAATTATCAGGATTAAAACCATGGCAATTCCCCAATTCTTTAACTGATGTCAAGGATGAATTAAAACAAGAAGAATTATTACAAGAGAATTTAAATCTGTATTTAAATGGTCATATAATTACAAACTTTGAATCAAAATTGATTATTGGTAATGATGATGATGTAACTGTACAACAAGTTATAATTGCTCCTTTAAGAAATGGGAAATTGGTTAAGATTAAACAAGATCTGATTAGTGATAAATTTAAAGTTAAATTAATGGAGGAAAGGGAGTGGATTGATGTTGTTTTGGTTAAACAAGTTGAGAATGGATTTGTATTTGTAATTGAAGATAGTTTAGTGAAGCCATAACTGACTAAGCGGTAGCAAAGTCAGGGCGAAGTAGTTCACACAATTTAGTATTACTTTTTTTTTGTTTTTAGGTTAATAAATGTTATATAATATTAGAATATTTGTAAATATATTCACTACTTAGTGAGAGAATATCTAAATGTTTAGTTTAACTTCGTTATCACTCAGTTAAACTATTCTAATACACAAACTCCAGTTTCTTCTTGTTGTTGACCATTTACAACATATTCAACTTTCCATTTAATTTTCAATTGTTTTAATTGAGGATTTTCAATTGAAAATTCTTGAGTTGTACCATGAGTTTTAAATCCATATATTACATCACTTGATTGATGATTTAAATTTAATTTACAACCTTTTGGAACCGCAATTAGGAATTTCAATTGAGAAATTGTTGCACTTTGTAAATTACTAAAATATAACTTACCTTTAAATGGATCATTATCATTTAAAACATCAACTTCAATTTTTAAATTGGCTGATTGAGTAATTGGAATTACTTTACTGGTAGTTGTAGGAGTAGTGATTTGACTAGGGGTAGTTTGAGGGAAATTTAATCCAAATGGATCTAATGAAGTATTGGATTGTAATTGAGGTGAAGGAGTATTGAAATCACCCAATAAATCAGTACCTCCTCCTAACAAGTTGTTATTGCCTCCTAACAAGTTGTTGTTACCACCTAACAAATCAATATTAGATTTAGCAACAGGTTGTTGTAATGGAGTTGCATTACTACTGGGGAAATCCAAAGAAATTGAACCACCTGCCCCATATAAATTGAGTGGATTAACTTGAGTGTTAGTACTGGTGTTATTCCCAGTAAATGCCAAATTGGATAAATCACTTAATAAATCGTTATATCCTTGATCATTCTTGACAGTAGTATCTTCGGGATCATCATCAAAATCAATCAAATTAATTTCACCACCTGCACTACCACCGGCACTACCAGCATTAACCTTAATTTGACTTGCTTCATCTAATTTCCCATTTTTCAATAATTGAAATTTATTAATTACATTATTAACTGTATCATTCAATTGTAACAATTCACCGACTTTTTCTTCATCTTGAGCTTGTTCTTCTTCTTCAATAATCTTGCTAATAATAGGTTGAGAACTTTTAATTGAACTATACAATTCAACAATTGCATCATCATTAATTTCACCTTGATTATTTTCAATATTAGTCAACATTTCTCCTAAAATTTCAACTTTTCTCGTCAATCTAATAATATCATCTTCCAATTGTTTTTTATTTTGTTTTAAATTATCATCTTTAAAACCAGCCATTATTTTCATCAATTTATTAGCTTCTTGTAAATCATGGGGTTTACCTCTTCTAATTAATTCTTGTAATTTAGCAGAATGGACCAATTCTTCTTCTTGTTGAATTTCTTCTAAAGATTTTAAATTATCCGAAGGATTCATAACGGCAACATCTTCAAGTTTAACTTCAGGAAATACATACCCCTTATTAGCCAATAATCGATGCATATCTTTAATATACCCGAAATCATCCTTATATTTAGAAGTCCGACAAATTGTTTGATACCATTCTTCAATTTGAGCCAAAATTAATCGATGAACTCGAGTATATCTCAACGGAGGTCTTTCAGGAAATCGTTTAACTAATTCATTAAGAAATTCCTTACGAGAAATTTGTAATTGGAAAGGATATCCACAATTCTTGACTAAATTATCTAATAATGCTAACGCCAATTCTGAAGTTTGAGGATCACGTTGAGAAATTAATTTAACTATGGTGATTGCCGCTTCTCTTGGAGCAGTACCCTTTTTTGCATTTACATAATCACAAATTTCAAGATTTAATCCAAGATTTGGTTCTTCATTTGTAGGACGACATGCTCGATAAATCCTTCTTAATAATTTAGGATTGATCTTATCCACTGAATATGACATTGTCTGTGTGTAATTGAATTTTTTAGGTATTAAAAAAATGTGTGAATCAGAACTTAATCACACCCAGGGAGGAAGTGGCGGAAGGAACCAGCGAGCGCAACGGAGACGAAAAATGGAGCGAACTTGAAAACCGTGGGTTTGAAATTAAATGTCGCACTAGTTTGAATTGGTGTAATATCAAACGTAAAAAAAAATTCCAACCAGGGGCGAGTTTTTGCTTTAAACTAGTCAAATAATCACTATAGAAAGGTATACAAAATCATGTTCGAGGGCCCAAAGAGATCGGATATAATTTGTTTATAGAACTAGGGTCCGAAATTTCCTTGGAGTCCTTGCACAAGGTCTTTTAAATGGTTTTTTATTCCATCTTTTCTAGAAGATTGTCGTCGACATCCATTGCAAGTGTATTTCTCCATTAGTAAATTTAAGATTGGATTTTCTATTAAAAAGAAGTTTAACTGATGTATTTTTGAAGAATCATCTTTTATTCTGGCAATAAGAAAGCAAGCTCTTATACAATTTCCAATAATAATGCTCCCATAATATATCAAAACAGAATTAAGACTATCAGGAAATAATAAGTTCCACAAAACACCCTTAAAGCTCCTGAATTTCCTTTTAATAGAAAATCAAATCTTAAATTCAATAATCTGGTGGATAAATACACTTGTAATGGGTGTCAACGACACACTATGGTATTTTCAGCTAGTCATGTTGCCACTATTCTAATTTAATGTGTTTATGAAATTTTCATATTTTTTATGTTTTTTAAATCCTCCTTATTAGTTATTTCCTGTTTTGATCAATATTCATTTGTAACTACCGACGGAGCCTTATATCTTTCAACGTGGGCTCCATGTTACAATGGGTTCCATGTTACAATATCTAAGGCTTTTGGTATAGTTACAAAACTAGGATTGCACGCTACTATTATTATATTTGATTGCATAGTTAGATTCAATTAAAGTAATTCTAACTTTTATGAAGTCAGATATATGCCCCAACAAATAAGAGAACTTTTATTTAGACCAGTCCAAATTGAAACGGGCGAACCTAGCAATCTGAAACTTAAATATTGCGTACACGGCTTACAATCTAGGTATTTCTTAACTATAGCCTACATCTATCTACAACATAGGTTCAAAACAAAAAGAGCGGGATTACAAAGTTAGTCTTATTTACAATTTTAAAATTGAAGCTGGTGGGCGTTTAGATCCATTACTGTGACAAATAAATACTATTTCATGAAAAACAATCTATCTAAGGATCCATATTTCAATTCATTTAATTCACACAAATCTTTATTTTTTAACTTCCGTACAAACTCAAGGTGTTCGCTTATTCTGTAGTTACCCGTTCTATGCATTCTTATAGTACCTGAAGGATCAGTATAAAGTATATTTCTCTCAATGATGAACCATTTCAAACTTGGAGGAATATAATGTATCCTAATTCTATCTAGTGCCAATCCTCGAATTTCCAACAGAGCAAGTCTACACTCATATCGCGGATCAAATACAGGAAACAGCGGCAAAAGAACTCGTATTGGGTTAAAGGATAAGTTCAATAACTTGAGATTAGGAGGAATAATCCATCCCTTCAAATTAACTATTTCGTTTCGAGTAAGTATTAGGTAAAGTAAATTCGTAAGATTATTCCAAGAGTCATATGATAATATATTACTAATTTTGTTATCGGACAAATCCAACTCTACTAATGATGTTGGGAATCGAAAACGCTTCAACTCACCGATATTACATTTAGACATGTATAATTTGGTCAAATTACAAGGAAATGAAAATACACTTCTATAATCCAAAATCCATGAATTATTTGATAAATCTAGATATTTCAAATTCACCGGTAATCGTCTTAAATTTTCACTCTGCCTAAGTGTATTTCCCTTAATGTTCAAGTGCAACAATCTACTCGGCCAACCACTAGTCTGGATAAGTTCCTCCAATGCATTTTCTGGGGCACAAGCTTCGTCTAGCTCTAAAACTTCAAGACCCTGGGGCCAGACTTCCCCAGATATGTCTCTAATTCTATTCTGCGAAATAAATAATTTCTGTAACCCTCTGGGTAAATCATCAATTACTAAACTTTCCAACTTATTACTCCTTAGAGTAAGCAGTGTTAAACCTGCTGGAAGCTTATTCTTTAATATTGAAAAATTACCGACATTGATATAATTCATGGAAATACGATTGAGACCAGCAGGAAATAAAAAGTCCGGCAAACTCATCCCCCAATACAGCTCTAATGAAAGAGTCTGCAACTTTGTGGGAAACTGAAATTGCAGCCACGAGTTGAATGTAACATCCAGAAAACCAATGTTCTCAAGATTCGGGTGGTTTATAAATCTTGGATTGTTAATTAAACCTTGTCGTACCCGGGCCAAATCTGTGCAATAAAACTGTAGTTTTGTCAAATTATCAAATGATAACACATAATTGAACTGGGCAAGCTTAATGGAAGAAATGTAACTTAAAATACTTAACTTGTCAACTTGGCAAATTCTATCGTAATATCTTTGCAATATGTACACTATTTCTCCAAAATTCATATGACCAAAAATCAATCGTCTAGGGATAACATCAGGACACTCATCCATGAAATCAATAATACTTTCCATATTGGTGAAAATGCAATGATAGCGATGATACTCATCATCAAGTGAACTCGTTGACATGTTAATCATGAAATGAAGTTGAACTGAAAAAAAACTACGGGTGGCCAATTGGATATAAGGATTTGGATACTTCATAAAGAACTTAGTTAGATGCTCCCGTGTAACTTTGATAAAGATTATCTCGAGCGCAGGCTGAGGAAGCTGAACTAACAAGTCTGTTAGCGAACATACAAATCTAGATGTTGATCTAGTAAACATCTTGTTTTAGCGTTGAAGACCTTACAATAGCAACGTTAATTAAAATTAATTTGGTTAACTTATTCGGGGGTGTATTGAACTTGACAAGCTTCGGTTTTCTTGGAGTTACCAATTTGATAACAGCATGGAAAATAATGATGTTGCTTTAATCTAAGAAATGTCTATTGAGGAACGTCCAACGCATTCTCAAGCTAGCCTATGTTTAGAATAATTTAGTATACTAGCAATTCACTGGTTGAACTATTGGTATCTTCTTGGATCCAACAATTATAGTGTTCATTCTCTTGCTTTGGTTCCCTTCTACAATGCTAAAGTTATCAGTTACCCTGCCCACTTTTGTGGTCTGTTTTAGCAAGTTAGTATGAGCTTAACTTGTCTCTTTGGAAAACTGGTTCCGTGGGAAATTATCACCTAGTCATTCTTTAACATATACAATATTTTATACTCTTTTACAAACTTTACTATTTAAAAAGGGCTGCAAGAATTAAGTAGGTCATTTTTCCAGAAGGGGAAAAAACAGTGAGACCTGAAACCATAAGAAGTTAGTTTTGCTGGCAGGCAAAATGTCAGGAATATTTGAGTGTTGGAGACATTGGTCGCCGCGACATTATCACGTGCCAGGACGACATGTTTTATGTATGAGTGAGGACGAGGTGTCACCTACTTAAGGAGAAAAACTTACACGTCTCATGTAGTTATATAGATCATTCTTTGAGGTTTCTAGTGAATAAATATCTACACTAAGTTTTCTAGTTCTAAAGATATTAGACGTGAGTTCAATATCCTGAAACAAAAAAAAGGTGTCAACAAGAAGGTACCACAGTGTGTGTTTGTGAGAGAGAGAAAAATATGAATAATCACAATGAAGAAGCTCAAGAGACTGTAGAAGAATCTTTAGGTATTGAATCATTAGGTGAAGAAATTGAAAATTATATTCTGCCACTTGATCTGACAATATCTCCAACAATTGAAGATGATCCTGATCCATTACAATTAAGAAAATTAGCATTAAGTTATGATTATTTAATATATAAAATTAAAGACCATATATCAAATTTATCAGAAATTACATATAATTCAATTCAAACTAAACAAAATTTAATTAATCAAGATTATTTGGTTAATCAATTACAATTATCAAATCAATTTCAACAAATTGATCAAATGTTGATTGAATGTAATAATCTTGAATTGGAATTTCTTAAATTAGATCAATTACAATTATTTATAAATGAATTTAAATCAAGATTATCAAAATTAGAACAAGAGTTTGACCACATCAATTAAACCTTTTCCGCAATATATTTCTCGTCAAGTGGAGGAACAGGATGATGAACATTGGTCGGAGGTACTGGATGATGTACCGCTTCATCTCGAGGTGGTAATGAAGGACCTGGATGATGACTGGTTGATGGATATGTACCAGTTTCTTGTTTAGTATGTGCAGCTTCGGGTTCAGCCAATTTAGCCGGTGCTGTAGCAGCAGCTGCAGTTGGCACTGCCGTTTTTTTCGATTTATCTGGTTTAACTTTTTCATGAGTAATAGCTTCACCTGTCGCTGCAACTGGTGCCATTGATGAATACTTTTTAATTAAATGTTTTTCAAGAATTATAAAATTCCGAGAATTACATTTATATAAAATATTAATAAAATCTCCGACAAATGGAATTAATCCAATACCAAAATCTAATGTAACATTAGCCATCATTTCTGCTTGAATATGCTTAGGTAATCCACCTTCAACTTCTTGAGCCTTTTTAACCAATTGTAATGCAAATAAAAGAGCAATACAATCACCAACCCAGGGGATTAATCCAATAATACCGGCCCAACCTAATCTTAATCCACACATACTTAATTGTAAATCTAATCTATATGCTCGATTTTTAACAGAATCTAAAATTTTTAAATCATGTTTAGGAATATATTGTGGCATTTTCCGCTTTCTTTTAGTACCTTTTCTTTGATAAAAATGTAATTCATTATCAGGGATTGTTTCAAAATAAGGATCAGCTGCTTCATCTCCCATTTGAACAATATGATCAAGATTGGCCTGGGATGAGTTAGTTAGTACATTTGTGCTTGCTTGGCAGGCTTCGCATTTTTTGCAGCAGCACCAGCCGTATCCCTGTCAGGGAGGCTATCCTGTAAGGCTCACATACCTTTTGTAAGAACTTTTTATAAAGTAAACTGGACATGGTTACTTAATTGTCAACTAATTGATAAAAGAGAAAGAAAAAGAAAATAGGAAATTGAAAAACAAACTTACTGATAACAATGCAGGGGTTCAGGGCAGAGAAGGCTTGCTATTTTTTTTCTGCGTTGTTTTGATGTCGTGAAATTTCACGACAAAACAATTTATGACATACTACTCATTTATATTTCTTCTATTTACACAAGTTTTGATTTTCTTAATCTTTCAAAATATTCCTTTCTCATTTGTCTTAAATCAGGTGGTTTTTCAATCCCCATTTCTTGTCTAAATTCATCGACATCCTTCTCTAATATCTTCTCCCAATAAACATTCATTAAAGGTTTTGAATTAATCCCTGTTCTAAACCCCCAAGGATAATAAATTTCATATAATCTTTTTTTCTGAGATTTTTTTAATCTTAAAGGAGCAAATAAACTACCTAATCCACTCATTGGCATGCCAATATTCATAAATTCAAATAATTTCACGGCAATTTCACCTTCTATTGTAATTGGTAATCCAGTAACAGCATGATAAAAATCATGACATTCACGATATCTCTGATAAATATAAGCCAATTCTTCATTATCTATATATCTAACTGGCACTCTAGTATCAGGACTACAATTTTCTCGATCTAACCACGAAACATAAGTCCCACCAATTGAATTTGGAGGTAATGAACGTAAATAATCTAAATCAAGTGAAGTTGAAGTTATTCTAGGACGTTCTTGAAGAATTTGTCTCCCAGTAACATCACTAAGCATTGATTTTTGTATGGTTTTCAATACTGGAATAAGGGTGACGGCAGATTCACCTAATGCAACAATAAATTCATTTCGTTCAGGATGGAAATATGCCCCAATTGAAGAACCAAGAAACATTAAGATTTTCTCATGGACATATAATGGAACATGTCCAGGATATTGAGGTTGATCTCGAATGAAAAATGGCAATTCATTTTTGGATTTTTTAAATTTTGCATTTGAATCTTCATAATGAAGTTTCCCATTTTCCATTTGTGATGCTAAATCAATGTTTTTATAAAATTCAAATGATCCAAGAATGGCATTGGCGGCAGCACCTATTATAAAGTGACGTTTTGGAGAAACAACAACACTTCTTGATGAGAGAAGTATCGAATTTACTTTCAACATCTTACTTAGATGTCTACAGTCAAGATATTATGTCGTATAGATTCGTACAAAAAATGTAGGTTAGAAAAAAATGAACTGATTTCAATCACGTGCCAATTCGGGATACAAATTTGCAATTATACAATCCAATAACTCTATAACAAGTAATTTATTCATCTTTGTTGATGTTTGGGCAATATCATCATCAATATTAACCAGATTGAAAACCAGCAATACTCTTTTTATTAATTCACGACGATCTTCTTCTGATTCTTTATCAAATTGAAATCCGGGTAACTTGTCATATAATTGGATAAAATTATCAACTATTTCATTTATTGTAAGTGTTTCTTCTGATTCACTTGTATCTTGATTATAAAATAACTTTATTCTTAAATCAGATATGATTCCCGATATCCGATCTTCAGTTAATGAAGTCTTGATTTTATTGGCAATATATCTTGATAATATTGAATTCACCTTGATATTCAACCTATCATTTATTTGCAACCAACTAGTTATAAATTTAAAAAAATTAACAACTAATGGTTTCCGATGACTGAAATTAGTTATAGTATCAATTAACTTAACTATTGAATTATCAAATACATTAAATGTAGTTTGCTCTACAATAGTAGTATGGATGATATTCTTGGTCTCATACGAGATATTAACAATAAAATCACTAATCTTTTGATATGTAGAGTTTAACCCTTGCTTGAGTCTAGTATCCCAACTAACCTTACCCTCTTGGGGAATTTTATTCTCTGGTTGAGTTATCTGGGTTAGTTTAGTTACAATTGTATTTATTACTGTGCCGAGTATGAATTCTGGGGTTGCTAACTTATCAAATAATTTATCCAATACTAAATCACTCATAAGTAGTATGGTTAAATCAGTAGAAATCTCAGAAGTTAAAGGATTTGGAGAATATTCGTCTGATTCAAATGTTGCCTGCAATATTTGTTTGAATAATACTCGGAAATAAGTTTGGGTATCTTGTTCAAATATAATATGTTCACCTTGAAGGTAATCAGATATGATTTCTTCAGGTTGTACGTCAAGATTATATTTAAAACAATTTTTTGATTTGGATTGTTGATAGTGATCATTAACTACTTTATATGAATACTCTGAATTAGGCTCACTTACTAATTCATTCAAGTGGTTGTTAACGATATCGGCAATTTCATTAATTAATTCAAGACATTTGTTATCCTGTTGAATAATTTCATTTATTCGTTTAGAGAAATCATAAACGAAATTACCCATTATTTGATATAATAAGTTAACAAATTCAAGATTATTGGTATTTAATTTAGTCAAATACCAAGAATTGACATATTTTAACATTATGGTACTGAGGAATAAATGTACTTGAAAGTTTAAATCATTTATTTGTAATTCATGATTCTGATTTGTTGGATTGGGGATTATTCTTGGTAAATTGTTCAACAATGGTGTAATACTCTTTATTCGAGATTTTTTATTAGGGACAAACAAATTGAATAAGAACTTTACTTCTTCATTGGCATCATCTTCATGGTCTTCATTTTCCAATCCGTCAGTAGTGACAACACCCTGCAGTTTGGGTTTCCCCTTGATATCTTTCTTAGTGATACTAGAACTAATACTAGGAGGACCAGGGGAAGAACCAGAAACAGGTGATGAATTCCCAGAAGACAACATACCAGCACTACTATTGCGTCCACTACTACTATTGACTCCATGACGATTCATGGCAACATTAGTAGTAGTAATTGTTGTATTGGTTGCAGTAATTGCGGAAATTGAGGGTCTAATTGGTTGTGGTTTTGCCACCATCGAGGTGGCATACAATTGTTTTGGCCGCGGTTGGAATGACATCACTATTCCTGCCAACGATCAACTACTGTGTTGATAGGTAAGGCTATATGATTTGAGTTTGTATGATCTCTGATCTCACTAGCAATCAGAAAAAATAAGGTTCGGCTATTTGATCTCCAGTTAGTATGTGAATAATTTTTCGGAGCATCTACTCGACATCGAAGAAGTATGAAAGTTAGTATACCGTTGCTACAAGAAGCTGTCGGTAAGATTTGTCCTATAACATCTAAACCTAAAAAGAAGTTCTGGCCTATTCGAGAAAGTTATGGAACGTTTCAACATATTCATTTCCCAGGAATAACTTCATTTCAACATGGACTAGATGTTCAACAAGCAATTATGGATTTGAATTTACAATTTAAATCCACGGAATTTCAAGTCCGTAAATTACAAAAGACAGCTAGTGAAACACTAACTAATAGTCAACTACAAACTATTGACAAGATCTTGGATTTGAAACCTTTGCCTACTATTTTAACATTTGAATTTAATAATGTATATGCTGGAGGTTTACGATCTAAAGAAGAAGTTAGTTCCGCCTTACGAAAACAATTCGAACAATCAGGTTGTGAATTTCATCAATTAGATCGAGGAGGACAAGTTACTTGGCATGGCCAGGGACAACTAGTGGCATATTCCATAATTGATATTAAATCATTTCATAACCTAACTGCTAAATGTTTTGTAACTAGTGTACTTTTACAAAGTATGACAAAACTTCTTGAAACAAACTTTGGGTTAAAATCAGAAATTACGGAAAACCCCGGAGTTTGGACTTCACCAACTGATAAAATTGCTAGTGTTGGAATTAGAGTTAAACGAGGTATTACAGAATATGGAGTTTCTCTTAATGTTAATCCTGAGTTGAAATATATGAATAATTTTATCATGTGTGGACTTGATAATAAACGAGCTACTTCAATCGCACAACAATTACCCGAGGCAACAACCCCAACTATAGAACAAGTTGCAAAAATGTATGTTAAAGAAGTTGCTGATACTTTAAACATACCCAATGTAGAATTCATTCAAGCTAATAACTTATAGATTTACCTCTTTTGTACAACAATTTTGTTCATTATTTATAGAAAGAGATTAGACACAAATATAAAAAGAAAAAAAAATTATTAATAAACCAAAAAAGAAGAAAACACGGGGAGAAAGCAATTTCAAAAGAAATCCTTTTCACAAAACAACTCTATATAGAAACATCATCTCTTCTTCAATAATGTACAAATCACACGCTTTGTCTCTTTTATTTATTAAACTGTTTATCTAACAAATATAAGAAATTATCTCACTTAGATTAAAGCAACACCGATAGCGGCAAAGGCAGCAACGATAGAAGCTAACTTACCGGCTGGAGCTGGAGCATCGTTCTTCTTGGAAGTAGAAGTTTCAGCAGCACCAGTAGAATCACCAGAGTCATCAGTGGCAGTAGAACCATTCTTCTTAGAAGAAGAAGAAGAAGTAGTAGTAACTCTATCTTCACATTGGAATTTGTCACCCTTAACATCACCATTAGAGTTCAACTTGTTGAAAGCTTGACATGATAATTCACCGTCAGTCTTTAAAGTGAAACCACCGGCAACTCTTTGTAAAGATTCAAAAGTACCATTGTTGAAAGTACCGTTCATGTTAACGGCACCACCAATAGTCTTTAATTCTGGGAATCCATCAAATGATTCTAATTTAGAATTGTCAGAAATTTCTAAAGCACCACCAATAGAGGTCAATTTAGGGAAATCTAATTCTTCTAATTGATCATTCTTGTTAATGGTTAAAGAATTACCAATGGTTTGTAATTGCTTGAATTGAATAGCATCAACAGATGATGAAGAAATAGCAACTGAACCATTGGCAGCAGTCAAGTTTTGAGCAGAAATGGAGTTAATGGATTGTAAAATAATGTTGTTAGCACCAGTTAATTGATCTAAAATAACATCGACTTTTTCAGCATTATAAGAAATGTCCAAAGTATCAGTAACTCTCTTTAAACCAGAGTTAATAGTTTCAATTTGATCATTGTTGTTAACATTAAAGGTCTTTAATTCAAAAACATTAATACCAGTCAAGGTAGATAAACCAGTATCGGAAATAATAACGGAATCAGCAGAAGTAATACCAGCGGTTAAACCAGTAGTTTCTAAAGCTGGTAAAGCGTTAAAGTTTAAGGTACCAACAGTGGTTAATTGAGCCAAGTTTAAGTTGGATAAAATGGTGTTGGCATTAAGTTCAAGAGTACCGGAAACCAATTGTAAAGTTGGAGCATTAACACCAGCAGCTAAGGTGGCGTTCTTAATAGACAAATCACCGAAAACTTGTTGTAAACCGGTTAAATCAATGTTACCAAAGGCATCACCATAAATGGTAATATCACCAACTGCAGTAGCACAAGCAGCAACTTGAGCAACTTGAGCAGATTGAGTAGCGGTGAAATCACTAAAAGAACAAGCCTTGGTGACGGATGGAGTAGCAGTAGTCAAAGTAGAGTCTAAAAATACATTTTGTTAGTAAAAAAACACGCAATTTTATGAATTTTGGCAAGTTTCTCAATCACACTTGTATGGCAGCAAATATTTTCTATGCAATGCAAATCGTATATAGACCAAAAAAATCTAATTTTTTTTTCTCGGAACTGCGGCTCAGGGTGGACCCAAAACAGGAAAAAACGGCCCTCGTAAACTAAATCAAAAAATCGAGAATGTGTTAAATATTTTCAAACACAAAGTGTAGGTGAAACGTTTGACGTTTGATGCCAATTTTTTCTATTAATAAGCCTTAATCCACGAGCTTTGATCCTGAAATATGAATAAGCCAACTATTGCCATTTTTCATACCCACATGCAAGATCGACTTTTTTCTCTGAATTTGTTCGAGCAGGGGTGAGGAAAAAAACAGGTTCATTTTCTAAAAATAGCACATTCAAAGTTATATCACACCATGCAGAGAAAAACCTTATTTAAAATAAGCTCCGAATTGTGGGATTTTTATTAATCTTGATAAACTTAACTACTAAACCCCCGAGGAAATCATTCTTAGGTTAAAAATGTTTGCATATAAGTCCAATGTTTTGATTATTCAAACCTCTAAAATGCATTGAATTCAACTATGGGCCAGTAACTGCCATACTATGTTTACTCCGGAATGACTAGTGACCGCATTATGCTCTTATTGCCAAAAACACTCCATGCTGGATGTAGATCACTCCATAAATAAACCAATTCTTTAAGAGAAAACTTGAATAAAATGTTGGTACATACTGTTCTTGTCTGCAGCAAGGGCAACACCAGCGATGGCGGAGGCAGCAAAGACTTTCTTGAATTGCATCTTTTTCCAATTAATTAAGAATGTAGAAGAGAAAGAAAATGAAAAAGAAGAAGATCAAGAAAAGAAGAAATTTAAAAAAAAAATCTTTCGGAAAATGTAATTTAAAATAGGGGGAAGGTGTGAAATTATTTTGAGAGCTTGGCGGTGCTGGATGTTTTTGTTGTGGGCCTGTCAATTGTTCCAATTCTCTCAAATTAGATTGAAAAATCGATAGAATAACAAAAAAAAAGGTTTAATAATCGAGTTAATGGATAAAAAATATTTTATTTTATAGTGTTTCAGACCGAAATCGACAGTTAATTTTGATCCGTTTCCTGCGTTTTTTAGCAGGAAGTTACATATTTCATGTCAAACGAACACCCTGTTTGATGCCCAATATGAGCAGCAGCCCCTTATAACTAAATCGTAATTTTGGCGTCTAACCATTAGGTAAATATATCAACAGTTTGGCTCTCATGTGTGTTGAAACCCTCGACTTATATGCCCTCGGAATTAACGCAACTTATCCTGGAACAATCACCAAAAAATTAACACACAAAGATAAATTTTCCAATAATAGTAAAAACGCCTGTTTCCTTTTTTGCATTGACCGGCTTCTACTCGTGAAGTTTTTTTTCAAGTTTCTGCAGTAATGAAACTCTACACAGAGTCAAACTGATATTGTAAAGATAAGCAACACAGGGATAAGCTTTCTTAAAACGTAGCAGATTAAAACCTAGGCTGGTTAAGTAGAAAGGAACCTTTGCATACGAGAATTATCGATGATCTTCGTTATTTACAATATCTCCGGTTTGTTTACGTTTTAAACTGTTTTGGAGAGTTTATTGCAAGCATTATGCTTTGTTTACTTGTATAAAAATGATTCCAGTGGTAAAAATCTAACCGAGATAAACTGTGGGGATCGAGTTTAAATCATAGCTTTGTTCGCTAAATTCTTTACTAAATTTATCGGACATCATTGCCGGTAATTCTTTTTCCGAATTGTACACTTGGCGAATAGTTGAGGTTAAGTCTGTACAGGTCTTCGGAATAGTATATGTGGCTCTCCGGCATATTCCTGGTGTCAAATTAAACTTTTGCGGATTAATAAAAAAAAACTTCTTTGGGTAATTTTTCAGGATGCACTTGGCAACGGAATTCCAGTTTACGCCACTTACACAAATGAAGAGAGCTAGCAATGTTGTGACTTACATGATATGAATCGGATAACTGGATTTGGTTTTAACCGATACTCTTGTATAATCTATTCTTTCCGCGTCATTCCTAGTTACCGTCTACTAATCGTACTCAAGATCTGGGTGACGAATCGTTTTCTGGAAATTTTAATTGTGTTTGTTTTGTTATTATTGCGCTAATAGTAAGATCCCACAACAGTTGCTAAATCTTGCTATATCCCCTGTTTTCCACATTGTTTTCATACATCCCACATTCTCGAGTGATGTTTAGACTTGTTTTGTGCTTCATTTGATCAATTTTCTAGATCACGAACAATGATCCACAAATCTAAAATCATTTTTTCCACCCTCGGTTTTTCTTTCCTAAAACAATAAAACTAGAGTAACAAAAATAAATATTGCCCACATTTTCTAAGCCAAGCGCGATCTTAGTGCAATAAAATATGTGTTGACGGTTTTAAAGAAACAATTAATCGAAAGTGTGTAACTTTAGATAACGCTTGGCAATTGTTTGTGCGGCTGCAATTCGATTAGAACTTTTAGTCTAGTTTTAATTGCTCTAATATAACCAGACGGGTGTCTCCAGTTACCAATATCGTGTTCTTTAGGAATATCAGTTTCAATTTTAGGAGATATCGAATGCCCAAGTGTCTGTTATTGAAAATTGATGACTCCCTGCTATGGATACCACAAACTCATGTCGGACATGTGCTTCAGGAAACTTGTCTGGGGTAATATTTCAAACCACATGTGGCTTTCGTAAATACACAGAAATGCTGGTCTGTTGCAGGGCAACCAATCTAAAAGTTTATGTGAGTACAAAACCGGTTCAAGGTTGTCTGGAATACTTCTAAGATTGTGTTTCTGTCTTCAGTTTGGTATTACATTATCAAGTAGTACCTTTGTATTATCGCCTTTAGCATCTTGAGCAATTGAAAGAAGAATGTACGGATATTTATGATATTTTTCCTTAAATGTTTACGTAAACATTCCCCCATCTTGCAATTGCATATCGGAAAGGACATCCTAAGCTCTAAAATTTTATAAAGTTCGCAACCGAGATATTTATGAAATTTACTGATTCCCCCCTCCCATTTGAATAAAAATTGACATGATATTTGCTCAAAATTTCCATAAACATGCCAAGATTCGACTAATCTAGACTCATAATTTTATTCCCCTCAAAACAAAGATGCAATCTCGTAACCATGGTTATACCAAAGCAGAGAATTTCGTGGACTAAATGCTCAACCATTAACTATTCTGGTATTACATCTCATCCCTTTGGCTTCAGGTTTTGGTTTCCCTTAAAAATACTGTACTTATTATATATGATGAACCGCCTTATTTTCAATATTGTTCGCGATGACTTACCTCAATTGTTATGTTATTATTTTGCCCGGTTCCCCTTGTAAGCTCCGCGCGCGGTTTTTGGCCCAATTCAGTATAAAACTACCGAGACAAAAAATATTGATGGTATTCCACCGTATCACTATCTTCAACCTTCCATTGGAGGGGGTGTGTTTGAAGTTTGTTCCTCTTCCGCTTATCCAGTTGGAACACTATTTCTCAACATGTCGAATACTTCTCTCTACTGTAATGCCTTCTGCAATATTCAGACACGTTTGTAGCAGAAGTTTGTAAAAGTTAATGATGTATAGTTTCCGAACTTCTGATGCCCAAGCTACAGTCTAATCGAGCAATCATAAATGCCAGATAATAAGCAAGCATACAATGATTGGATGCAGATATTTAATTTCATTTCTGAGGCGAAGAATGGAAAACTGGGAGGTACATAAAAAATATATGGCTCCCACATAAAAAATAAGTTTCCGCCGTAATTTGTCCACTTATTTTTCTTATATATGCATATATAATATATTTGTGTTATTCAACTTACATAAAACATTTCAATTTTTTTTCAATCAATTTTTCGATATCGGATATAACCACGTAAAGGTACGAAGACTTAACAGCAGTGCTGAAGAGGAAAGAAACCTAAAAATTGAGAAACCCTTTGGTCAATTGGTCTGCAGATTGGTACGTGGTTTTAAAAATAAACAAACGGTCGAATCCATTGTACCCACCAAGCCCGAATATCAATTGTTAAGAAGTACGGCCTTCAACTAGGTGTTTAAACCCCGAAGAGATTCATCTTTTTCGCATTCTTTTGCTACATTATTAAAGTGTAAACTGCTGCAGAGGTAAATATATCAACCTTTGATAAAGAGCAATTCTCATTGCATATTGGTCACGAATATTGCCACTTTAAAGTAAATACCGGTACACCAAAAATAAAAAGATCATTCATACCTACTAGTAACATTCTTTGAAATTGTTTATTTAGCCGGAACCTAATTACGATCTAATTCATATTCCATTACCTTGTGGATACATTAACGTATGTATATTTAGATACATCTGAAACTTGTTTGTCTTTGGTCGTTTATATTTTGTATTATTATAATCAGCTTTACTCAGCTGCATATCATTATCCTAACGTGATATAATTTTTTTTATTTACCATGAGTAGCAATATCCAGAAGCCGAAACCATTGAAGGTATATGGGAGGTCTCACTATGCTTGCACTCGTTGCAAAGCATCAAAAATAAAATGCTCAGGCGCAAAGCCATGTGCTAACTGTAAAAGTATTAACAAAGAAGAGGGTTGTATATATCCAACTAAAGATAGAAAAATAGTCATTATGGAGTCGGATTTGAATAAATTGCATGAACGGGTTGAGTACTTGGAGACGGTCATTGCATCATCGCCTACATCTTACGGAATCGAGTCTGATCGTTCACGTGCTATTATAGGAGCACCCTTAAATGTTGGGACATCTGCTTCTCACTCTTTCCCGTCAATGCCAACTGTTGGGCCCACAAGAAATATCTCGGCCAGTGGGGACGTAATCAACGGAATTGAACTTGTAAATTTTTATGCTCCAGAATTTGGGTATGACTTACAACGCACATTATTGCTTGCTTACCAAAATAAACTACCCGAAAGAACCTATGCGTTAAATTTGGTAAATAAAGTGTATTTCACTTACAATCAAGAGTTCTATTTGTTAGATATCAAAGAATTCTTGGAATTGACCAACGATATATATACGTTGTTTGACGGGTTACAACAGGAACAACAACAACAACAAATGCAGGGACAACCCCTATATCGACAGCCTCCCAATACCGACCGACCCCTTCGATCGGTTACTCAAATTTCCCTTTGTTACTTCTTTATTTTAATTGCATTTGGAGAGCAATTGTTGAACGTTAAAACCGATGAAAATAAATACCCAGGCATGGAGTACTACTTATTAGCTGAACATTTATTTCGATTAACCAGAACTGACCTAGACATCACATTCATGCAATGTGCATTATTACTAGGTCTTTATTCCGTCAATTTAGCACGCTACAATATTGCCTACAATTACATAGGGATCGCGTCTCGATCTGCCGTGGCTCAGGGATATCATCGTCAGAGAGATATACAAGGTAGTAAATCACCTGAAGAATACAGAGAACTTCAGGTTTTCGCAGAGAAATCCAAGAGGCTATGGTGGACGATATTTGTTATTGATACCTTATGGGCATCGAAAACAGAAAACTTTCAATATACCGATACTGACGTTGACTTGCCTACAGAAAACATATTCGACTTAGGCGATTCATTCGATGGGACCATCCTTGAAACCAATGTTCATTTGACCAAGTATGTTGCTAAGTTTGTTCGATTGATTTATGGACCGAACATCAGAACTTTTCTGGTCAATTACATCAATACTGACCAATTTAACCAAAAACTTTTGTTGAAAAATATCTTAATGTCCTCTTGGGATTTAATTAAAAATTTTGAGTTTCCATTATTGTCTAAATTTAATGGTGTGAATTATGTTAACAGTGGCTCGAGAACTCTTGCAAATTTGTTACTTAGATATCACCAGTTAAATATATTAATCACCAAACCCTTACTTTCACTTATTATGGACCCATCCACATCCGAGTTGGTTGAAAATTATCATGATATAGAGGCAACTATAGCCAAGGCGATGTTTGCTTCTTGTGCTAGTGTCGACATCATAGCGAGATTATATACTTCTCAGAAGATCTTTGTGTTGGGTTATTGGGATAGCCATCATTTGTTCTCGGCCTTGATGATGCTTTTAATTGCTAGCCTTCGTGGTATACAATATCCTCAATTAAGGAAGGCAATTGCATTGCTCAAGTATTTGGCTCAAATGGGAAATATCAATGCTAATAAATATGTTAATAAATTGAACGATATAGGTCTTAATTTGCAATCCTCGGGTATACCGTTCAGTCTTGACCTTTCTGTTGGTATTAACAACATTGAATTTGATCAAAACGATTACTATGACAATCCTCCACCGATTAGACCAGACAAGAACTCTGTGTTTGCAGCCAAAACTACTTTACCATACCTCCCTGAATCCTACGCTGACACTATCGAGGGAATTAATTCGCTTTTGTCCTCTAATCAAGGGATTCCTGTTGATCAAAAGTCTCGAGATTTCTACATGTCAATAATTAGCCATATTCAAGGCTGGGAGGATTAAAAACTTAGCTACAGTATATTCTTTACATATTTAGTAATATTTAATCTATGTAGCGACTTATTTATAGAGCATCATTAAAATTGAATTGATCATTCAAGTTCAACTGCTGTTCAATCATTTCCGTCCATGGTCCAACGAAATCAAGACCAATGGTACGATTATTCATAAACCAATCAATGACCTCACTATCACCGACCAAAGTTTGTAATGGAGTGTTAGAGTCATTCGGAGTCATACTCTCGCTTTGAGAGATAGACCCATTATTATTGTTTCTAAAATACAGCCCTCCTTGAGTATATTCAAAGGAATCCAATGACAGTTGTGCTGGTTGCAGTTGCATAGGGTATCCCATCTGCTGATTGGTCAGCATGGTTTGATCGCCATTACCTTCATAAATCCTGGGCAAGGCTGGTTGTTGTTGGAACATTGATGTAGCCCCATCCTCGGACGATAGGGCATCAAACGCAAGTTTTTGTCTCTTGGCCAAATGTTGTTGTTCTTGCAATTTTACTCTTTGCTCCTCTTCTGCAGCTGCGACTTCTTCTTCTTGGTGATTTTTTCTCGTTTTCATTTCAGAACACAAATACATCAAGACATTTGAGTATCTTGTACATAAATGTAACTCATCTGGAGAACAATCTCTTAATGTAATAGCAGCTCTTTGAATCGACAGTGTTATATCATCAATAGTAATCAAAGAAAGTGACAAAATTGTAGAATCATAATTATCGATTGAATTACTCGATCCACTTTTTGAAGAATTTTTATGAGCCGTAATTGTTAAATAGCATTTTACAATAAAAGCAACTGCTCTAACCATTCTCGTTAACCATCTAACTGGCATAAATCTAAGCATTTTTAGTCTATGAACTCTATGGGCAGCATACAACATCTCATTTGCAGCATTGAATGCTTGCTCAATATATTTGGCTGATTTTGACATTTCGTCCAATTTTAAGGTCACTTTGCCATGTTTCCTATTCTTTTTCTGTTCGAGTAATGCACGAGGTGATGGACTTAATGCAAGGGAGTAAATGTATAATTTCACATAGTTAAACTCAAATATAAATGATTCCCTCTCTATATATTCGGCAATCTCATTGCATACTTTTGAGTTCGGTTTCAACCAATGAGTGGTTATATTGGATATATGTTTGAACAATTTATTATTCGAAGGTGTAAGAAATGCCTTATATTTTCGATCCCAATTATTAATCAAGGGACTAATAATATTCAACACTGACAAATTCTGTCTTTGAGATAACAGTCCTAATTGGGCTTTGTACCCATACAATGATTCGTGTCCAAGGGATATTATTTGAAGCAATTCAATTTGAGCCTTTTGTGATTTTGTAAATTTAAGTATATGCTCAGTGGAAACTCTTCTCAAATCCTCTTCTGACATTTTAAGCATCTTGTCGTCATCATCCTCTTCCTCTACTTCCTCCATATACTCTTCTGTTATCTCATCTTCATCTAAGTCAACTTCGGACAATGAATGAGCCAACATAGATCTTCTTGCAATATTCATAACAGAATTAATCTCAGCAATATGAGTGGCAATGAAGGTCTTGGAACTAACCTCCATGAATCCCATGTCTTGTGCCAATCTAACAGCAGACCCAATCAACATCCATGCCATTCTATAACTTCTTCTCATTGCACCCAACCCGGCAAGGTTAGGTTCGTTGTCAACACCGCCGCCATTAAAACCAGATAAATTGTTTATTCCCAAAGAGGACAGTCCTTCGTCGTTGTTTTCATCCGCTTTATTAGCATAATCTGACCATCTCCAGTGAATGGCACGAGGATTCCATTCAGTAAATAATAAAAATGCAAAAATTGTCCCAATTGATCTAGTGCTTGCTTCTGCCCAAACTGTTTGGGAAATTAATCGTTGAACATAAAGCCACAACCTATCATGAACTTCTATATTTCTGGGAACGCTGGTATTCCCGGAAGTACTTGTGTTATTTTCAAATGGATGGTATCTAGACGAGATTGTTAAGATAGCACACAATAAAATGGGATATCCGGAAAGTACCTTCGGAGAATGAAGAAACTTTGGCAAGTGTGGAAAGAATGGATGCATCGTTGTGAAAAATAGATTAATCAACCGTTCGGCTTCTTGTTCTGTTAAGATTCCATTGGGAGGAGGTCCAATATATTCTATATTGGAAAGTTTGTTAGATGCTTTAGGTCTCACTACATAGCCATTTTCAGCCGGTGGCATTGTCATCCTCTTTGTAGTACTCGGCATGATGAAAGCAGGAATTGATGATTTTTGAGGAGGTTTCTGGTGGTGGTGATGGTGCTGATGATGTCCATGGTTATGACTGGGCTGATTATTTTGCTGATTAATATCATCCGCTGGGGTTTCGTTAGTATTTGCACCATTATTAGTGGTCGCTTGATTTACAGCCGGAGAGGGGACTCTTGACGATGTATTCGATGAAATACCTCCATTGGTATCTTGTTCTGGTGGGACATCCAGGTTTGATGACAATACGCTATTCGTTTCACTTCTCATTTTAGCTTCTATTTGTTCATATCTCGTTCTGCCGTCTATATTATCTCTTTCATCGGCCTTAGCTATAGTTCCAGCTGCATTCGCCAAAAATACTAATGCCCCCTCCATAGTTGAAAAATGATTGGGAGTCTTATTTTGTTGAGGAGAATCTTGTTGAATTGAGGATGAACTTTGATTTGCTGAAATATGGACCGGAGGGGTAGAAAATGGTAGTAACGAACCCAGTGGGGTTGTTATCTGAGATTGAAGTGGCAATGTTGTTGTAGCAGGAGTAGCAAGTGCGCCATCTTGACCAAGAATACTACTAACTCCGGGGAGCTTCTGACGCAGCTCCTGAGCATTTGGTCTACCATCATTAAGCCTTGGGATAGCTGGTGATTCATAAGGATATCCAGTGGGTAAGCCAGGAGAAGTAGATCCACTTTTGACTTCCTTAACTCGCTTCTTTCTTTTCCCATCTATAACATTTCCAGAACCTCCCCGCTTGCTTTCTACAAACACACAGTCTTTACGTTCACGAAGACATCTGGCACATTTACCATCGCGGGGATTGTCAACCGGACCCAAATCACACTTTACTTTTCGAACTCGACAATTTAAACATGCTCGATAATTCCGTTTGAATTTGTATCCTGCTTCTTCAGCATTCCTTGGAGATTGATGTTGTTGCTGTTGTCCCGAGTCATACACTCCGGACAACATTTGATTTTGATTATTTAGTTCTGGCATTAATAAGCTTACCAATTAACCTTAAACGAACGATAATACTTGACTAGTTTCCAATCACCTTTGAAAACAGATTCTCTTTTACAAAGTAGATAGTTTTTGATAGAAAACGGAGAAGTAAAAAATATAGGAATTTTTTTTCCTGTGATGCCGTCTATAACCGCCACAAGTAAGCGCGACAGTTACAAGCCACAATCTTATTACTATTGTAAAAAGTTAAAACATTTATCTGTATAAATTAACTCCAGCACATATACAATAGGCAGCCAATATATCAACAATAAAAAAAATAGATGCTTAAAGTATAGGCAGGAGAAAAGAAAAACAAGATACACACTAAAAAGAGGCTAAAAAGGAACTAACCATTACATATAAAGAACAAAGAAACATAGGACAATCTTAACGCTTGTTTAATTGCAACTTCTTTATTTGATCTTCCAAGGTCTTTAATTTCAATTGCATTTCTTCCAAATCTTGATTTAATCTGTTTCTTTCATTAATAATATTTGTTTCCCATTGTCTGAATCTATGTTCTTCGGCTTTAACTTGTTCAGTAAAGAATTTCTTTAATTGATCTTCTTCTTCTTTAAACTTTGGATTGTGTAATCTTCTTGGCTTCTTTGTAATTGAAGGTTTTTTAATAACTTCACCCTTTTCATTTGTTAATTCTTCCTTGGATTCTTCATCATTTTCTTCTTCGTCGGCACCCAACTTTCCAGATCTGAAACTTTCAAAATGAATTTCATTAGTAGATAAAATCAAATCCAACATATTTGTTCTCAATAATAAACTTCTCAATTTCTTGAAATCACAATGTTGATCATTTTCAACTTCAACCACTCCCCAAGGGTATTTTCTACCTCTTGAAAAATTCCCAGGACTTATTTCAACATCTTCTTCTGACCCAATAATTGCAAATGGCATAGATTCAATCAATTGTTTGGCATGTTCTGCACTGGCAGGATCATCCAATTCCAAAGGTGGGGTATAAATGTTAATATCCTGTGCTTCAATGATTTCCCTAATTCTAGTTTTAAATGTATCCAATTCACCAGGAGCCAAAGTGTCAGATTTAGCAATAACTGGAATAAGATTGACTCTAGTAGAAAGTCTTTGCATAATTTCGATATCTAAAGGTTTCAATGAATGACCAGTAGGTCTAATGAAATAAAGACATGCATGTACTCTCAAATCTTTTTTGTTAATACGACTTGGTTGTCTTTCTTGTTTCATATATGATTCATGTTGATCGTCAATAAAATCAATAATTGGTGTCCAAGAATCATTATTATTAACATTGTTACCAAATCCAGGGGTATCAATAATATTTAATCTAATTTTAAAATTTTTTTCTTCAAGTATAGCTCTTACAATTCCAATTTCAACAGTTTGTTGAGCCGACTGAAATTTGTTATGTCTCTCACTTGGTTCTTGGTGAGGTTTTAAAGTTGTTTGGAAAAGAGTATTAACAAATGTTGTCTTACCCAAACCACTTTCACCGGCAACCATAATTGTAAAGGTTGCTCCTTCTTTAGATACAATCTTATACCTATACTCATAAGTTAGTATTTTTGAACGTGTATTATACAGCGTATGTAAACATAGCTATTTTGGAAGGACAAAAAAAATCAAAAATCGTTAAACTCGGCTAATTAAAACAAAAACCATTTGATCTCAGACTAAAAATTGTCTACTTCGACAGTCGGTTAAGAACATACCTTTGATCAGGCAAACTTGTGATCCCAACAGGTTCTGGCATTGTTGATATAATTTTGCTAATTTGTTAAATTCAAGTGTTGTAAATCAAATGCTAAAGTACTTAGTTTACTTGTGTTTTTTTTGTTTTTTTTCGGTCAATCATTAGCGTTTTTCTTTTGGCTGTGTTCACCACCAAAAAATTTGTTTATTTGTTTCATAGTGTGCGTGTACTTAGTTCAAAAAAAGACACGCGTCCATCGTCTTACATTAGTATGCGTAACCACCGGTTGATGGTTGTAGCCAATGCTTATACTTTGAAGTTGATTATTACTCACTTCGATAGTAGTATATTGATTCAATAACGTAAAAACTTTAATCGACAATTTATATTTGTATTTATATTTAGATATATAGATTCAGAGATTAGAGGTGACAACAAGGCTATCTCTATGTATAGTATAGTAAAGTACATTGTATGAGTAACCCAAGTATGAACAGAATAAAATTTTTGAAGTTAGGAATTGAAACAAAAAAAGTTATAAATGATAACGGAATAGTTAAAACAAAAAAAAAATCAAGTGAAAAATCAAACAAGGTATAGGACAAGGTAACAAAATAATTTTAAAAGAATTATGGGTGATGTAAACACAACTTGGGCTGTAATTGATGATGATGTAATTTGATGATGATGTAAATGATGATGTAAATGATGTTAAAATGTAAGACGGGGGGCGGCGGACAAAAAGGGTGGAGTACTAAAAATACTTGATATTAAATTCACACATGAATAAAACTAAAACTTTACATACATCTATTCTTCATCAGCCTTGGCTTCTGATGACTGTTGAGCTGGTTGCTCTTCGGTAGCAGCTGGAGCTTCAGATAAATCGGTCCATAAAGTCAAGTTATCTCTCAATAATTGCATGATTAAAGTGGAATCCTTGTATGAATCTTCAGATAAGGTTTCTAAATCAGCAACGGCATCATCAAAAGCTTGTTTAGCTAAATGACAAGCTCTGTCTGGAGAATTCAAAATTTCATAATAGAAAACAGAAAAATTCAAAGCCAATCCTAATCTAATTGGATGAGTTGGTGGTAATTCAGTTACAGCAACATCAGAAGCAGACTTGTAAGCTTCTAAAGATAAATCAGCAGCTTCTTTACGTTTGTCGGCAACGGCAAATTCAGCCAAATATCTGTGATAATCACCCTTCATCTTGTAATAAAATACTTTAGATTCACCAGTTTGAGCTGAAGAAATCAAATGATCAGTTAAAACAGAAAGAATATCTTCACAAATTTTAGATAATTCAGCTTCAATCTTTGAACGATATTCTCTAATTAAAGCAACTTGATTTTCATTACCTTTAGATTCTTCCTTTTGTTCAATTGAAGAAACAATTCTCCAAGAAGCACGACGAGCACCAATAACATTCTTGTAAGCAACTGATAACAAATTACGTTCTTCAACAGATAATTCTTGACCAGAAGAGGCAACAACCTTCATGTTTTCAACCATTTCTTCATAACGTTCAGCTTGTTCGGCTAACTTAGCGAGGTAGACAGAGTCTTCACGGGAAGCAGGCATTGTTTGTAAGGAGTTTGAGATAATTTAAAATGTGATTTCGAAAAAATTCTAATAAAAATGGAAGTTCAAAACAAAACAAAATTTACCTTGTAATAAATAAATACTATTCTGTTTTCTAAATTGAATTTAGTTGGCTAAAAATAAGTGTTAGTAAAATTGAATTTTTAATGTTAATGAGATAGATTCTTTGAAAGCAATTTCAAATTCCCTAGTATTGTTATCCGAGGTTGTTTTGCAATTGATTGGTAGGATATCGATTGACATACTATGATTATTGAGATTTATTATGCACAAGTTATTCTGTGGAAAAATTGAAAAATTAAAGACTTTTCCCAATTCTAAAAATAAATCAAACTCTTGATTCGAGGCGGTGTGTGTATGTGGTGTCATACGTATCTTTTTGGTTGTAACTTGAGGTTGGAAAAAAACTCCCACAAATCTAGCACGGGTCGTGCAAAGGAGTCAAAAAATTCTTCGCCCACAACAAAAAAAACATTTTGCCCGAAATTTGTGTAGGATTCCGATTTTCTCCCAACAGCATTTTTTAGTTAAGTATTAGACAGCACACAAAATATAAACAACCCACATTAACTCATAGGCATGACTAACCCACAAAAAATTAACCACATTAATTAGTCAACTCATCACAATCAGTACTGTTATATGGGGTACACTTCCAATAAAATATACTCTCATAAGATCTCTAGTATTACCCTGTCAATATATCCAATGTGTGACCGTCAATTTGTCAGACCTGGTGATATCATGATAATAATAATCACGCAAAACAAAATAGTAAAATCTCTAGTAAAATAATCAATCAATCAATTCTGGGATAATGTAATAAATCAATCGAATTCACCTCCTTTCGTCATGACTACATCTATCAATTGAATGGATAAGGGCATTTTATTTTCGCGTGCAATCTATGCAAGTTTCAAACAAGGGATGGTTTAAGTTTGCCGTCAAATTATGTTACAAACAATTGCTTGGAATTAACACATGTTTCCCACATTAAATATTACCTAATTTGAATCTCTATCTCCTCAATTACATGAATAAAATTACATACTTTTTTAAGATTTCTCTTCAGTTGGGTTTAAATTCACTTTAAAGTTAGACAAAACTTGAAAAGAAGGAGAGGTGGTGAGGAAAAAATCTTGAAACTTGAAATTGAAAAAAGTTTTTGTTTTGTTCACTTTGAGTTGTTTTTTTTGTCTTTGTCGTGTAAAAATCAATTCTCACCTGAGAGTGTTGTTACAGGTTAGGCCTAGTCAGAAGAAAAAACCAGTGTGGAACCTGTAAGATTGTGTTTTGCAGGTTTGAAATTGCAGTTTAACTTTGTCACAGCAAAAGTCAATTGTCAGAATATATGGAAGAGAGTAATAAAACAATGTAGGTTCTGTTTAGTTGTCAGGCCAAGAATTCTTTACCCTGCTTGTCACATTATTACATAAACTTCCATTGCAATTTTTTTTTGTAGGAACAGAAGATCAAAATTTTTGCCTAATCAGGCGTTATGCATGTGTGGTGACGAAATAATTTAGTCGCAATAAAGAGAGGCAGAGCTACACCGCCATGTACATTAATTAAATGTCAAATTCAGCAGTAGTAGGCTTAACTCAAGAGTAATTAATGCTCATGTTCCAATCGGCCTTTCGGTCAGGAAGCCGGTGATCCGTTTGTTGTCGTCTCTATGTACAGTCAATCCAAGAATTTTCTTGTTTTTCAAACTCCGTTTGCGCTTCCACCTGTCCAGGCGATATATTTTTCTCTCATGTTTATGTTCTATCTGCTGCCTCGCTAATATAATTTGAAAAATTTCGCGTCTATTTCGGAGCCACGTCGCCCTACAAATTAACGTGTAGATAGAAAACATAGAATGACTTTGAATCATTGCCATATTGTACTTGATCTTTCTCAATACAAACCTACAAACTACTCTGAGTATCATTCTCTCTCAATAACAAACAATTATCTAGATAAACTTTTAAGTTTCATCTTCTCTATATATTTTCTTTCGTCTGATGTTAGAGAATTTCTTCATGTGATCGTGTTTTCTATTGGAACAGTTAATCAGAAGGACAAATTTTATTAATTTACAAATATATAATGCTTTAATCTAATTGCATGGATTCAACAGCCATATTGGATTGACTCATTTTATAAGGATTAATTTCCTTTACTTTAATACCAAATCTCTTATCTTTGGTTAATTGAATCAAATGTGAAACAGTTTCATTGATTTCTCCAGTCAATTTATATTGTGAATGTACCCAACTTGGTCTTGCAGTCTTTTCACCACCAGTCAATCTAACTACTTCATTCCCAGTATTATTTATTATAACAGTAGTTGATTCTCTTACATTGCTTATATTCTTTCCGTGTTTTAATAACGCCTTCAATTTCAATGATGATATACCTAATTTAGGTAATGGGATTTCCATACCTGGTAAAACCGGTTTGGCAGCATCAATACCATGTTTCCCAGTAGGGTTAGCAGTTAATAATATTTGTTCCAATGGGATAAATTTAGTGATTTGAATAGGTTTTGCCTTGATTAAATGACGGTTGGTTAATTCAGATGCACCTAATCTATGTGATTTCATATCTTGACCAATTGCTTCAATTTGTTTTGTAATTTCTTCATCACTGGTTTCCAAATTAATAGGGAAATTCTTACCAATATAATCCAATTTAAATGGGAACACGGAAAATTCATTATCAATTTCACTTAATAATTTACGGGAAGTTTTCAATTTTAATTGATGAGTAATGGCAAAATCACGAATGAAAATAGAACTCTTGCAATTAAATTCTTGTCTATTGTTCTTACCAGTGAAATGATCAATTTCTTCAGTAGTTATAATACCAATTTCACCAACATTTTGTAATCCAGCCATACGAATATCAATTTGGTATACTTCTCCAGGTAAAACAACAAATTCATCCGTAGGAACAGCGGTTGAATTATTGGTTTGACTAGGCTTTGGGGTATTATCTTGTACTATTAATTCGGTTGAAGTAGTAGCTTGTTTCAATAATCTACTTTCTTGATGAGATTCATCCCAAACAACACCTTTGAAATCACGTTCTGCAACTACCCCTTCGGCTTGTCCAGCTAAGAATCTTCTAACTCTTCTAATCTTTGATCCAGGAACAACAATACAGTTGAAAGAATCAGCAATGGCATCAACAAGACCTCTAATTTGTTGACCGGTTATAGTATTGCTTTGGTTTCTTAAATTGTTTGGTAACTTTTCAGGGGATAAGGAAGAACCTAATAAAGCAACCATGGTTTCGACTGCGACATTAGCAGCACAAATAGCATCAGCATTTGAACCTAATAATGGACCACTAGGTTTGAAATCAGGCGATGGTGGATAAATAACCATGGTATGACTTACTTGTGAAGCATACCCATCAATATGAACCCCCAAGTTAATAGTTACCACATCTCCTTCGTTAAATGTAAATGTACGTTCGTCATCGATTTCAGGAGCAAATCCGTTAATTAATTCATTGACATTAATAGTGGTTGGATGAGCAATTCCCTTTTCATTAACGGTATTAACGTATTGACGTGATAATAATTTCAACAAAAACGAGTCAGTTAAAAGACATAATTGTTGAACGGTGATTTTTGCACCAGTTAAATGATAAGAATTGTTTATTAATGATCTAATATATGTTAATCCTGTTTGGGTGATTTGACCAGCTACTCTATATTTTTCAAGGACAACTTCATCCAAGATGTTCTTTTGCTTAAGCAAAACATCTGCATCTTCCTGACGTACTGCAAGTTCCATTTTTTAATATAATACTTGGTGAATAAAAGTCTATGATTTGAACTTTTCACTTTTTTTTTTAGATGGGCATCGCTCACTAATTTAGGAGTGGAAAAAAAAATAGTTCTGCACATAAAGAAAAAATAGAATTGCTGCAAATTGTCACTCACATTATCAAAGAAGTTTAACATATCCGTTGGTATCTGTATCTTGTTGCAAAGCATCCAAATGATCGTTTGTTGGTTACAAGGTGGAATAACTGCAATTAATGTTATGTTATATTTCTAACAGAAATTGTTCAAATTTTCTAAGAATGTTAGTTTTTGAATAAAATGTTATAGTTAAATCGACATTGAATTTGAAAATGAGAGCAACTTAAGATATTACGCATAGCAAAAGGTTGCTCAGACCAGAACTAACTAAGATTTACAACACTTACAGAAATATTCTTAGTCAATAAATATTAGTAGAAATTGCGTAGCTAACTATCTAACTAATCTACTGTCTTTTTACTGTCAAGAATATCTAAGTAACGGAGACATTAGTCGTTACGACATTTATCACGTGCGGGTACGATACGTTGCTGCGGTGAGTAAATGTTACCACGTAGCCGGTATTGAGGCTGTGACACTTAAGGTGAGAAATTTTCACATCTCGTATAGTTATATAGATCTTTCCTCAAGGGTTTTAGAAATGTTTTTTTTTGTCTTTCAATAACTATTTGCTGGCAATTATAAAACTAAATGGTTCATAAGCATATCCCTCCCCCAACTCAAAGAGTAATAGTTCAAGAGCCATTATCGGTTCAATTTCAGTCATTATTTGAGGATCTACCATTTCAAATGAAAATAGCTTTTGATTTAGTTACGTAAAGTGATGATTCCATCCCAAATGAAGTAAAGCTCCGCTTGATGAATGTAGCTTCATTCACGGCTCTTGAAAGGCTCTTGAAAGAGTTTATGTTCATCAAGCAGAGCTTTACTCCATTTGGGATATGATCATCAATAAGAAGATAATCTCATTCAACAAATCTCCACCACTATAAGTTGATGATTGATATCCACCATTTGTTATTAAACAAATGGTGGATATTAAACAAATGGTGGATATTAAACAAATGGTGGATATCAATAATAACAAATGGTGGATATTAAACAAATGGTGGATATCAATCATCAACTTGAATTTGGTGGTAAGCTACAAGTTAGTTTTCTAATTCAACAAGTGGTGGAATTTGAGAAATGTTACACTATCAAGTCCGGAGAAGTAGTTTCAAGGGAAAGACGCCATGACTGTACCCACAGTGACAAGTCTAATCACCATGCTGTCTACGGTGTTGAAGTGGAAGTCTTTCCCGGACTCTTTAGTTTTATATGGAATGTCTAACTAATTTACTCGTATATATAGCCCCCTGTGATTCAATTACTTGCTTTAGTTAAGCCCTGCGAGGGGGAGGCCATAAACTTATGAAACGCTTTTAGTTTTTACAATTTTTTCCAAAAATGTTTCCACTGATATCTCTATAGTATGCTTTGATGTGCTAAATAGCTTTGATGTGCTAAACACATAAAAGCATACTATAGAGATATAGAACACTAGAGAAATCCATCTGTGTTTTTTATTGGTTTATTTGGTATTAATTTCCTTGAGATCCTACGAAAAGAATCCTGAGATAACGCTTCCTTCTCTAAGTCTATAAAGCATTGTAATTCTGGTTGTCTTGCTGCTAGGCTCTCAAAGAAATTACCCCCCAATTAAAACCAATAAAGCCTTCTAATTCTTTTTGTCTTGGTGCACCTATTAAACTCCTCAAGATTCATAAGAAGGTATGGTGTTTCTTGATTTATATTGGATTTAGTGTATTTATCATACCATGCATCAAATCATGCTTTTCAGTTTGTGCTAAGATATTCCGTAATTTCCTGTTTGAATCTGATATAATTTTGTGAGGGGTCTTTCTTTGGAAAACATAATACCAGGGGAAGACCATTCGTTTGGAATTCGCGGAAGTGGATATTTCCCACCAATTATCTCTTCTATAATCAATTGGATTTTGGTTCTTAGCTTGATGGTGATATTCTCAATAGGGGAATTGATATGTACTTAAGAGTTCTCTCCCATTCCTTGTCGACTTTAACTCTCTCATCAAGCGAAAAGGGATGAAAGACTTAAAGTCGACAAGGAATGGGAGAGAACACTTAAGTATATTGATGAGATGTGTCTGCTGGTCATGAATAGATCTAAAATTGCGACGACTGTCTCCCGACGTGGGTTCCAATAAACTGTCATCATATATATTGTGTAAAACACCAGCCTTACTAACATCAGAAGCATCCGTGCATACGAGAATAGGTTTTCCCAGATCCAAAGGGACAACTATAGGTTCATGAATCAACAAATTGTGCTGAGAAGTCGTCCCTTAAAGGCGTCTTCCAGTACATCGATAGGGAGAGCGTGACAAGCGCTCGTAATGATTTCGCCAAGGGTTTCAAGGTTTACGCCACGAAGCTCGAGGCGAGGAGAAAGGAATCAGCCCTCGGGCTTGGTGCCTTTTTTCAATGCCCCCTGTAGCGCAGAGTGGCGTAGATTTCTTTTTGCAGGGCTTAGACAAGGTTATGTTTGTCTGGTACTTCGATTTTATCGACGAGACCACGTGCAAACTTCGTCCTGGCCATCGCTCGCTATTATACCAGATGGCGGCAGATGAAGGACAGAGGCACTGCTAGCCTGTTTACTGGATGATGTATCGACATGGCTATTTGTATGCAATTCATTCCCAATACTCATATTGCCAACCTCTAGGCTGTAGCTGGATGATGTGTCTACATGGCTATTAGTATTCATTTCATTCCCAATACTCATATTGCCAACCTCTTTACTTACCCAACCATGATGAGTATTGGTAACGAAATGAACACAAACAGTTACGTTGATACGTCATCCAGCTACAGCCTACCATCCGTCAATAACGTCGGTAGAGGAGGCAGAGCGCTGGGTGGTTCCGTGGCTAACAGACGTGTTGTAGCCAATAACTCTCGAGGTGCTGAGACTGGAAATGGTAATGGTGCCAATACCGACTCAGCCAAGGTGGGTAAGAACCGGATTAGAAAACGAGGTAGGGTAGGAAATTCGCAAGATGGCTCCTAATGGTCCACCCCCTGTCTCATCTACTCCTCTGCAATATTAGGGCTAGGCGATCGTCACGAAAGTTATGATGACACCACCTTATCTTCACACAAAACATTCAATTCAGCAAATTCCATCGTGGCGCAAATGTGGAAAACACCAACCACTGATCTAAGTAATCTAATGATTTTCAAATTAATGAACATTTTTATTCTCTCCAAGATGTATTACAGGGACTTACACATCCCCATTACAGCTCTTTGCTCAACTCGAACAGGGAGACCCAATCGAGAAAAGGCTTACCTTTCAATATCAAAAAAACTCATGCAACCATCAAAAGGATTATACATTCTCCAATACGGATATCACCAACAAAACTTGGCGGTTTTAGTTTAATTAACAAAATGATTTATTCCTTATTTACAGAATCAACAGTCGCCTCAATTCAAACCAAAATTCAATAGAATGCCCAATCCGAAATTTTTTTTTTATAAATTAAGTGGACAGTTATATTTTTCGTTTTTTGCAATGAAAATTATATCACGTGATCGCACCGAAAGTTATTGATTTCCTAAAAAGGCAACTTGTCGGAGTGAAATTAGAAATCTTTTGGGTGTTGCAATATTTTTTTTTTGATTTTTTGCAATTTATATAAATACTATAGGATCATCAAAATTAAAAAACACAAATACTTAAAGAAATTAAAACAAAAATACTATAACAAACATAAAGATTTCCAAAATGTACAATTGAACTCTTGAAACAATGTTCAATTGGAAAGAATCACCAGCATTAACAGCAGCAGTTTGCGTCCCACCATGTTGAGTTCCAGTTGTAGTGCCGTGATTCTGAGCGCCTGTAACTCCAGTAGCATGATTCTGAGCGCCTGTGATACCGGTACCGTGATTCTGAGTTCCTCCATTATTCTGGGTGCCTCCGTTATTCTGGGTACCTCCGTGGTTCTGAGTGCCTCCATTGTTCTGATTACCTCCATTAGTACCTCCGTGATTCTGACCACCACCATTATTCTGGTTACTACCACCGTTGTTCTGACCACCACCGTTATTATTAGTACCACCACCATTATTATTAGTACCACCACCATTATTATTAGTGCCACCACCGTTATTCTGATTGCCACCACCATTGTTCTGACCTCCACCATTATTCTGATTACCACCACCATTCTGAGTACCAGGATCGTTTCCAGTTCCAGTACCAACCGCAACTCCACCAGGATCGGTACCAGTGCCGGTTCCAACACCTCCACCGGGTTCACTAGTAGTTCCAATACCACCTCCTGGCTCACTAGTTGTACCTACTCCACCACCAGGTTCACTAGTTGTACCTACTCCACCACCAGGTTCACTAGTTGTACCTACACCACCACCTGGTTCACTTGTCGTACCTACTCCACCACCAGGTTCGCTTGTAGTACCCACACCTCCTCCAGGTTCACTTGTAGTACCTACTCCACCACCTGGTTCACTAGTGGTACCTATACCACCACCTGGCTCACTAGTTGTACCAATACCTACTCCAGGCTCACTAGTTGTACCAACACCTCCTCCGGGTTCGCTTGTAGTACCTATTCCACCACCAGGTTCACTTGTAGTACCAACACCAGGGTCACCAATAGCAATAGTACCAGGATCAGCAGGGTCACCAATAGCAACAGCAGTACCCGGATCACCACCTGGAAAAACAGTATTACCAGGCTCAGTACTATCGATACCACCGGGAGAATCACCAGCAGGGTCAGTTACAACAGCACCAGGGTCAACACCCACACCAGGGTCAGTTAGAACAGCAGCACCACCAGGATCAGTATCGGCCAACGCTCCAGGTTCAGTAACATCGCCACTATCATCCTGTTGGGTTTCAGTCAGTTCTTCTCTTCTAACTAACCCTACAACATCAATAACTTCCAATTGAACCGCTTGACTGAAGAATCGTTTCTGTTGAGTGAATGACCTCCCCATTCCACTATGTAAATTGACCCCATGATAAAATTGAGAGTCACCATTATAAGTCAAGACATCAGTTCCATCAAATTTACCAATCCCCCAGCTTTTGGTTTCTGGGGTTTTGGTCCCGACAATTCCAGTAGATGTAAGCTTTAAAAAGTATCGGTCCCAAGTTTCTAATTCTCCGGTATCATGTAGATAAAGTTCATATTCATGAGGATCTTCAAGGGTACTGTATAGTAAATTCTTATACGAGGCAATGTTCACAGGGTGCAGTTCTCCAATTACTCGAAGTTTGAATGAACGTATATTAATACCCGAAGCCAAGAAAAATATGTAAAATAAAATTAACAATTTCATTCAGGGTTGTGTGGTTAGAAAATAAGAACATGGGAAGAGATGGGGATATTTCTGGTGTTTAAGTAGTGAGAAGTTTGGCCATGTCTCATGTTTCAGACATGTGTTGGTGTTACTATAATTGGACTTACGTGATTCTTCGTAAGTCCGTTTACACTACCTTTGGATAGAAGGCTTTGGAATTCAGATTGCAAAATTGATTTTTCCCCTCTAAAAATAATTGAAGTTGCATTTACGAAAAAGAAGCCCTGTTCCCTTTTAATATTAAAATTGAAAAAGCCTGTGGCTTAAGCTGGAAAAACGTTTAGATCTGGATAAGCCTATATAAGCCAGGTATTTGAAGAACTTGGCATCAATTAGCGGAAACCAGAACATACGAATCAATTGATGGTGATTACCGACAGTTTGGAACTTTTCTTGGAAGGTACACCTTTGTAAGGGTCCCCTCCACAGTAAATCCCTTTGATAAGTTTATTTTTAAATTATTTTTTAGTTTTAATGGTCACAAGAAAAATTTCAGGCCGTATCTGAGACATTACAAAAGGCTGCAAGATTAATCAATTCTTTTTTTAAAATCGGTGATTTTTGAATCAGATATGGGAATTCGAACTTAAATGATGTTAGTATGATCAGAAACATCATTTTCAATACTGAAACGTCCAGTACAAAACAAATTAATAAGAGTAATTGCCTCTCACAGGGTATATGACGAAACTTGTAAATGAGTAACATAGAAGAAAATTATGGAGGAATGGGAGAAAGAGGCTTAGTGATTTAGAAAGAACATGCCCTAAAAAGATTTATGCGTAAATCGTATTTCTAGATTCCATCACTTGTAACGTTTACGGAGGGCTTATACTCCTCAAACGGTCTTATCACCGGTGTGGGTGAGATAGACGGAGGTAATTCACATTACTAATACGTATTGACAAAAAATAAGTGACTTGAATTATAATACTCTTCGATACAGAGGTACAGGGAACTCCCCTTGGTCTTACAGATCTAAATCTCCAAATTTTCAGATTTTCAGTCATGAATTCTCTAAGTTAGCTGGGAGATAATTGCTCTCAAACTTCCGTCCTAAAGTTATTTCCAAATTACCATGACTCACATTTTACTAAATACGGAAGAAAGTCAAGGTTGCTAAAGTCAATTGGGTTAAAATTGCTTTCGACACTTCAACGTTGCTGCTTTTACCTTCTGCTTTAAGAACGCGCAACAAAAAAACATCAACTCAATTCTCCAATCAACCACCACAGCACCATGTCCTGGGAACAAGTTACATTTTCACTCAGTCCCAGAAAGAAAGGCTGCTATCTCATAACCGATGAAGTATTACGGAACATCCCGCAAATCAAAAATTACGAAATTGGTATCCTTAACTTATTTTTACAACATACCAGTGCCGGATTAACTTTGAATGAAAATTATGATCCTGATGTAAGAGAAGACATGACTGCTTCATTAGACCGAATGGTCCCCGAGGGTGATTTCTACATTCATGCCGATGAAGGACCCGATGATATGCCTGGTCATGTTAAGAGTAGTACTGTTGGTGTTAATTTAAGTATTCCAATTACAAATGGTAGACTTGCTACTGGGACTTGGCAGGGGATTTATTTATGTGAATTTAGAACTTATAAACATACAAGAAGGGTTGTGGCGACTATAAATGGAAAGAGGAACTAGTTTTCATATACTTCTATAGAATAGTTTCGTAGGATTGTTTCTCGTTGTTGTTTCAAGAGTTCAAGTCGGGAAGTTAGTTCAGATAATCGTTTGGATATTTCATCGTAGGCTAGGTTCCACCATCCGTTATGACGGGGACATTTTCGTTTATCTTTAATACAGAGTCTGTCTTGGAATGTATCACTTATTTCTTGTTCCTCTTGTTCGTCGTCGTCTTCGACATTGTATCTACGTTTAATTTGTTGACTTAAACTCTCATACAATTCATCGTTGTTGATTATTTGAGAGATTAGTGAATCTTCATATGTGATTAACTTGTCATGATAACATAAATCGATTTTCTTTTTCTTGTTTGACCCACCTCGTTTTGGTTTCTTGGTTTTGGAAATCGATGTTTCTTGATCGGGGTAGATCAACGAGATTAACCTTTCATTTAATGTTTTTATATTTTCTTTAGTTTCTATTAATCGAGAAAGTTTGAGATTTTCTTGATTAATTAAGTTGTTTAAATTGGTATATTTTGTTGAAATCATTTGTAAATCCAGTTTCACATCGTCAGGGAATGACTCTAACTTTTCATCAATTCTATACTGGTTAACTACTCCCAACTCAGGAAATTTATCTCCTAATTTGTTAAACTTTGCATGATCCTGCCCTACGAAATCAAGTATATCCTTAACGACCCCAGTACTTAACTGAGAAGTTCCCAACAACACTTGTTTCAAAAATAATTTCCCATGATCTTCACTACAATACTTTGATTCCGACTTAATCGCCTCATAACAACTCTCCAATCGACACTTTCGTTTCCATTTCGAAACACCAATACCTTTCCATTGACAAAACTTACAATAAAACTTGGCAATTAAATTCGAATACTTGGGGTTTACATTCATGCATTTAAAATGAAACCATTCTTCACATCCATCACAAGCAACCATCAATTCTCCATGATCGGGTTTACGACAAACACAGAAAACTTCCTCACTGTTTAAGTCGAATTTAGGAGCATTGGTGAATTTCTTGAATTGTTTGGCGAGTTCTTCTGAGGTTTCTTCGGGGGTTGGTGAGGTCAGTTTATGCTTGCGGGTGGGGATGTATGATGGACTGGGTTTTTTCCGTCGATGGGTTGTGGGGTCTGAGTCTGGAGATGAGTCTCTGTATGTGGGTTCTTCGTATCTGTCTGACATGGTTGTCTTGTGTATGTATAGACTAATTGAAAAAAATTCGCGTCATTTTTTAGTGATATGTAAATTCGTACCAAGTGGAGTTACTACTATGGCTAGGTAGCAATGGAAGAAAATTGTCCGATATGTGGAAAGTTAATTGATCAGAAACTTCTAGAACGACATGTAAACAGTTGTTTAGATAATCTAGAAGGGACACCTACACCTATACTTACAGCTGATGACACGATTGAAGAGGAAGATACCACCAATGATGACATACCAGATAAGAAACGAAATATGTTTAGTGCACTTGGCCTAAAAGCTGATTCGTCACAGACCATAAAGAAAAAGAAGAGCGTGAAGGGTTCTACGTTGACTGATTTATTACTTAAGGAACGACGCGTCAAACTGCTGCAAGATAAACCTGAACCATCACTTGAAGAGCAATTTAAAGAAGCAGTAGCGGATACCAGTACTCAAAGAGTGAAATCAGAGGAGATCGCAGAACAGGAACCTCCAAAGAGACAATCGGACATTCTCACACGAGCCAACGAAATGCATGAATTAAAACGACTCGCTAGTCTTCCCCTAGCACATCGACTTCGACCAAAATCATTAGACGACTTTTACGGACAGGAACACCTTCTCGGGAAAAACGGACCATTACGTAACATAATTGAAGCCGATCACATCCCATCATTTCTCCTATGGGGTGGACCCGGAATTGGGAAAACCACATTAGCGAGAATAATTGCCAAATCCACCAGTTGTAAATTTGTTGAATTGTCAGGAGCAGAAAGCAATGCCAAATCACTCAAGCAAGTGTTTACTCAAGCTGAAAATCATCGGAATTTGACTAATCAACGCACGATTTTATTCCTTGATGAAATTCATCGATTTAATAAAGCGGTACAGGACTTGTTATTACCCGCGATTGAAAAGGGGGTTGTTACTGTGATTGGAGCCACGACTGAAAATCCGTCATTTACGTTGAATAACGCCTTGCTTTCACGAGTTCATACTTTTGTAATGGAGCCGTTAACTCAGGAGTCAATTGTGAAGATTCTAGGAAGGGCATTGTATGAGGTGAATAAATTTAGAAAACAAGTTTATGGATTACATTATGTTTCATTACTGAAGGATGGATTTGATTATATTGCTAGTTTAAGTATGGGTGATTCCCGAATTGCCTTGAATATTTTAGAATCGGTCAATGCATATTTGTCAACCGATAAGTTTTCCACGGCAGACGAACCAGAAGGAACTAAACAAGGAGTTATTAAGATTGACGAGTCAATTCTTCGTCCACTTTTAAAAACTAGGAATTTCCATCAAGTTTACGATCGAAAGGGTGAGTCTCACTACGATATAATCAGTGCATTTCATAAATCAGTAAGAGGGTCTGATCCAGATGCCGCCATGTTTTACCTAGTTAAAATGTTGTCAGGCGGAGAAGACCCCATGTTCATTATCCGACGAATGATAGTTATCGCATCGGAAGATATTGGATTACGTGATAGTTCAGTCCTCCCATTTGTCGTAGCAGCCAAGGATGCCCTTGAATTTGTTGGTATGCCTGAAGGTGAAATCATATTGGCTCATGTAGCTAATAAATTAGCGAGATCTCCTAAATCAACTAAATCATATCGATCGCTTCGCACAGCACAGAAATTGATTAGTGAAGAGCCGGAATTAACTAAGTTGCCCGTTCCTTTACATTTAAGGAATGCTCCTACAAAGTTAATGAAGGAATTGGGATATGGCAAGGAGTACAAGTATAATCCGAATTATGTTCATGGGAAAGTGAAACAGGGATATTTCCCAGATGGAATGGAACCAGTGAAGTTCTTGAATGATGTACATCTTGGAAGGGTGAAGGATCCGGAGGTTGATGAGAATGAGTATGAATTGAGCAAATTAGCTGAAGAGGATTATACGAAGTTTAAAAAGAGGTTTAGAGAAAAGTCAAGACAGGATTATAACGAGGTTAGTTTCGGATATGATGAATTCTTAGATAAGGATGTTCAACCGGAGTATTTTGAAGGAGAGGTGGAAGAGGAAGACGATGAATGTAGGAATAATTTTGGGAAATCTTATGATGAATTTCTTGATCCTGATAGTCAACCAGATTATTTTGATGGTGATACTGATATATTAGAGTAGTCTACATAGAATTATTATAACATCCTTTCAAATTATCTATATTGAGATATATATGGTTATAGTTAAATTCTTTACCTTTTGATCCTTTGTTTATCATCAATTTTATTCCATTTTCATTTGCAGTCAAGCCTTCAAGAGTCAAATTTTTTAAGTCGTCTAATATATAATCTTGAGTTTTAATAGGATTCATTTCAATTATGTTTATTAATTCATTAATAGATTCTTTATTTTTTATGCCGTATATATTCATTTCATCTCCATCAAAATCGGCGTTAAAATCACCACACAACAATGGATTTATAGCAATAGTATTATGGATATGAAATTTCAATTTAACAATTTTAATAGATGATTTGTTTAAAGAAGGCTGTCTATTTAATATTCCATATCTACATTCTATATTAGCATTAAGGGGGATATATCTATTTTTAAGTTTGGGTTTAGGGTAATTACTGATCTTATACTTCTATTTACGACGTGACCATCTACATATTTATGAAAGGCTCCATTTTTAGCTTTCAACAAATTTCTTACTTCTTTTTCAACTAATTTTTTACCATATTTATACAAATATTCTAATCTATCAGATCTTAAACAAATGGGTAAAATCACTCCATTTTTATATCTTAAATCTTGAGGATTTATATCACCAAATTTCAATGTATCTGTTTTAGGTAGTATAGAAGGGTCAAATTTTATTATAGAATATTTATTATCTTTTCTTAATATATCATAACCTAGTGCTCTTAAATAAGAGAGACATATAACAAATGATTGACTTACAGTTATTTCTTTTCTACAACAATTAGGGTTAAATTTGCCTGAAATAGGGCATATATTTATTTTAGTTTTATCTATACTCCATATTTCATTAATAGTATTCCATGCTCCTATACCTATTAATATATCTCTTTCCATTTGACCAAATCTCAAACCTCCATTATTTTTTCTTCCTCTTACGGGTTGTTTTGTTATAATATCGAATTTTCCACCGTTTCTATATTGGAATTTATCGTCTACTTGATGTCTTAAAGCATAATATTTACATGGGCCTACTAATATTTTATTTTTAATTTTATTGTCTTTTATGTAAACATCTCTTTCTATTTCTCCCATTTCTTTTATTTGACCCATTGTCATTCTTGATGGGAAAGCGTGAGGATTTATTAATAATTCCAATCTTACTTTTTTGTTTTCTTCTATATAATAAGGCATTTCATTTTCATTTACTATTAAACTTATTACTCCTTTTTGTCCGTGTATGCTTGTCATTTTATCTCCAACTTTCAATAGTTTAGTCTGAGATATAATAATTTTTATTCCATTTTTGTGTTCATTTATTTCTTCAACTATACCATCGCATGGTTATTAATAACAATTACATCTTTTAGTTGGATAGGCAAAGTTTTCTTGGTCTCATCCGAATAAGTTGAAGTGAAACTTAAACTAATGCAAGCGTTAAATGTTTAATCCCTTAATTTGTCTCTTTTCTCACTTAATTTAGTTCTAGCACCAATAGTGGCTCTAAAAGTTCCATCTGATTGTACAGGAGATTTTAATTCTAACTTTTTGACAATAGATTCAATTACATCAACGTATTCTTTTGATTTAATGGTGACATACTCCTTACCATAGTCGTTTTCCTCAATCTTTTCAATTCTCACGTATTTATTTTTCAATGAAAAGTCTAATTGAGAATCTTCCGTTCTTCTTGTTGATTGTCTATTATTGATTTTATGTCACTATTACAGCCTAAATCTTTAGATATTTTATTTATTTCTTCTGAATTCACATTAGATAATATCTTGCCTCTTTTCTTTAATTTATTAGATACTTTGCTTATATAAGATATTCTCAATTTATCATCTATACATGATCTCCATATAGTATACCCACTAGGTAAGGGCGTATGAACCACTAATCCCTCACATGTTCCTCCAATAATTTTTATTTTATTTGTTAGATCATATCCAACTACTTTAGAGTAATACACATTACACCACGATATTTTAAACTTATTGTGATCAAAACAATTGGTAAAATCCCATATAGTATCATATCTTCTAAATACTAATTTATCGTCTGGTTCGGGATATACAAAATTATCATTTTCTTCCTCTTTAATAGACATGTTTATAGTTTTTTCTTTATCCAATCTCTCATTTATTTCATTCTTTTTTATAATAGCAGTTTTCCACATATCTATATCTTTGCCTTCGCGCTCTTTTGCACATGCTGCATGGTAATATATATTTATTGTTTTATCTTTTATATTATGGTGAGATCCATACCTTATTACTCGACCTATAGATTGCTCTACTTGCCCAAAATTCCAAAAAGGTGATAATATATGCACTTCTCTTACTCTATATAATGTTATGGATTCATTTAAAACAGAAGAACCTATTAAAATAGATATTATTTTCCCATTTACGTTAGTTATACTATTAAATGCATTAAGAACACTTTGTGTATATATAGAATTAGTTTCACCATCTATTATAGCATAACATTTTCTATTTTCTGTATTAGGCCCCCATTTTGAATATCCGTTATTTTCAAGATATAAAGTCGCGCCAAATATCTTGTCTACTAGTAAACTTAGTGTCAATATTTATTAACTAGAAACCTCAAGGAAAGATCTATATAACTATATGAGAAGTGCAAATTTTTCTCCTTATGTAGGCGACACGCCGTCATTCTGGGCTACGTTCTAACACTCACATATAAAACATGTCGTCATGGCACGTGATAAATGTCGCCACGATCAATGTCTCCATTACTTGAATATTCTTGACAGTTATGTTCTAAAACATCACCTAAAAAATTAATGCCTCTTTTAACATAGAAACAAAAAACAACTGTAAGAACATTAGGCTTTATATTTTCGACTAATTTATCTATTTTAGATGATTGTTCTTCTAATGAAATAGATGGATCAAACTCTGAAGAACAACTAATAGAAGCTTGTCTTGTAGCACTAAACACATAATTATTATCTAACTTCATCGATTTATTATACTCTTCTAATTGTCTGCCTTTCATAGTGCTTAAATAAAGTGTTTCTCCATTTATCTCTTCTCCCACATAATTAATTTTGATTTCTTCTCCACTGGATTTGTCAGAAAATAAAATTCTTGGATTCTCTTCGCCTGTCAATTTAATTATACTGTCTATCATAGGAGTCGCTGTCATTATCAAAATTTTGGAATATGTCAACGTATTCATTAAATCTTTTATTTTGTCAAATCTAGTAGCATTTTCTCTTAAATTATGAACTTCATCTATTACTACTAATCCATACTCGTTTTTACATCCTCTAGAATACAACTTAGTGAACGTCATAAAATCAACATTAAATAATAATGATTTAGACCTTATATCTACAATACATTTACTATATTCTGTCTTAAAATTAATTATAGAATTTAATGAACTAGATACAAATAAAACTTTATATCCTTCCATTAAATAATAATTAGCTGAAATAGTCGACGCATAAGTTTTACCTAATCCTGTTTTATAACATACTATTAAACTTCTATGTATATTATCTATGTGCAAATAAGATAATATATCATTTTGTTCTTCAAATGTATTGATTAACCCGTATTTTGACCATTTCAATATTTCCATTTTATTTCGAATAACTGTCTTCACATATTAATTTTGTAGCCGTTTTAATACCATATTTAGATATAATATATCTAATATACACCCTTTGTATATTTCCTTCGTTTAAATTAAACATTGTTTTGGCTTTAGACCATGGAATGTGATGTGATATTATAGTTTCACAATCATGAGAAATTTCTTTATTCATGTTCCACTAACCAATGATGTTTACTTTAGATAAAAATATGAAATAACTAAAACTTGATTAAAATAACTTATACGTAAAAACTACTAAAAAACTATAAGGGGTTTTTTATAGAAAACCGCATAATTTCATGAACAAATTAAGGAGATAAACAGGCGTTTTTCTATTGGTCAAACAATATTTTATGCACAGCGGGGAATACCCGTAACACCGCCTTTGTAACACCGCCTTTCTTCAAAGGACAGGTCCTCCTAAACCTTCCTTGTACCACTCTCAACACCAGATTTATTGATTAACTCTGGAAACCTAGCCAGATACCTCAGTAGCAACTCTGGAGCCGTACGCTTCAATGCAGCTAACGTATGCCATTCAGTATCACCATCAATTTATTTAACTTCTAATGAATAACCTCGACCAACCTTCTTATGCTGTAAAATATCGACAATCTCAACTTCAACTGCGTTATTTGCATACCTTTTGAACTGTTGGGCAGGTGCAGGGGGGGCACGAAACAATGCTTCCGGCATCGATCTCTGCAACCTGAGTTGTGATATATGAAAGATCGGATCAGATCTTTTAGATGAAGGGGGAAGTACCAATTCATAATTAACCGGGGAAACTTGTTGGGCTACCTCATAAGGACCAATGAATTTACCTCTTAAACTTGGGGGCAAATCCTTGTTGTGAACATCAGGGATATTTTGTAAATATTTCAAGTTGATGTAAACCTGATCACCTGGATGAATTTCAAGATCCTTGCGATGTAAGTCAAATTTTATTTTATAACTCTTTCGGGACTCTTCAAGAGCAACTAGAGCAGCATTTCCTAAACGTTCGATTTCTTCAGCAATATCTATTTCATCTCGAACGGAATCAACCTCTGATATATTATAAAATAATGACACCGGCGAATGAGGATTATAACCCAAGTCAATCTCAAATGGAGACATTCCACCTAGGGCTAATGATGGTTGTGAGTTAATACAGAACTCGGCTGTAGGTAACATAGAATACCAATTAATACTGGAACCAATGTATAAGCGAAGATACTCTTCGAAAGACCTTATATATCTCTCCGCGTTTCCATTTGATTCGTGGTGAGCAGTCACCAGTTTAAAATGTTCAATTTTGAATTTCGTTAAAAAACTTGTAAATGTATTTGATGTAAAGACAGAGCCTTTATCCGTGACTATTATGCAACGGAAAATAGAATTGTTTGAAAATGTTGATAATTTCATGGGTATCAGCACTTGTGTGAATCGCATATAAATGCACGCGCAGGGAAAAACGATCTACCAAAAGCAACACAGCATTGACAACTTGCTGAGAACTATTAAGGCAGTCTGGAAAACCAGATACAATATCCAAAGCCACCGAGCGCCAACGACCGGAAGGTAGTGGTGGAAGTTGTAATTTACCAAATTTTTGATTTAATGGTTTGGCACGAGCACATACTTGACAAGAATGTACATATTTCTGGATTGTCTTTCTCATTTCTGGGAACCAAAAATAGCGTTTTAACCGATAATACATCTTGTGGATACCAGGGTGACCAGCGAATTCACTGCCATGAAAATCATCTAACAATGCCTGTATCGAAGCCTTAGGGACAACAATACGGTCACCGAAATAAAGGATCTTGTTTTTAAGGGAATAGCTAGGAAAGTCTTCAATATTTGCAACAATTTTTTCCAAAGCTGGGTCGTCGTCATAATTGGGGTGGAAGGACTGATTTTGACTAACCCGTACCGATGTCTGATAAACTTCTAAATTAACCGTGGTTAAAGGTCTATTTCGTGAAAGAAAATCAGCTGTAACATTCTGCTCTCCGGGAACATGAACCAATTTAATATTAAACGTAAACAACTTAGTCATCCAACGTAATTGATTTTTGGAGAGTAATTCAGGTTTCTCATATAACTTTAGCAAATTGAGATGGTCAGTGCAAACCTGAACCTGTAAGAAAAACTGGAATGCCAACACGGCTTTAACTAGGGCGTATAACTCCTTATCACCAATGGGCCAAGCAAGTTGGGAACCTCTAAACTTCATAGATCTATATTCAATGGGTTTCCAATAATCATCTTCTAATTGCTCAAAAACGTAACCAGCAGCGTATTCACTAGCATCAACCATAATGCGTGATGGTAAATCAGGGTTGAAGCACGCAACTGACAAATTATGAAGCAATTCATGTCTTATATATCATTAGCTAGATTGGCTGAAAGTTTGAAGTCAGATATTTTAGATATAGAACTAGAAATCAGATTGCGAATACCCCCATTACCTAATTTTAGAACAGATAGAGATTTAACAATAACTTATTACAGATCTAATGTATATCCATCTATAACATTTAGAAGATATGACGATGAATCTGAAATAAATACTAAAGAATTATTAAAATCTCAGAAAATAGATGGAATAATGTCTTATTTATCTATAGAACAATCCTATTCTCAATCGGATTTAAAATTGAATTTGATTGAAACAAATAAAAGAAAAATTCAAAGAATGAAAATACAAGAAAATCCATTAGTAGAAATTATTAAATATAAAGATGAATATACATTGGAAATTGAATACGATATAAATAACTATAAAAATGTGGAAAAAATTGTAAAAAATTATTATTGTTATTATTATCCTCTATTAAAACCAATAGAAATATCAACCGTTAATCTCGCAAGAAAATTAATTGGACTAGAAAACTGGGTGTTTTCATACAAAGCTGACGGAATACATGTTTTGGTTATAGAAGGAGAAAAATCAAGAATTTTGTTGTTCGATAACGGAAAAATAATGAGCATTAATAATAAAACACCTAGAAAAATGATAAAAGCCGTAACAGTGTATGAAGCGGAATTGATGGAAGATAACACTTTATTATATTTCGATTGTTTAATGTATAATTATGAAAACATATTAGATAAAACATATACTGAAAGAATAAAATATATAAAAGGAAAAAGAAAAGAAACATTTATGTTCAATACTTTAGAAGAACTAAACTATTTTATCTACACAAGACCTAAATATAAAATTGACGGGTTTTTAATATCAAGTCAAACTAACTATAATACTAAATATAAATCTAAATTTAAAAATACTGTAGATTTAAAATATAAAAACGGATATTTGTTCTTGCAAAACGAAGAAATTTCTGACAGAACTTGTACTGAAGATTTAGAAAACGATCAAATATACGAATTTGACATGCATCTTAATCTCATTAAAGAAAGAAAAGATAAAAATATAGCAAATTATAGCTTTCCTTATGAAGATAACCCGTTGTACAGAATAGTATCTGGCAAAGGAATACCCTCTTTAAGAGTTTTTAACAATAGAGTCAAAGCTGATATGTTAAGTTATCTAAAAGGAAAAACATTATTGGACATAGGCTCTGGTAAAGGAGGTGATATAAATAAATGGAGTGGTTTTGATACAGTATACGCTGTTGACCCAGAAATAGAATTGAGAACTCATAACAGAAACATAATAGAACTAAATTGCGAAGCTAATGAAATACCTGATACAATTAAATACGACTGCATATCTATATTATTTGTACCTTGGAATGATGGCTTTCTTGAATTATTAGATAAAGTAAATGAGGCAATAATAATCGTAATGAATAAACCTTTCAATTATAGCTGCGAAGCTTTTGAATGTAAAGTAGAAAATAATAATATTGAATTAAACATAAAAGATACAGTAACTGCAACTAATATTAAAGAGAGATTATGTGAATACAGTTTTAAAGAATATATAGAAATCGAATACGAACTACCCTTCGGAACTGAACACGAAAAAATACTAAATCTGATGTATACTTTTTATTACAAAAATGAGTGAATCTTACAAAGACATATACGCCACGGTCGATAAATCAAAAATTAAAGCAACTAAAGAATATAAGGAGTTGCAAAAAGAATTGTTGGAAAAATTGAAAAATAAAGAAATTTCAATAATAGTGCTAAACTTAAAATTAGAAGAATTAATGAAAAATATTGTAAAATACATGAAAGCTAAAAAAAAGAAAAGAAAAATAAAGTAAAAATATTTGCCTTTCTGAGAAAGTAGGTTTTTCTATAGAATTTTTAATTATATAGCTTTCCTGAATAATATAAGTAAAAAAAAAAAAAGAAAAAATTAAATTGATTAAAGAAATTAAACATATGGAAAAAATAACTATAATTAAAAAATGTACTTATACAGAGTTTTTAACCGAATTAGATGAAGATGACTTATATAGATTCGAGTTCGAGCCTATATATGTTTATATCCCTAAAATAGAATTTATACAAGAAATATTAAATGAAATGATTGATGTCCCTAATGTAGATGAATGTATAGTGGACGCTTTTATATCATTAGAAATAAGCGGTAGTTCAACACTTCATTCCCATATAAAGAAAACTGATATTTATGAAAATGAAAATTTGAAAGATGAACTTGAAGAAGAATTAATAAAAGTAATAAAAAGAATACCAGGTTATGAAGAAGGAGCAACATTTTTAATTAATAATAAAATAACTATAACTTGCACTATAAGTAAATGGAATTCAATAAATAATTGGTGGAATAATAAAGAAAATATAACTCACAGAAAATACCTGGATTTTGAATTGTTTATAGCTGCAGATGAAAACGTAAATTGTAAAAAACAATGCGTAGAAGTATTAGGTGGTGTGTGGGAAGAAGGAAAAGAAATAGAAGAAATGATCCCACAAAAAAAATTAATAACATATATGCCTGTAGACACTATTAAAACAGTATCAAGATTAAAAGACTTGATGTCAGACAACGATGAAGATATAAAAACTGACGATTGTACAGATGTAGCTAGAATCATAGTATACAATAATCATGTCGGAGTTATAACAAAAATAATCCCATTTGTACCTAGAACAAAAATACAATCAAACAGAAGATTGCATGTCAGTAAAGAAAAATTATACGAAGTATATATGGATATTGAATCATTCAGCCAGGAAATAGACAGTAAAAATAAAAAACAAATACCCTATTTAGTATGCTGGTGTAATAATGAATCAAATATAATAGAAAAAAGTGTGGGCAAAAATTGCATAGAAGATTTCGTAGATAGATTATTGCTATTAAGTCTAGATACTAAAGAAATAGTCTTGTATGCTTGGTACGGATCGGGTTACGATTTCCAACATATCATATCTATACTAAAAGACAGAGAAGGTGAAACTAAAATAATAATTAAAAATAGTAGTATAATATACGGAGAAATAGTATTCGATAATTTGGACTTTACTATATACTTAAAAGACCCTTACTTGTTTTTATTAACAAGCTTAGATAAAGCAGCTAAATCTTTTAACGTAATTAATAAAGGAAGTTTCCCCCATACCATAATACAAAATTGGGAAGACTTAAACAGAATATTACCTAATTGGGTAAATATTCAAAGAAATATAATAGAAAATAAAAATGATAATAATAAAATGGAATTCACAGTTAAAAAAGAAGAAATGTACACTTACGAAAAAGATGAAAATTATAAATCAATATTGAAAAAAGCTGTCGAATATTGTGAAATAGACGTATTGGCAATGAGAGAAGTTTGGAAAAAATTTAAAAAAAATTTAACAGCAGATATATCAAAAAATATATTCACTTTATCTCAAATGAGTATGCAATTATTAGAATCAACATTAGATGATCACGTAAAAATGTACGTACCTGATAATGAAGAATACGAATTTATAAAACAAAGTATGTACGGAGGAAGAGTAATGGCAGAAAATGGAATATACGAAGAAGAAATAATATACGCAGACGTCGTATCATTATACCCTAGCACAATGAAAATGCTAGAACATCCTTACGGCTTCCCAGAAAAAGTAAATAAAATAAACTTTAACAAATTAGGTATATACAGAGTTAAATTGAAAGATATTAAAAAAATTAAAAAAATGAAATTCGTCCTAGAAAATTCGGTGAAAAATTGTCTTGGTCTGAATTCACTGAACACGAAGGTGTTTACACAACTTATGACTTATTGATAGCAAAAGATGAAGGATACGATATAGAACTAATAGAAGGCGTGGAATACAGAAGTAAAGGATATATATACGATAAATACATAAACGCATTATATAAATTAAAAGAAGATCACAGTAATTGTAATTGTGATGAACAACCTTGCCCTATAAGATTCATAGCTAAAATAGCCCTAAACGGAGGAGGTTATGGAAAATTCGTACAAAAACCAGTAAAACAAGAAGTATACATAGTAAAAAGAGATATAGTCGCTGGACAATGTAATAGACTAAAAACTGATGATGAAGGAAAAATAATGGTCGGCGGTGTAAAAATAAATAAACCAACTTTCTATAACTTAGTAATATAGTAAATTGCTCAGCAAACTGTAGCAATGGTTGCTCTCATTGCTTGCTATTTTCCCCAGAAAAACGAGTATAAAGTTGCACCCACGCGCTTCTCTTTTCTTCAGTTCCCAGGGCATCTACTCAATAACACCTTTCAATATGTGTGGACGGTTCGCATTAGGAATAGTAAGTCCATCTTCTAGCTAAATACAAGTACTTATACTAACAAAATAGCAATTAAACGAATTACCAAATCAATTCACAAACACTGCATTATTAATCAATAATAACCAAATAACAAACACCCTGGAAACAGAAGGAACATACCAATATGAAATCCAGGGATCTGAAGACACTACTCAAGTTCTACTCGATACCACCCGCGTTAGTGAATGGACACCATCATACAATGTCGCACCTACAAACACCGCAATTGTCATATATTCAGTAAACCCACCTGATTCAACCACACATAAATATATAGTGGAATTACTGAAATTTGGTCTTGTGCCACTGTGGGCGAAACCCACTGATCCAACACCAGTAAGCCAAGGTAAGCCAAATCAAGGTCCAGCGTACTCTCGAGAATTACAACGACACCTGGGGAAATACTTCAATTGTCGTCGAGAATCATTGAATCAACATCAACCCGTGTGGAATTCATGTAAGAAACATCGGTGTGTGATTCCAATCCAGGGTTATTTCGAATGGCTTAAATCTCGTAATGCGAAAGTTCCATATTATGTTCATTCAACTAGTTCGGACCTTATCTACCTCGCGGGGTTTTATTCTCATAATTATAATTATCCAGGGGATGACTACATTTCTTCATTTACAATCATAACTGCACCGGCTTTGAAAACTGACACGAATGATATATCGTGGTTACATGATCGAAAACCCGTGTTCTTACAACCGGGTAGTAAAGAATGGAAAGATTGGTTAGATCCAAATAAACCATGGGATGATTCAATGATTGAGACTTGTTTGGAATCAGCTGCTAATAAAGCATATGTTCATATAGAAGGATATCCTGTTTCTGATAAAGTTGGAGTTCCAAGTAATAAAGGGGAGGATGTTACGAAGAGGGTTAATTCTCAAGCTTCAATTTCTCTGTTTTTTCAAAAGCGGGAGAAGAAACCGGAGATTAGAGTTGAGCCTAGGGGTGTTAAGGAGGAGGATATAAAGTTGGCTAGGAATGAATATGAAGAGAATGCTGCGAGAGTTCAAGGTGAAAAGGGTGATCTGGAGGTTAAACAGGAGCAAGGAAATAAGGAGGAAGATAGGGATCGGGATAGAGAGAATGAACCTGAAATCAAACAAGAAAATCAAGCTGAAGAAGGTGAAGATGAAGTAAAGGAGGAACCGGCTGAAGAACAGGAAGACGATAAAGAAGTTGACGAAGAAGACGGAACAGCAGTAGAAGAAGATAATGCTGTAGACGAAAAAGAAGAAGACAATGGTGGATATCAAGAAGACGAGGACGATGAAGTAGTTGAAGACGAAGATGAAGTGGATGAAAATGAAGTAGAAGACGACGAAGTAGAAGATGAAGAAGTAGACAAAGCCGCCATTTCTAATAGAACTGCCAAAAGATCTTCAAAAATTGAAGGTCCTCCTTCTAAGCGATTACGTAACAAAGAAGACATTAGTAGTATTCCATTAAAAGAAATTGTATCTTAGTTTGAACAGTTTGTATTTATATAACAGTCCTTTATAGGTAGTATTAACAGTCTTTAGTAATAGTTCGTGTTAAGGTAGTGTAAAAATGACAGGAAAATTTTTTTCTCATTTTTTTTTTAAGTTGGTGAAAATTTCCACTCTCTACTTGTTTACCCTTTAACCACTAGCACCAACAATGATTCATAGTAGAAGCTTGGCCAGGTCGCCATCCATAATCCAAGTGTATACATGCCGATCATCATCTTCCAAATCACCCATGAATGAAATCCCCAGCACAACTCCACTTTATCTTAATCCCCACGTCTGGACTGGATTACCTGCTGATCAAGTATTTGAATTACATCGAAAGAGAAAAGAATATTTAGGCAGTAATTACGCACCCAGCAATGACGAAAGAAGTGCCATATTGTCAACAATTAGTTCATTGGTTAGAAACAAGCCTAGTTTAAGTTATGTATTTGGAATTGAAAATTTCAAGGAGAAATATAGTAGTGCTGTACCAATGAATGAACGTGGTCGTGCTCCTAAAAAGAGTAATGTCTTGGTGTTGAATAAAGGGGATACGCCTGCCAAGACTAAGCGAATTGAGAATTTGTATCGTGTTTCAGCGTATGAGTTGCCCTTATTGGCTAAATATCGTGAGACATATGTGCCAAAGAGTGAAAGTCCGTTGAAGTTGAGTTATTATTCTGATTTTAGTGAGGATGTGAATAATAAATATAATAGGAAAGTTAAATTAACTGTTCAAATTGACGATTTACAATTATCACCAAAGCAACAACACAAGTTTAAACTCTTGGCTGGGAATAAATTCAATCATGAAACAAATAAATTCACATTCAAATATGACAACTTTCCAGAAGCAGCTCAAAATTCAAGATTTGTAGTAGAGACATTTAACAAATTATTAACTCAATCCAAGGATTTGACTGACGATTTCAGTGATATCCCGTTGGATACTCGTCATATGAAACCTTTTATTAAACGAGTCGAACCACAATTTCCCGAGGCTTGGAAAAGACCTGAGGATGCTCCTATTGCCAAACATGCTATTGTTGAACGATTAGTTGAGAATTTGAAAAAACATAAAGATGATGCTTATTTCAAGCATATAACTCCATAAGTATATATCTCCTGTAAATAAAACCGTACCTTATACCGTATACCCTCTACCCTTGTAGTGTCGCTACCAAGTGTAAACTTTCGCATATTAATTTTTTTTCGGATTTAAAAAAAATCAACTTCTGAGACTTGCTATGATTTGATCAACAACTCAAGCAATCCATCAAACATAACAAAGTAAACATGGCAGAACCTCATTCAGTGGGAACTACATTAGATGACATCATAACTGAACTTCGACTTTCATATGATTCCACTGTTGGTTTACTTGATGGTGAATCAATACAAACCATACCTAATTTAAACACCTTGTTGAATTTAAATAAATTATTGAATAAATTGTATAATGCGTTAAGTGATGTTGAACTGGCTGATGATGAAGTTATTACGAGTTTGAAGTCAAAAGTTGAGGAGGTGGAGGAAGAAACTGATAAGAAACGAGTTAGGGAGTCGTCTGAAGAGACTCAGGATGAGGGAGTTGTCAAGAGTGAGGCAAGTGTGGAAATTGAGGAGAAGGAGGAAGAGGACGCAGAAGAGGATTCGATTAATTTGGCTAAACGACGTAAACTAAGTTCAGTAGCTGATGAAGAGGATGACATTAAACAGGAGGACAACGAGGAGGAACCCACCGAACAGGTCAACTCCAAGGACGATCCAGTACCGCCCGTTCAATCCGGTTCATACACCCAGGAAAGTGACACCCGATTGAAGAACCCAAAATCTGAATTTGTAGAATCACAAACCCTTTCCACAGAAGCCATTGCCAAATTGGGCTTATTTCAAGAACTGCAACAAGACACACCCGATCGTGAATACTTGAAACGGAAATTCGGAGTGGCTTCATTCCCAGAAAATGATTTACAAAGTTTACTCCCGGGAACCATCCCCAATACTGATTTCTCCAAGAATAAACCTCCTACTAATCAAGTTCAATTCAGTACTTTCCAAACATATATTGAACCATATTTCCGATTATTCCTGACTGAAGACATTGAATTTTTGCGTGATCGAAATATTATTCCTCCTGGATTACACAAACAAGATTATGATGGGGATATCACTCCGTTTTTAATTCCGAAATTAGGTAGATTCTATGCTGATGTTTGGTCAGAAGAAGATGCAACCTTGTCTTCGAAATTAAACTCACCTGCATTTCAACAACCTCAGCTCGATTCGTACAAGCCGAAAGGATCAATTGATATTATAAGTGATGATATATTATATACGGAAGAAGTTTCATGTGGACCACTTTCAAGTAGATTACTAGCAGCGATATTAAGCACACATGAAGGAACAACCCCGGAAGAGGAAGAGCCTACTGAACAGACAGTGCTTGAAGAAGATGAAGAACATATAGCTACACAACTAGACAGTATTGAAGATTATAAAGTCACGACTGAAGTCAACGATTTCCAATCAATTGAAGAAAGATTGAAACGAGAATTGAAATATATTGGAATATTTATGAATTTACCCTTGAATGATGACAAGAAATCAAAGCAAAATGGAAGAATACCCAAGAAATTAACCGCAAGTATAATAGATAATGACGAATGGATAAAGAACAAAGAGGATGATGAAGTATGTGCTGAAATTCGAACATTACAAAAGGAACTCAAGGAAACAATCAGTAGAAATCGTGCAAATAAAAAGAAATTGATTCCGGTTGTAGAAGAACATATTGCATTTCAAGAATATTGTGCAATTTTAGAGGATTTAGATAAACAAATAGATCAAGCATATATAAAACGAATGAAGGGGAAAAGTAAAAAGAAGAAGGTTGAAGCAAATACTCCTCAACAACAAGCACTTAATAATGGATTAAGAGCGTTGCTTGAAAAGAGAAGACGATGGATTGAAAATATTGGGAAATTGTTTCCAAATCCCGAGATTATGAAACGGGTTCCTACAGAGTCGATATTGGTTAAATTAGGTGAAGTTGATTTAGAGCCTGGTGAAGATGAAAATACTGATAATGTATCGACAGCAGTTGAGATGATACAGAAGGTGTAGCTTACAGCTACACCGTATATATATCTATATAGGTGTATTAATGTATAAATGTATGTACAGAGATTAATTATAATGACATTCCTTTGGTTATATCACTATGTTTTGGTAATGTTTTGACATTCCCAACAGCAGCAAGGGCAATTGGACGATCTTTCCATCTATAATTTGCCCAATTAACCACATCATCTTTAGTTATCGATTCAACTCTTTCAAATACTTGTTCAGGAGATAATCTATACCCGGTATTGACAACTTGTCTACCAATATCCTCGGCAATCGCAGTAGAATCATCCAATGCCAAAACCAATGCCGCCTTGAGTTGTGCTTTAGCCCGTTCAACTTCTTCCTCGGTGACTCTGCCCGAACTTAATCTCCCCCATTCCTTTTGTACTGCATCGACAAACAATTTCAAATTTGCATCTTTATCAGCCGTGAAATAAACTCCTAATAATCCAGTATCGGCATATGAAGTAGTATATGCCATGTACGAATTGGCGATGGGACCACCGTCAGGACCACCAGTTGCAGCAGTCACGGCCAAGGGTGAAGGATGATTTGATCCACTTCCAAGAGTTCTATCCCATGTTCCAATTATACCATTTGCCACGGATGCCACAAAGAAATCGGGTGCTGACCAACTGACACCTTCTACGGCAAGTGCTACATGAGTAGTTGGCATTGAATCATCTTGAATTCGAATTTCATCACCATAGAAAATCGGTAAATCGTCGCCATTCTGTTTGAATGGAACATCACTTGATTTGAATTTACCAAAGTATTTCGCAGCCTTGGTGACTAGTTCCTCATGATCAATACATCCAACTCCAACAAGGGCCATTCTATCACCTTTATAATTTGTAGTTATGTAATTAACCAAATCATCTCGATCAATAGTCTTGATCTTTTCCCTAGGTCCCAATATTGTACGTCCTAAATCTTGAGATTTATATGCTACAGCATGTAAATGATCAAATACAACTTCATCATACATTTTATCAACTTCATCACTTTCTTGTAAGATTACATGACGTTCATTTTCAATAGCCCGTTTCTCTAATTTAGACAGCGCGAGTAAATCACTTAAAATGTCAAGATTCTGATCAACATCTCGTGATAAACATTTGGTGTAATACACGGTGTTTTCTCTTGAAGTATATGCATTGATTTGTGACCCTAAATTTTCAATTTCTAACTCTAAGCCAAGCTGTGTTCGTTTCTTGGTCCCCTTGAACGCCAAGTGTTCCAAGAAATGAGCTGTTCCACTGGAAGTAGGGTTATCTGCTCGTGAACCAGCATTAATGTAGACTCCCACAGTGGCGGTTCTTGTTCCTGGCATGGATTCACTGGCTACTGTAAGTCCATTTGGTAATACTGTAGTTTGGTATGTTCCAGGAATAGCAGTAGTAAAGCGGCGAGTTGCTAACCTTTTCAAGCTATTTCTTAACATTATACTTGGAGTAGTTGGCAATGTAGTAAGAACTTTCTCAGGTGATGGATCTTATTAATAAGTGCACAATTCTAGAGCCCCGGGCCATTTCCTCTTTTTTGTGCAAAAGTACACGACCTGAAGTTGAATTTTTTCAAACTCTCGGAAATATCTCTGGTGAACATAAACAAACATATACTCCTAGTATAACAAGAAGACACCCTAATATGGCATATACTTCACCTGCTGTTGTTATCGACAATGGTTCCTTCACCACCAAAGCCGGTTTCGCTCGTGAAGATTTACCCTCACTTGTATTTAATTCCAATTATATGATTAATCCAGAAACACAAGCCGTGATAATTGGTGATGAAGCCTTGGAAACAAATTGTCAGAACGAAGTAATGACCTTACTTGATAATGGATTAATTTACAACTATGACAATATCATACACAATTGGCAATATGTTTATGATAATATCGATAATCATAACCCTATTGATGCAAGGGAATACCCCTTAGTTTTAACTGAACAATCTTGGAATACGCCCCAGAATAAAGTGACTACTTGTCAATTAGTGTTTGAAACTTTAGAAGTGCCGATTTTCTCATTGGTGAAAACTCCAATTGCCCAGTTGTACAGAGCTGGGAAGTCAACGGGGTTGGTTATTGATATTGGGAGTAGTGTGACTAGTGTGACGCCTATTTTGGATGGGATAATTCAAACTAAATCTTCATATCATTCAAAATATGCTGGAGATTTCTTGAATTTACATGTATTGAATTATTTACAGGGCAAGACTGAGTTTGATAATTTGATTCCCGGGCAGTTTAAAGCTGGGTCCAGTTCGTTTAAACATTATTATACAAGTCATAATATCTTACAAGAATACAAGAATTTATCAATAAGTTATCAAATAAAGAGTTTTAAATTGGATAATGGAAGTTATATCAATGTTCAAGATCAACGCAACTACTTGGAAAATTTGTTTGACCCGACATTAAACAAATTACCAGGCGTTACCATCCCAGAACCAACATTGGACAAACCAAGTTCACATGGATTAACCAATTTGGTATTCCTCGCATTGAAAAACCTCGAGTCAAACCTCTTGCCCAACTCAAACGACTCTTCAACTTCCCAAAACAAGTTTGCGAGATTTATTGAAATTTTTAAAGAACTTTTATCAAATGTGTTTATAACTGGTGGAACAAGTTCTGCAAATGGATTACCAGACCATATAATAAATGATTTACGAGCATTAACTCAAAAATATTTCCCCAATTATCCATTTTCATATGCCGTTCAACAAATTAGACCAAACAACACGGAACTGTCAGAAATTTGGGATCGACAATTTGGGGCTTGGTTAGGAGCATGTAATTTGGCAAGTATGTTGAATGATCAAAATGAAGATTCAAATAGTGCCAAGATTGCTTTGGATAATTGGTTTATTACAAAAGCAGATTATGAAGAATTAGGTGAAGATTTAATTATTGAAAAATTCAAGTAGTTTTAACTATTTTTAAAAGATCTAAGTTCTATTTAGTTGTGTATTATTTCCAATTGACATATTTGTTATCATATTTTGCAGTCTCTCCATGTAAATTTAAAATTTGTGTAACTTTTTCACCAACTCCCGACTTCTTTTTGTTTTTGTTTGTAAAATGTTTAACAACTTCATTAGGAGTAGGTAAATATGACCGATCACTTCCATCCGATCCCTTAATATACAGTTCAACTTGACTATTTGAAGGTAATCCAAAATGATGAGGATACTCTTTAAAATCAACACCAAACCAAGGTTTAACCAACGTTTCCGGCAAGTATTTCTCAACATTCCCCGACTTTGTAACAATCCCGCGTAAAAACTCCTTCGTGACAAAAGAAGCTGGATTCCATTCAGGAAAGAACGGATCTTTAATCTTTTTAATCAACTTATGAGCTACTCCATTAGCGAAATCATTATGTTTTGCATCAATGCTTACAATATTTGTCGCAGCCACCATTTCCAATTCAAATTGATCCTTGATTGAATTCTTAGCACCCCGATTAAGTAACTCAAGAGCAATTGAAAGTGAAGTCATTGGTTTCTTGGATAATTTATCCAAGGTATCAAGTGAGAATTTCGATCCTTCCTTTTGTAAATAGTTAAACACGTCAGTGATGGATTGCTGACTAAATGCTTGATTGATAATTCGTAAATTGTCTTCTGTCAATACAAACTTGTAATCCTGAGGATATTCCCGTTCACTAAATTGATCAATTATATGATTGATCTCAGCAAAGAACTTCAGCTGATCAATTTCAGCAGAATAATTCTTACTCAATGCTTTAGTTAAATGAGGAATGTTCTCCGACTTCACATAATGAGTAGCAAACCCACTATGATACGCATCAACACCCTTTAAAACCGCCCCAGTAAGTGCAACATAATATCCCAATTTATCATCCATACGAGGCAAGAAAAACGTGGCACCTACATCAGGGAAAAACCCAATATCCATTTCCGGCATGGCTACTTGAGTACGTTCAGTTGCAATTCTAAATGGAGCATGCACGGAAAGACCAACCCCACCACCAAATGTAATCCCATCCATGATCGAAACAAACGGTTTAGGACATGTTGAAATCATATAATTTAAATTATACTCTTTATAAAAGAAATCAGCACCATAATGGGCATCACCTTGAAGAATCCCATTGGCACATGCAGCAACATCACCACCGGCACATAACGCCCGAGGAGATTTCGAATTAAGAATAATGACACTGTTTCCTTGGGAATTAGCGTACTCCCACAATTTAGGAATCATTAATTCAATCATTTCCGTATTTAAGGAATTCAATTTCTTTTCTCGATTAAGGGTAATGAATTTAGCACCCAGATCTTGCGAGAATAATACCACGTCATCAGGAGAGGTGGTGGTGATTGGGGTGGTGGAAATTGTGGGTTTGGACATTGTTAAGATACTGCCTAATTTGAATGGTTTAATGATTCGAAAGGATCTAAACATAGGGAAAAAATTTAAAAAAGAAGGAAACTTTAAATTGGGTTTGCTATTTATATCTAAGTGATGTGGGGTTAAACGGGATTTCCCCCTTTTACCATTGTGTTTTTTTCGTTTGGCTTTTGATTTTTCCTCGGAAAAGACTCGGGTCCAGGTTTAGGCCTAGGTTCAGTCCTTTTGACCTAATTTGGTATTAGCGCACTCGCGCCCCACTCCCGGTTTACCCCACAGTGACTATGCTACACATCTATCAAACTATACTCAGCTATTAACGGACACGCAGCTCGTTTCTCATCATCATCAAGTGATGTAACAGATGCCCGATGTTTAGGCAATTGAAAATGATAAAATTTCCCCGTTTGATAACTTGCCAAATAAACTAAATTACCATTGAATCCAATTTCAACTTTACTATTATTGTTAGATTCAGGTAATTTAATATATGCAAATGATCTAGTTGGTGATTCCCATATAAGATTTTCAAAATAATCCTTATATGGTAATTTCTTAATTATCGTGGTTGTATATTGATTATTTATTAGTTTCTTTGTCTTTTTAAACCATGACATTTTCTTGCTGTCGTCCTTTGGTGGTGTGGACAGTACTTGTTTTGATATTAATAAATTTGCTAAATTTTCATTTAAATCTTCTGAAGATCTACTAGTGTCTCCTTCATCACTATCCTCAACTTCCGTACTATGTGACTCTTCTTGTTCTTCCTCCTCCTGTTGTTCCACGCTACTCCCCCCTATTCTAAAAAAGTGTATGGTGTTTGTTTCTGATCCACATCCTAAAATTTGATTATCATTATTAAAACTTAATGCATTAATCTTTGCCAAATTATGCCCTCGTCTTAAATTACTAACTTGTTTAATACGTAATTTATCCTCTTGTCTTAAATTAAACACCCGAATAATTGTTCCTTTCTTTGATGCCGTGGCGATTTTATTCTCATTTGCAGATATGCTGATTCTCCCAATTGAAGAATTGTGTGCTTGGAATACAATTATTGGTTTAAGGTTGATTGTATCGTATACTAGCACCCATCCATTTGAGTCATCCTTTATGTCTTGGAGAGTGATTCCCGTTTTATCATACAATTGACTGGTTGTTCGAGTAAACTCAACCAATTCGTCAAAATATACTTCCTCAGCGTGTTGCAGGGGTGAACTAGCCGTTAGATCAGTTTGTTGACTGATTGATGAAATTGGTAATACTAACCAAGATTTATCATCTGCACTTAAATCACCAATGAACTCAGACAGGATAGTCACCTGTAATACTTTCAACAATTTAACACAACTTAAATCATAAATGTATATCTGTCCAGTTTCTAATATAACTAATAATCTTTTCCTATTTAATTTAACATCAATTATATTTGACGGGAATGACAATTCACAAATCTTGAGATTTTGCTTTAGGTTATAAATCTTTAATAATCGATTAGTTAATTCAGGCACGATTATAGTCAAGGAAGTACTAAATAACATCTTGAGGAATGAAGTAGGATAATAATCTCCAGTTAATTCTGATGTGTCTTCAATTGAATGGGATAAGGATCGTTTTAACGTTTCTTGAGATGATGAATAAAATTGTCCAAATGGATCACAATTGAATATCTTATGGAATTGACTAGTTGATACTGAGATACAAGAATAATCTGGATTGAATGATAAGTCGTTTACAATCATGGTTTCTACTGGCCTAGTTAAGAAGTAATATATTTGCTAAACGAAGATATTTGTTCGCGCGTGTGGGGGATACTTATATAAACTACACACAGACCCTACTCTTCAACTTCTTCCAATGTGACTTTTCTCTTTTCTGCACTTGTTGAAGAAATCTCCGATCCTGAAGTCTTACTTGGTTCAATTGGTTCCACTACTTCGCCTACCTTTTTTTTACCCCGTTTATGTTTTGATTTTTTTGGTTCTTCCCAACCATACAATGGTTGGAAACTTTCAATTACACCACAATCTTCAAATAAATTAGGAAATAACCAAAATGGCTTGGGGAATGCCACCAAGGACACAATATAAATAATCAATCTAACAATCGCCGTAACGAAAAACAATCCAATCAACCCCAAGGCCCCCATTGAAAGATACCATACACCTCGTTTCATAACTCTCGGCCATAATGGGAATAAAATCACCGCGAAAACACCAACAATAGCCAAAATACTATATAACCAAATAAAAGGATTGGGTTTCTGATACAACCATCCATAATACGCATCAGCATCAATCGTAGCCTTATCTGATCTCTTCAACGTGGGTTTCGCCCGATTTGGTTTCCAGCCTTTAACAGCTTTAATTTCATCAAAATGTAATTTTTGAACTGGTAAGATCATTTGGTTTTGTATCAACATAACCAAGACTTTTTGCACCTCAGTAGTGTCATTAATGGGGATGAGGCCATTCTTAGGGTTGGATTGCTTGGATTTATAATCGTCACTTAATAAAGCCCGTTGAAATCGCTTATACCTGAAAAATTCTAAATCAGTGGTATTACTCAATAATCCAGTTCGTTGTTTCATGATGGGGTTTTGATATAAATAATTGGCGAGACTGGTAGCGAGGGGCGTACGTTGAGGTGATACTTGGATCTGTACCCCATTTTGACCTGCACCTGACATGTTTTCTATATGTTGTGTAGTGTTGTAGTTAGTATGGCATTGGTGTTGCCAAATTTTTTTTTTGCTCGGTCGACGTTAGCGTGTCCTCTTTTTACTACCGGGCTCTAAACAGTACAAGCATACACAAAAACCTTGTTGTAAATCGCATATAATTTAAGGGGTCTATATTATCTATAGTTATATATATATAGAGTGATATTAAAGTGTATTGCTAAGGCAGCTATTACTGTAGTGAACTAAGTAGCTTGTACGCGTACGCGCACGCCCTGCCCTGTGCCTAGACCCATAACCAATGCAAAATATAATGTACAAAACTGAACCTGATGAACCTCGTCTATAATTCGGTGTTTTCCAAAAAGAAATAATTTCCTGATAATTTTTGTTCTTTATCCATTTGAGAATCTAATTTATTAATTCTTGGTCTAAATGAATTTGGATCTCTTCTAAATGTAACATTCAAATTCTTCAAGAAACGATTACAACCAGTCAATAAAGATTCTGGAGCTTTTGCAATAGCGTCTTGAGATGGTTTACCTTCAAATACTATAACTCTATCTGCCAAATATGTAGCCATAATGAAATCATGCTCTACCACAAATGCCGTTTTCTTTGCATGTAAAATAAATCTTCTAATGACTTTAGAACAAATAATACGTTGTTCCGAATCCAAATACGCCGATGGTTCATCAATTAAATAAATATCGGCTTGAATACCCAATGACAAAACAATAGCAACTCTTTGTAATTCACCACCCGATAATGTTTGGACTTCTTGATCGACAATATCATCGATTTTCAATGGTTTAATCACATCAGTTTGGAATTGAGGATGCAAGAAAGAAGCTCTAATCTTTTTAAAGAATAATTGTCTTACAGTTCCGGGGAATTTAGGAGCAATCTTTTGTGGTTTCATTGAAACATTTAATTTGGGGATCTCGTCATCTCCTCCATCAGGGGCAATTGCTCCAGCTAATAATTTACAGAATGTGGTTTTACCAGTACCGTTTTCACCCATCATTACCAAGATTTCCGAATTGGTGAAATTACCGGCTTCCACAGCCAATTTGAAATCACCTTGAGTTTTCTTCATGGCTGGATATGACATTGAATTTGATTTATCCAACACGAGGTTGGCATCTGCCGCATCTGCCAATCTAAATTGTAATGATTCAGTTCTAAATCTCATATTTTCAGTAGGGATATGACCATCTAAAAAGATATTTATCCCTTCTCTCACGGATGAAGGCATAGTGACAACCCCATATACTGAAGGAGCACCATATAAAATACAAACAAAATCAGATAAATAATCCAAAACGGATAAATCATGTTCCACACAAATAACATAAGTGGTTGGATCTAACAACGATCTAATAATTTCCGCAGCTCTTAATCTTTGTTTGACATCTAAATATGAAGATGGTTCATCAAACATATAAACATTGGCTTTTTGAACACAAGTCATACCCAAGGCAAATCTTTGTAATTCCCCACCGGATAAATTTGCAACATCACGATTAAGCACTCCTTTTAATTCCAACACATTTAAAATATAATTGAAATCTTCTGGACGTTCATTCTTGGCCTTCAAGATAGACCCAACATCTTTAACAGCGGCTTTAGCCAATGCACGAGGGATATTATCGACATATTGTGGTTTAATAATCGCCTTGATATCATCTTCCAATACTTTTGTGAAATAATTTTGTAATTCCGATCCTCTAAAATGTCTTAAAATTTCTTCCCAATCAGGTGGATCATCATATCTACCTAAATTTGGTTTTTGTTTACCAGCTAAAATCTTCAACGCCGTGGATTTACCTATACCGTTAGTACCAACCAATCCTAAAACTTGACCGGGTCTAGGGGTAGGTAATCTATGTAATTTAAATGAATTTGCCGAATATCTATGAGTGGTCTCTCCTTCTAAATTAGTAGGTAAATTAATAATAGTGATGGCATCAAATGGACATTTCTTGACACAAATACCACAACCAATACATAAAGTTTCGGAAATAAAGGCAATTTTAGAAGCTGGTGTGACTTCAATACATAATTTCCCAGTCTTTACAACAGGACAACTTTTTCTACATTCTTGTTTACATTTTTTGGGTTTACATCTGTCGGTGGAAACAATAGCAATTCTTTCATTCTTGGAGCTTGTCTGGCCCTTGGTATTATTCTTTGCTCGAGCACTCATGTTAGTTGTGTGGTGTGTTAGCTATTGTATCGATTTTGAAGAACTGAAAAAAAAATTTTAGTGGTTACAAAAAATATTTGAGATGGTGGTTTTAATTAAGGATGAGATTTACTTACAGTGTGCGTGGATCTCGTGGTAAATTTCAGACCATTAGTAACCATTGGTAAATGATTGGCTCTGGGAGGTAGTTTTGTGACCGAGTCAATTTTACTTTTAGTTACACAATTGACATGGATGTTATTATTTCTGGAACAATTAGTGGAGAGAGAAGTCCTTCAGAAGGTTTGAATGAATAATTAACAGAATTTGACTGAAGTTAGTTATAGAGAGCCCTTCCATAGTAAGCTAACTTGACTATTATCAACCTATTTTGGTGCTGGTAAAACCCACATTTAAATGATACTGCATAAGAAAATAAACGTTATCTTCAAACAACTCTAACTATACTTGACTTTTCTGGATTGCCTATATTTGTACTAATAGTTACTTCTATAGACTTACCCAAGGTCGTGCGTGTTGTAAATCCAAAAAGTCGTGCCCGCACCAACTCACTTTATAAAAAAATCAAACAAAAAAATTAAAATTCTGGCGATTCCCACATTTTAAATTTTATGCCACTTTTTTTTTCCTTTTGGTCATACAAAAATCAGTACTTTTTTTAACTTAGTGTGTTAGCTTTATTAATATGAAGTAACTTGTTTAAGCTGATATGGAATTGTTAAATTGTGCTTAGGATAGATTATTCTATTCTGGTAAAGTCTGGGCATTCACTATTTGTCCGAGTTTACTTTTGCTGTTGTCATATAAAGGGGGTGCTCTTTGTTGTTGTACCCGAAAAATGACTACTGTTAATGTTGTCGACTTTTGTTAAGACATGGTGGAGGTGTAAATATCTTCAAACTGACCAAATATACTGGTTTGGTCAAGGCTAGGTCGTATCAGTGACCTCCAAGGCACTGGTATTGGATTGCTTTGCCTGCTTGTACAGTTGAAAGGGCGCCTATGCTGAATGTCGGTTTCCCCCTTCTGGGACTTTGCTGCTGCAAATTGTGACGAGAATTACAAGTTGATTAATTGTTGATTATCTGTCGGTTTCTAACTGTATACTTTCCAGTACAAGTCAAGAGTATATTTTACGCCCAATATACACTCGTCTGTTGGACTGTACATCTTGATGTTGTCAGATCGGTATTGGCTGCAAAATTTGAACTATATGTCGATTCGAGGTTTCTAGGTCTGATATTGGCGTGATATTTCGGGTAACACTTGCCTCTATGCACTACTCCGATTCGGCAACCCTATAAAAACCACCAGATATAATTTTACATAGCTGTTTTAATACTAATATCTGTTATTTTCGTTGACGTTGAAAAAGCTGTAGAACCATGTAGATTTCACTAATCATTCTTGTTTACTCTTTATCCTTAATAAGCTTTGTAAATTGCATAACACGGAATTTTTAAGCAAAATTTTATCGTCGTCGTCGGTGGTAGGGGAGACGATTTCCCACTAAGTTTTTTTTCTACTTTTTTTTTACTACCAAAAGTATTGTTTTAAGATCACAATATTGTTTTCTGTTTTGAAGCTGTGAGAAGTTAGTAAAGGTTGTCTAGACTGGTTATATGAACATATAGTGTTATTCACACCAACTTTCAATTCTTTTTAAAAGGAAAACTTGTATTTCAATTTGTTAGACAAAAACAAACTTATTTCAAATCACGTATATCCCCAGGTTACCAGATCATAGATTATACTATACTTATTCCTGGTACATTACACATCATAGTCACGGCTTAACTTCTAACATTTAAGAAAAGAACTGACCTTTGTTGCAAACTATTCGATCTGCTAATATTACATAATAGAATATGGTTAAGTTATATATACCTGAAGAAGCTTCGCTAAATCCCGAGTTGTACGGTTTAAGAAGATCACATCGTGAGAGACATGGTCCGGCAATTATAGACAGTGATTCAGACGAAGAAGATTCTGCACCACGAAGAAAACGGAAAAAGACGGTAAATGAAGATTATAACGATTTTGATGAAAGTGAAGAAGAAGAGGCAGATGATGTTGGTTATGACGACGATGATGATGACTTTGTCCTGGCTAATACCAAGAAAGTTAAACGGAAAACTATCAAACATAAGAAGAAAAAGGTGGTTAGTAGTAATTCGGCCATGCCTAAGGAAATTCGATTTTCTTCAAGAAATAATCGACAAGTCAATTATGTAGTTGATTACGACGATGACGAGGATTTACTTGAAAGTGGACCTGAATTCGATGCCGAGGAAGATGATGAAAATGGTGATTATTACTATTATCAACAAGCAAATGAACAACCTGAAGATGAAAGAGGTGTGGATTTAGTAATGGATCATAAATTGAATGAAGAAAATGCTGAAATTACAAACGATCCTAAATTGGATTACCTATTTAAAATCAAATGGACTGATGCTTCTCATTTACACAATACTTGGGAGAAATATCAAGATTTAAAAGATTTCAAAGGGTTTAGAAAAGTTGAGAATTATATTAAACAATTTATAATATATGATCAAGAAATTAGAAATGATCCATTAACCACCAAGGAAGATCTTGAAGTCATGGATATTGAACTTGAAAGAAGAAGAGACGAACAAGAAGAATATACCCATGTTGAAAGAATAGTTGACAGTCAAAGAATTGAAAATGAAATGGGGGAAAACAAATTACAATATTTTGTGAAATGGAGAAGACTTTATTATGATGAATGTTCTTGGGAAGATGGTGAAGAAATTGCCCAAATTGCTCCGGAACAAGTTGCCAAATATCAACAACGATTAAAATCCAAGATTTTGCCTAATTTATCCGCAAATTATCCACTTTCTCAACGACCAAGGTTTGAAAAATTGGTGAAACAACCTGTGTTTATCAAGAATGGAGAATTGAGAGATTTCCAATTGACTGGATTGAATTGGATGGCGTTTTTATGGTCAAGAAATGAAAATGGGATCTTGGCTGATGAAATGGGATTGGGTAAGACTATTCAAACAATTTCATTTTTATCATGGTTGATTTATGCTAGAAGACAAAATGGTCCTCATTTAGTTGTTGTCCCCTTGTCAACTATGCCAGCTTGGCAAGAAACGTTTGAATTATGGGCTCCTGAAGTTAATTGTGTATATTATTTAGGAAATGGTGAAGCTAGAAAAGTTATTCGGGAATATGAATGGTATACTCCTAATGGGAAACCCAAGTTTAATATCTTGTTGACAACTTATGAATATATTCTTAAAGATCGTAATGAATTAGGTTCAATTAAATGGCAGTTTTTGGCTGTTGATGAAGCTCATCGGTTGAAAAACGCTGAATCTTCCTTATATGAATCATTAAAAGGGTTTAAAGTCGCTAATAGGTTGTTAATCACAGGGACTCCCTTGCAGAACAACCTTAAGGAATTAGCATCATTATGTAATTTCTTAATGCCCGGAAAATTCAATATTGAACAAGAAATTGATTTTGAAACTCCTGACGCCGATCAAGAACTTTATATTAAAGACTTACAGAAAAAGATTCAACCATTTATATTAAGAAGATTGAAAAAAGATGTGGAAAAATCCTTACCTTCGAAATCAGAACGGATTTTACGGGTGGAATTATCTGATATTCAAACTGATTATTACAAGAATATAATCACAAAAAACTACTCCGCTTTAAATGCTGGTAATAAAGGTGCACAAATTTCATTATTGAATATAATGAGTGAATTGAAAAAAGCTTCTAATCATCCATACTTGTTTGATGGTGCTGAAGATCGAGTCCTCGCTAAAGCCGGGTCCAACTCCCGTGAAAATGTCCTCAAGGGAATGATTATGTCCTCGGGTAAAATGGTTCTACTTGAACAATTATTAACTAGATTGAAAAAGGAAGGTCATCGAGTATTAATCTTTTCTCAAATGGTGAGAATCTTGGATATCTTGGGTGATTATTTATCGATTAAAGGATATCAATTCCAAAGATTGGATGGAGGTATACCGTCGGCTCAAAGACGTATTTCAATTGATCATTTCAATGCCCCTGATTCCAAGGATTTCATATTTTTATTGTCTACAAGAGCAGGAGGGTTGGGTATTAATTTAATGACGGCGGATACTGTCATTATTTTCGATTCAGATTGGAATCCTCAAGCTGATTTACAAGCCATGGCCCGGGCGCATAGAATTGGTCAAAAGAATCATGTTTCAGTATATAGATTTGTTAGTAAAGACACCATTGAAGAAGAAATCTTGGAACGGGCTAGAAAAAAGATGATTTTAGAATATGCTATTATTTCCTTGGGTATCACCGATCCTAATTCAAAGAAAAGCAAGAATGAACCAAATACAAGTGAATTAAGTCAGATTTTGAAATTCGGGGCTGGGACAATGTTTAAAGAAAATGATAATCAAAAGAAATTGGAAGATTTGAATTTAGATGATGTTTTAAGTCATGCTGAAGATCATATCACCACTCCAGATTTAGGAGAATCTAATTTAGGTTCAGAAGAATTTTTAAAACAATTTGAAGTCACGGATTATAAAGCGGATGTTGAATGGGATGATATTATACCTGAAGAGGAATTAATCAAATTAAAAGATGAAGAAAAAAGAAAAGCCGATGAAGAATATTTACAACAACAAATTGATATGTATTCAAGAAGGAAAGCCACGGTGCGGAAATTCGAAAATGGGTCTTCTGTACCGAGTGATGAAGATGAAGAAGATGAAGAAGAACGTGGAGGTAGAAGAAGAAAAGCCGGTGATCATCAATTATCAGAAAAGGAAATCAGAGGTATTTATAGATCGATATTAAGATTGGGTGAATTATCTGGAAAATGGGAACAATTAGTGGAAGAAGGAAGTATTACTAATAAAAACCCAGTATTGGTTAAACATGCCTATAATGAAATTATAAACACTTCTAGACAATTGGTTAAGGAAGAAGAAGCTAGACGGACTCAAGCACTTGCTGAATTGGAAAAGAAGGCCAAGGAACAACGTGATAAACCCTTGGCGCCTGGTGAACCAAACCCCACAGCTTTATGGATTGCCAAAAAGAAAGAGAAAAAGGCGGTGTTGTTTGAATATCAAGGTGTTAAAAATATCAACGCTGAATTGGTTTTAAATAGACCAGTTGATATGAAATTATTGGAAAAATTGGTACCCAAGGATAACCCAATGAATTTTGAATTTCCTAGACAACCTAAACTGGTTCAAGCATGGAGCTGTGATTGGACGGCGAAAGATGATGCCATGTTATTAGTGGGGGTTTATAAATTTGGATATGGATCTTGGGTGCAAATTCGAGATGATCCGGTTTTAGGATTACAAAATAAAATCTTTTTAGAAAGTGTGCCTAGTTCCAAGGACAAGAAGGAAGGTGAAGAAGCTAGTAAGACATCGAAAAAGGTACCTGGTGCAGTTCATTTGGGTAGACGGGTTGATTACTTGTTTACTTTGCTTGGCGATGAAGAGTCTTCCAATGGAGGATCTACTCCCGTGGTTAAGAAGAAAGTAGTTAGAAAAACAAATGCGGAAACCCCAGGAAGTACCCCAATTCCAGCGTCTGCCAAACCAAAGAAACCAGTGAAATCAGAAACACCTGAAGTTTCATTCCGAAAGATCAAGCCCAAGAAACCATCGTCTCTTCATAAACATAGTACATCTCCACCTGCACATCACCATAAACATGATCATGAACACAAGCATGAACATAAGCACGAACATAAGCACCATAAAGAACGATCTGAACCTCGTGATATGGAATATGATAGTATGGATGAAGAAAGTTGTAAGTCATCCATGCACCCCATGGCTAAATCATTACATAGATTACACAAGGGAAGTAAAGGATTGGACAAGCATGAATGGGCTAAAATTTTACGTAATGAATTACTTAGCATTGGGGACTTTATCGAATCTGAAGTGAAAAGAGCTGGTGGTGATACAGACAAGCTCAAGAAGCATTTATGGTCATATACGGGTCTTTATTGGCCTTCTAGTGTGCCTAGTAAAAAGATTTGTGAAATGTACACTAGAATTAAAGCACAGTCGAAAGCATCATCATAAGGTGTTCTTTCGTGGACAAAACAATTTGTATTTTAACACACTTGTAATGTAAGTAGATTTTATTTAGTTTGAATTAATATTTATATATTTGAAGTAAGTGTAGATTGCTGGTTGTTACGTGATATGATGTTGAACCAACGTCAAACTACTTTGATAGTGTAAACCATTCTAGGAGAATCAAATAAAGCAAACTTGTTTTTGTGTACATTTTGCAAGGAATCTACAAAATATTTGCAGCCAATCTTGAATTTTTAAAAGGCAAAGGCTTATTTTTATTTTAAACTAGAATGATGTTAATCGAAAGCAAAGTAGATGACAATCCAACTATTTAGAGAACACATTACAATGAGAGAAGTTTACTTCACACCTGTATGAGCTGCTGCCTAAGCTTGTAATAACACCTATAAACAGCTGATACTAAACGTTTGCTGTGAGAAAATACCCAACCGAAAAAAGAGCTGAGATGTGTCAACAAGAATTATATCAAATTATTTCATACATTTAAGAAGAGAAATTTCTTGCAAATTTATTGGACTAATTGTAAGCTTTGCAGTAACTAACAACTCGTCAAAGTTCGTAAATTCTAATTTGAAAGAACTAGATAAGTCATATTTCTCTTCAAAGGTGAACTACTGAACTCAATTGACTAACTCAGTTATAATTTTATATAGAAAACTGTTCAGCAACTCCAATGTAAAACTTTTCCCACTGATTCAGCCCACGGTCCCTCGTTATTCTTTCCTTAATTTCCGGGTAACTCCCATACCTCTCTCTCATCGCGAGTCAAACGAAAATATCAAGACAAAAAAAATTTTTTTTTGGTTCAATTCGGGTAAAACTTCCAAACATCAATACAAAATGTGGATGATCCTCTCCTATTGAGATCAGCACGAGCGAAAAAAAAAAAAAAAATTTTTTCCTTTAAACTTCCAATTTTTTGTATAAGTGAAATTTTTTTTGTTTGTTCTTTTTCCCTTTCTCTCTCTACAAGAAACACAAATCAAACAAAACTCTTGTAAATCTTCCATTCAAAAGCTTACAGTCTTTTTCTGGTAGAAATATAAAACTAAACCTCCCCCATTTAGAGAAGAATATTAGGACTCCCATATCTTTGTTCTCCTTTATCTGTGTATTAAAACAAAAAATCTTAAAAAAAAATTCAAAAAATTTAAAAAATTCAACAACTTGACGATGTCTGCTGCTGAAACTAATCAAATCCAAGAATCTTTGGAAAAGTTGAACCTTGAATCAGGTGCTGAAGCCGTTGCTGCTGCTCCAGTCGCTGCTGGTGAACAACAAGAAGAACAAGCTGAAGGTGCTGCTAACATTTCTGAAAGTTCTGCTTCCCTTTACGTTGGTGAATTAAACCCATCAGTCAATGAAGCTACTCTTTTCGAAATCTTTTCCCCACTCGGTCAAGTTTCTTCTATTAGAGTTTGTCGTGATGCTGTCTCCAAGAAATCCTTGGGTTACGCTTATGTCAACTACCACAAGACTGAAGATGGAGAAAGAGCCATTGAAGAATTGAACTATACTCCAATTGAAGGTCGTCCATGTCGTATCATGTGGTCTCAAAGAGACCCATCTTCTAGAAGAACTGGTGATGGTAACATTTTCATTAAGAATTTACATCCTGCTATTGACAATAAGGCTTTACATGACACTTTTTCTGCCTTCGGTAAGATTTTATCTTGTAAGGTTGCTACTGATGATATGGGTCAATCTAAATGTTTTGGTTTTGTTCATTATGAAACCGGTGAAGCTGCCGAAGCTGCTATTGAAAATGTCAATGGTATGTTGTTGAATGATCGTGAAGTTTTTGTTGGTAAGCATATTTCTAAAAAGGATCGTGAATCCAAATTTGAAGAAATGAAGGCTAATTACACCAACATTTATGTCAAGAATCTTGAATTGGAATATTCTGAAGAAGATTTTGAAAAATTATTTGTTCCATTTGGTGCTATAACTTCTATCTATTTGGAAAAAGACCAAGATGGTAAATCAAAGGGTTTTGGTTTTGTCAACTTTGAAAACCATGAATCTGCCGTTAAAGCCGTTGAAGAATTAAATGACAAGGAAATTAATGGTCAAAAGATTTATGTTGGTAGAGCTCAAAAGAAGAGAGAAAGAATGGAAGAATTAAAGAAACAATATGAATCTACTAGAGTTGAAAGATTATCTAAATTCCAAGGGGTTAACTTGTTTGTTAAGAACTTGGATGATTCAGTTGATTCTGAACAATTGGAAGAAGAATTTAAACCATTTGGTTCCATCACTTCTGCCAAGGTTATGGTTGATGAAGCTGGTAAATCCAAGGGTTTTGGTTTTGTTTGTTTCTCTTCTCCAGAAGAAGCTACCAAGGCCATTACTGAAATGAACCAAAGAATGGTTAATGGTAAGCCATTATATGTTGCCTTGGCTCAACGTAAAGATGTTAGACGTTCTCAATTGGAGCAACAAATTCAAGCTAGAAACCAAATGAGAATGCAAAATGCTGCTGCTGCCGGAGGTATTCCAGGTCAATTTATCCCACCAATGTTTTATGGTCAACAAGGTTTTTTCCCACCAAATGGTAGAGGTAATGCACCATTCCCAGGTCCAAACCCACAAATGATGATGAGAAGAGGGGGACAACCATTTGGTGGTCCAGAACAATGGCCAAGACCAGGTCCAAATGGTCAACCAGTTCCAGTTTATGGTATCCCACCTCAATTCCAAGATTTCAATGGTCAACCAATGAGACAACAACAAAGAGGGGGATATTATCCAAACAACCGTAACCAAAACAAGGGTGGTCGTCAACAAAAGGATTTAGCTGCCATTATTGCTAATGCTCCACCTGATCAACAAAAGAGAATTTTGGGTGAAGAATTATATCCAAAGATTGTTGCTACTGGTAAAGCTCAAGAACCAGAAGCTGCAGGTAAAATCACTGGTATGATGTTGGGATTAGAAAATCAAGAAATTTTAGATTTATTGGAAGATGATGAATTATTTAACAACCACTTTGAAGATGCTTTGACTGCATTTGAAGAATATAAAAAGTCTGAAGCTGGTGCTCCAGCTCCAGCTCCTGAGCAACCTCAAGCTTAAAGAGGTTGTTGAGGTTTATAATTCAATTTGACAAAATAAAAACAAAAAAAAAGAGAGAAAGATATATTTTTATGAAAAATAGAAGGAAATGAAGTGCGGAGCATAAAATGAAAAACTGTGTTTATTTTGACAATTTTTAGAATCAATGAAGCTTTTGGTGAGAGTGTGCATGTTTTGTTGTGTGTGGTTTTTTGTTTTATTGGATCCCTTTTTGTTTTGAATGTTGACGAATATATACCTTTTGTTCTTTCCTTTGGGGGAAGATGGGGTTTGATGTTGATTTTTGTATTCTATTTTTGAAAGTATATTATGTATTTTTATGGTATTCAATACTTTTGGGTTAAAGGATTTATAATATAGTATATACTAAATAAGAAAATAGCAATAAAAAGATGAAAATGTTTTAAAGTGTGTGTAGTTACCTTTGTTACAAGAGCCAAAGGCAAAGAAATGTTCTCTCTCTCTTTATGTTTCTGTTCAAAGAAGAATCTTCTTCAAGTAACTCGATGATGCTCTTTCAGTAACTTGGTGAGATACATAGAGTAAAGGTTGTAACTTGGACACTCTGTTCCTGATTTTTAGAAATCTCGGGTAAAGGTACCCGTTTAACACTTCAAGTTACATATTCCAACGCTTAAAGTAGCCAAATGTTCCACCGTTTAGAAAATCTCCAATTCGTTACATTGTTATAACTACTTCCATATGCACTTGATCTACATAGATGAACAGAATATAAGGAAAAGTTCCAAGGGTATTCTTCCGTTCGAAGAATGTTCTAGATGGTTGTAAAAAGAACACGAAGCTGCATGAACCTACTTTGCATTTCCTTTCAAAAATGCCAAATATTCTTCCGTGTAATTACGTTTCGGTCAAGAGTGAAAATTCCAAAAGACGTTATGAAATTTCACCCTTGTAGTATTATTATTTTTTTACGTTTTACATTGACACGGTACGTGGCGTGGGTAACTTGTTACTTTCTAAATGTGTGTCAGTTTATGTGGTAGTTTTCTCAACCCAATTCTCTCTATATGCCGGACAGTTGTTCCCACACCCTCCCCCCAAATTTCGTAACCTTATATTTTGTTCTCCCTGCTCCCCCCTGACATACAATGGAATTGTAACTTTCCTTTATCTTGTCTCTTTTTTGGTACATAAACACCAGATTTCTTTTGAAAAAGTTAATATTATTTGTTGTCCGAGTAACCCTTCACCCCCCTTGTCCGCTCATATTCAATTCCCTTCTTTACAATCTTTTTTGCCTAGTCTTAGATCTACTCGCAATCTACCGATAAGATAACAGTTATATATGGCAGAAATTGAAGAATTGAAGGCTTATCCAGCCGAATTCAACACAGTTTCACCCAAGGATTATGCTAAACATGGCGATGCTAAATTATCTGGCCGTATTCTTAACGTGATGATGACCCTCCCCACACAAATTATTAGCAACCATGATCCTTCCTCTGGAGAATATCGATGGGACGTTGACCCAGTACGTGGTAATTCAGCCTTATATTCTTCCCAACATTTCTTGGATCAACATTCTGATTGGGAATCTCATTTGATTGCTTGGACGGGTGAAATTAATGCGAGTAAAATAACTCGGTGGAAAAATGGTGGTGATAATTTTGAAGATTCTCTTTATTTGGTTGATGAAGATAAACAAGAATTGGAAACTAAACTACGTGAGGCAAATGGATCAGAGAATATCCATCCTGTTTGGTTATTAAGACGTGATCAAAGTAGGTGGAGAAAATATGCTGAAAAGGTTTTATGGCCCGTGTTTCATTATATTCAAGGACAACCTTCAGATGGTAAGGATGAAGCTGAAGCTTGGCATGATTATGTTAAGTTTAATGAAGTTTATTTAAACAAGATAAAATGTGTTTACAAGCCGGGAGATGTTATTTTAATTCATGATTATTATTTGTTGCTTTTGCCGCAATTGTTAAGAATGGAATTTCCGGATGCATATATTGGTCTTTTCCTTCATATCCCATTCCCGTCTTCAGAATACTTTAGATGTCTTTCTAAAAGAACTCAATTGTTGGATGGAATGTTGGGAGCTGACAAAATTGGATTCCAATCAGGTTCATTCCAAAGACATTTTCTTTCTTGTTGTGCTCGACTCCTAGGATTTGAAGTTACTTCAGATAAAGTTTTTGCCTTTGGTACCACAATTTCAGTAGAAACCTTACCTATTGGTGTTGATACTAAGAAAATTGAACATGATGCATTTTTACCTGATTCAGGCATTGAAGAAAAAGTTATTGCCTTGAAAGAACTTTACCATGATAAGAAGATTATTGTTGGTAGAGATCGATTGGATAAAGTTCGAGGAGTGGTTCAAAAATTGGAAGCATTTGCCATGTTTTTAGACATGTATCCTGAATGGAGAGAAAAAGTTGTATTGATTCAAGTTTCAAGTCCTGGTTTTACTCATTCTGCCAATGTTGAAAGTAAAGTAACTGAATTAATTAATCAAATTAATTCTCGATATGGTAATTTGAACCATACCCCGATTTTACATTATCAAATTATGATTCCTAAAGATGAATATTTGGCATTGTTACGAGTTGCTGATTTGGCATTGATTACTTCAGTTAGAGATGGAATGAATACTACTGCTTTTGAATTTGTTATTTGTCAGAAATATAATAGCTCACCATTAGTTTTATCTGAATTTACAGGTACTGCTTCTGTTTTGAGTGAAGCTATTTTAATTAACCCCTGGGATTCCGTAGGAATTGCCAAGACAATCAATGAAGCCTTCTTGTTAACCGATAAGGAGAAACAACAATTAGAAGCAAGATTATACCAAAAAGTTACATCAAATACGGTACAAAATTGGATATCGACATTTATTAGGGATGTTATTGATCATTCACTTGTAACCCATGTGACTAATTATACACCAACTTTAAATAGACCACTCTTGTTGAATAATTATTTGAAATCGGAAAGAAGATTATTTTTGTTTGATTATGATGGTACATTAACCCCCATTGTCAAAGAGCCAGCTGCTGCTATTCCCTCGGATAAATTAAACCGAATTTTGGATGTATTAACAGCAGATCCCAAGAATCAAATTTGGATTATTTCCGGAAGAGATCAAGCATTCTTGGATAAATGGATGGGAGAGAAGAATGTAGGATTATCTGCTGAGCATGGATGTTTTATGAAAGATCTTGGATCTAAGGAATGGGTTAACCTTGCTGCTTCATTTGATATGTCTTGGCAAGCTAAAGTTGACGAAGTTTTCAAGGAATATACGGAAAAGACCCCAGGTTCAAATATTGAACGTAAGAAAGTGGCATTGACTTGGCATTACCGTCGAGCTGACCCAGAATTGGGGAATTATCAAGCAGCTAAATGTCTTCGTCAATTGAATGAAACTATTGCCAAAGAATATGATTGTGAAGTTATGGCAGGTAAGGCTAATATTGAAGTTAGACCCAAGTTTCTTAATAAAGGAGAAATTGTTAAGCGATTAGTGTTACATCCTCATGGATCTAAACAAGATCTTCATTCAAATGATTCTTGTAAAGAAGATATAACTTCTTTTGATCAACTTCCTGATTTTGTATTATGTTTGGGTGATGATTTAACCGATGAAGATATGTTTAGATCTTTAAAGGCTATTGAAGCAGGATGGGGTGATGCAGATTTACCCAAGAATAAATTTGGCTCCTATGGAGTTTATCCAGTTGCGGTTGGACCAGCATCGAAACAAACAGTAGCTACTTCTCATTTAAATGAGCCTTCACAAGTTTTAGAAACATTGGGATTATTAGCTGGTCAAGTATCATTGTTTGAGAGTGCCGGTACCGTCGATTTAGATGATCGCGGACATTTGGCAAATAGTGAATCTTCCGAACGATCAAAAGATGCCATTAATAAAGCTGTAAGTCTACGTCGAAAGGCTAGTCTTGAAAGAGAAATGAATAAAGTATCTATCAATGGGAAGAATTCAAAAAAATAGAAAAAGAAAAGACGTTTTATTTAGTAAACATTATATAGTTAACAGAGACAGTTTTATTATCTTTTTTGTGTGTTGTGTATTGTAACAGCTTATCTCTTGGTTTTCTTTGTTTTGATCTGAAAGACCGAGGTTATTTGCTTAATTACACCAATTTCAAGACACCAAATTTGCCACAAAATCGTCCGAAAAAAAAAGAAAAATTTCTTTGTCTAGAAAAGAACATTCTAATTCCGGTTTTGTGTTTTTAAATCCGTTAAGGCCGGAACTGCTGAAAAAAAAAATTAGCAGTTCTTTGTAGACGATACCTGTCAACAGAAAACTTGTCGGACTTCAAAGAAAGGTTGGATATAGTTTAGAAAGTTTTTGTATAGAAAGTATAGAGAAATGGGTATATTAAACTGGGGTTTTAGAGCTACTATTAAAGTGCATCAAGCAGAAGATGAAAATTCCATCTCGTTTCCAACTAAAAATGGCTCGGGGAATATCCAATTCACCCAGTTTATAAGAGACAATATGACACTTATTGATCCTAGCAAGAAATTATGGTTGAGTCCTCTTTTATTCACTGGTTCCTTGCAGACTTTATATTATGCCTCGGCTGATAGTTCTACGAAATTCCAGATCTATTATGGTAGGGAATTATTTACTTATGCCGATGGAGGTATATGTTCTTTGGATTGGGTTATTCCTGAACCTGATTCTAAGGAATTATTCAAAGAACAAGCTAAAGAAAGTATACCCGAGGGATTCCCTAGATTGCATCCAAGAACTAAATATTTGAATGAAGAAGAACTAGAATCGGTTCGTAGAATTGATGAAACCTCGGAAGCTCCCATCGTAGTTATATTTCATGGATTGGGAGGTGGGAGTCATGAATCTTTAATTCGTAACTTTGCCGAATCCATTCACAAGAATACGAATGATCAATGGGATATTGTTGTTGTTAATAATCGTGGTTGTTGTAGAACTAAAATCACCAGTGCCAAGTTGTTTAATGCAGGTTCGACCGGTGATATTCGGGAAGTTTTGGTTGATCTTAAAAAGAGATGTCCTAATAGACCAATATATACCGCCGGATTTTCATTTGGTGCAGCAATGCTTGCAAATTTCTTGGGAGAACAACAACATGAAGAAAAAACCGAAGATTTGGTCAAGGCAGCTTGTGTTGTAGGTTGTCCTTGGGATTTCGTTGATAGTTCATACCATATCCAGGAGTCATGGACTGGTAGATATCTTCTTAATCCTTCATTAGCACAATTCTTGAATAAAATTGTGAAAAATAATGTTGGAGAATTTAACAAACATAATCCAGATTTCTTAAGTGAAGAAATGCTTGAAAAGGCATCAAGGGCTAAAACCACTTGGGAATTTGACGAGGCAATTACTTCTAAAACCACACCATATCACAATGTATATGAATATTATCGAGAATTATCACCCCAGAGAAGAATTCAAAAGATCAAAACCCCGCTTTTAATTATAAATTCAACTGACGATCCTGCTGTTGGTACTAGATTACCTATTCTTGATGCAAAGACTAATCCATATTTATGTCTTGTTGAAACTAATTTAGGGGGTCATTTAGGGTATGTCAAGGCCTCGGGTGAATTTTGGTGTGTTGAAGTTCTTGAACAATTCTTTCAAAAATTTACCGAGGTTCTTGCTTAAATACTTTTCTAGTTGTGTATAGAGATTTTTCTAGATTTACAGTTTATACATATCACCATCAAACTGTGAAATTTTAGAATAAAAATCACACGGTAGTCACCAAGTGACTCTTGCGTAAAAAAAACCCCAGATTTTTTCTTTTTTTTTCTTGTAGGTTAAAGTTTAAGTTTTCCTAATATTTTTTTAAACAAGAGGAGTTCGCTACCCCTATACAAATCAAATCACCTGGTTACGAGAGATGGAATAGTAGATCATCTCGATTGTATATATATGTATAGTATTTTCAAATAATTAATTGGATCATGACTAGTTCCACAGAACAATAGGCGTCAAGCATCATTGAAAACTGTACAAGGCTGGGGGTCACGTCATACAGGAAAAATATTATTTTCTCTTCACCTTTGCCATTGATAACAAAAGATTTATTTTATTTTTTTTTTAGAATTTTGAGATCATCTGTTCGGACTTAGTCGTAGATGCTTACTTATTTATAGAAAGCTTTCCCCTTTTTTTTTCCTTTCTGAATAACTTATTTGGGGAGCTATACATCCAAATGTTTGGTCTTGGTCTAAATCTTGCATTGTTCGATATAAAACTAAAGACTCCGTACAAAGGGTTGTTGTTTCTCCGGGGTAATGAGTATGAAGTTGAATCAGTACCATTTTTCGGCGAAGTAAAATTATCACTAAACGAAGATGCCCATGTGAAAAGAATACATTTATATCTTGTAGGAGAATTTCAATATGATTATATTACTAGGGGTGAGAATTTTGGGTTTTATGCAGAACGGTTTGTTGATAAAGTATGTGTGCTAAGGGTGGATTGGAATAACTTATTAACAAGTGAGGATGGTGAAGTTTTATTTGGAAATTATGGTGATACAACCGCACCTATGGACAGGTTCAGTCCCAGATCAAGAAGAAATTCCGTGATAGAAACCAGTTTTTCTTTAGATGCAATGCCTGGTCTTTCTCCAACAAAATCCTTACCTGCTCAAATGTCCGATTCACATTCCCGAGTTCTTGAGATACCCGAAAGTGGATTTGATGGAACTCCATTTAAAAATCAAAAAAGTTTCGCTAATCAAACGTTTTTATTACCCAAGGGAAATTACAGTCTACCTTTTAAAATATACTTACCTACTGATATTTGCGAAACAGTAGAAGGATTAAAAGAAGCAAGTCTACGTTATCGTATTCATTGTAACATTGAACGAGGAAGATTTGAAAAAACTGAATCAAAAAGTAAATACCTTCGAATTATACGAACTCTACATCCTCAAAATTTGAATCTTAGTGAAAGTATAGAAATTCATAAAACTTGGCCTGATAAAATTCAATACAAGGTCAGCATGGTGAAAAAGGCAATAGCCATAGGCTCGATAATACCTATAAATGTGATTATTGTACCCATTGTAAAAGGGTTGAGTTTACAAGGAATGAATTGTAGCATTACAGAACATTTCCATATCCAACAATCCCATGCTCAATCTCCTGAATACGAGAAAACTATAGGTAAACAACCATTGATTATCCCCACTATGGAAGAACTTGATTATGAAAGATGGGTGATTAAAACGCAATATACCGTACCTCATAATTTAAAAGAACTCACACAAACATGTGAAATTAAGAATAATATGATTTCTGTTAGGCATAGGTTACGAATTTCAATAAAATTTAAAAATCCAGGTGGTCATATCAGTGAATTGAGAGTAAATCTACCTGTCACAATATATATAAGTGCAAACTCAGGATTTGTGGTTGATAAATGTTATGAAGTGAGTCATAATGGTACAGTTATCCCCAATAATAAATTGGAAGAAGTATTATTCTCAAGAAGCATTGGCCAAGTTGAATCTAGACTGGGTCCAAGTCAACGGATCTTATCTCCTGTTCCCGATAGGATTGAGAACAATGTATCGCTGGACGAGGGTATTGACCTTGATCGTGAAGAAACTGCACCACCTTTATATCAACAACATGTTTTTGATAAAGTATATGATATGAACCTGACTCGTTCACCTTTACAACAATTTCAAACTCAAGTTCAAGATGCCAGTCCAATGGCCTCTCCTAACAACTCGGTCTTAAACCTTTCAGCTTACGTAGAAAGACCAGAATCTATTGATAGTAGTATAGACAGTGATGAAGAAGATCCCATACTGCCAATGCGAACCCTTAATGTTGAAGTATTATCAAAAGTTCCCACTTATGATGAAGCTTTTGATCAAGATGTTGAACATATTGAAGAACAAGGGTTTGCACCATTATATCCTGCTACCAGCGATTTCGCCGATTATAGTGATAGAAGTGATGATAGTATTAGCTTCAAGTCACCTTCCAGATCAAGGTCTCGAAGCCGGAGAAATTCATTTGGGTATCGAAACTTGTCATTACCGCGTTTTTCTCACTCTCAAGAGAGGGAATGTGGAGAAGAACCGAAACGAAGAAACTCTTTAGGTCTTGGACGTTTATTTCGTATGGGAAGAAGGTCAATTTCATAGATATTATTATATATAGTGCATTTTATTTATTTCGTTTATGTCTAATTTATGAACTCATTATTTCAATCGTGTAATCTGACCTGGGAATGGACGCAAAAAAAAATTAGAATTTGCGCTTTCAAGAAATCAAAACAAAACTTTTTGTTTACATTTGAAGTTGAGGTTTGTTTTACAACAGATTTTCTTCAATAGTACCAATTATCATTATGGATTCGTTCCAAACATATGAACAGAAATACCGACTGAATGTTGAAAGGATGAAAAACAAAAGGCTTTCCCAACAAACTAAGTCAGATCAAAACCGCAAAATTAGAGTACCATTGCAGAATCTTACTAGTTCTGATATTAATAAAATCACCAAAACAGCAATTAAAAAAGTGCCGATAACAACTACTAGAGAAATGCTTAAGAAATTCACACAAACTTTACCCAAACCCATAGAACTGCCATTGGCACTTCTGGCAAGAACCATGCAAACCAAATTCACAATTATGGAAAATAGAGGATTCAAAGAACAATTTCTAGAAGTTGACAACGACATAGATAAAGCTTCTCGAATAATAGATCTGGAAGATCCCATGATTAATAGGTGTATTTCTGACATGAAAAGTATAGTGGATTGGTATAAAACTCATAAAGTCCAAAATTGGATACACAAATCCACTACGAAAAAAGTATCAGATTCCAGCTCTATCCAACCCATAATTGAGGATTCGATAATTTCGAATTTAAAGAAAAGTGTGTACACTACACCACTGTTGCGAAAATCATCGGTCGTGCCAACTCATAGGGTAGTTAGCACTTCTTCTGATGAAAAGTTCATAATTATAGCACGAGTTATTGATTTAAAATCTCAAGAACAAAATATAGTGCTATTATTGAAAATAAATAGTTCTGTAGAGTTGAAAGAAGGAGATGAAATTAACTTGTACAATCTAAAGGTTAAACAATCGTTCAATGGAGAAGATTTGGATGTATATATTGCATGGGAAGTCTTTAGGTGATCCTTTCCCCGACCATAAAATAAGTAGGAGTGTAATGTTAGGATGTAAAGTATGGAGGTGGTATCAATATCATTATGTAAAATATTTTTAGGATTTGTGTATAATTAAATATAGAGTATCAACCTGATGGGCAGTTTTTTTGCAACCAGCTCGCAATATTTTTTCTATCTAGCAATCGAATCAACATGTAAGTTTTAACTAGTTGATGTTAGACATTTTAAATGAAACTTTGATCTTTGCTTACAGGCTGTTGTTCAATACCACCTTATGTAGCTGGGTGGTAAATTGTGTCCTTGCTGTGTGTATATTGATATAATTTAGCAGCCAGTTTTTAGCTTCTTGGACTTTAACTAAGTTCACGCAAATTGAAGCTAAAACTTAAATATGATACTCCATACGAGTCTGTCTTAACTAAATCTAATTGCGAAGATCATCATCGTTACGTTATAGTTGTTTAACGTTTCCAGAATCTCGTTGTTTTTTGCAATATTTCTGCAAATTATTTTTTGGAAGTTTTATAACATTTCACACCATTTATCGAATTCATTTATCCATAATAATTTAGGTAAATTGTTATATATTCATATTTCACAAGATATATAGCTGTCATGCCGGAAATTACTCATTAAACGCAACTAAATTTCTGGCAAATTTTCCGGATCAAAATATACAGGCTAAAAAACAAGCAAATTTTTTTGAAAAAAAATTGGAGGGTTGGCCGAGTGGTCTAAGGCGGTAGACTTAAGATCTACTGGACAGTGTCCGCGCGAGTTCGAACCTCGCATCCTTCATTATTTTTTTGAAGATCAAATTTGTCAAATTGACACTAAAAAAAAAAGTCATGTAAAAAATTTTGTGTATTTAGGGATTCTTTTTTCTTCTTGCCTAAGGCAAAAGCCAGCCTTCGAAACACATCACCTTTTCTTTCAACGATCAAACCGTGTTTGGGTTCTTGCATTTAAGTGTCGTTGCCATCATCATCAGAAGTTCTGTTGTGCCGTTAATTCGAGTCCTACAATAGAAGCACTGCGTTCCAACTATTAGATTTTGGCGCATATATATACATCAACTGAATTGTTTGTGCTTACTAATTCACACAAATAATTACACGACTTACACTTCACTTATAGAGGCAAAAGAAGTGCAAGTTTCAACGACATAGGATTTTTTATTTCCGTCCCCAGTTGTATATTTACAAGCGAAGCTTTTTGTCCGACCTTAATATTCCAAAAAGAATGACACCAGTTGGAAACATGAATGTCGTTCAAGATCAATTCACGGGTCCTAACTTAAACGTCACTTTAACCTGTCCAGAATGTAAGATATTCCCCCCAGACTTGATTGAGAGATTTAGTGAAGGGGATATCGTATGTGGAAGTTGTGGTTTGGTATTGAGTGATCGAGTTGTTGATACTAGATCTGAATGGAGAACATTTAGTAATGACGATCAAAATGGTGATGACCCATCTCGTGTAGGTGACGCTGGAAATCCTTTACTAGATTCAGAAGATTTGTCGACCATGATCTCTTATGCTCCAGAGAACAGTAGAGCTGGAAGAGAATTAAATCGAGCTCATTCAAAAAACACAGTAGATAAGAAAGATAATGCGTTGACGGGGGCCTATCAAAAAATTTCACAAATGTGTGAAGGATACCAATTGCCAAAAATCGTCCAAGATGGTGCTAAAGAAGTCTATAAAATTGTTTATGATGAAAAGCCGTTACGAGGAAAATCTCAAGAGTCAATAATGGCAGCATCAATTTTCATTGGATGTAGAAAGGCAAAAGTTGCTCGTTCGTTCAAAGAAATTTGGGCCTTGACAAATGTTCCTAGAAAGGAAATTGGTAAAGTATTCAAGATTATGGATAAAGTTATTAGAGAAAAGAATGCCGCCAATCCGACAAGTGCAATATATTTCAGTCAAGATAATATTCAAACTACACAAACTTCAGCTGAAGATTTAATTAGAAGATTTTGTTCTCATTTGGGATTACATACTCAAGTAACCAATGGTGCAGAATATATTGCTAGAAGATGTAAAGAGGTTGGCGTCCTTGCTGGTCGTTCTCCTACTACCATTGCTGCCACCGTGATATATATGGCGGCTCTAGTATTTGGTGCTGATTTGGCTCCTTCTAAGATTTCTGACAAGACAGGTGTAAGTGATGGTACTATCAAAACTTCTTATAAAGTAATGTACGAGGAACGAGAAAAACTTATTGATCCATATTGGATTGAAACTGGGAAAGTAAAATTGGAAAACATTCCAAAGAATTGAAATTTATAGATATTAATTACTCTTTTGTAATTGTTTTTAATGGTTATGGTTAATTGAATAATCTTTGTAGTTTGCTCTATTATTCCAGGTTGCAAGCATATCGTATAGGCACAGCGAGAAGCTGAAAATTATGGGAAAAAAAAGTGGTTCAATTAAAAAGGGAACCCTTCTTCATCTCTGGAAACCAATTCTACTTGAGTCTGATGCTTTCTAGATCCATAAGGTGTTTCTCTGTTTCAGTTGTAAGGTCAGCTTTGGCGACACCAACTTTTCAAGATGTTGTCATTATAGGTGGAGGCCCAGCCGGACTTTCACTTTTGGCCACCTTAAAGAATTCCCCCAAAACTAAACACTTGAAATGTACATTAATTGAAGGAGGAAGTTTAGATAAAGTTCGAGAATTTGCAAATAGTCCACCTGAAGAATACACCAACCGATGTGTTTCTATTACTCCGAAAACAATTGAATATATGAAGCATAAAATTGGTAGTTGGGATTTTATTCATGAAGATCGTATAAAACAATACCAAGGAATCATTGCCTATGATGGACAAGATCCTGATTCCCGAGTTGAATTTGATATTAACTCAATTGATAGAGAATTACTTGCTGCCATGGTTGAAAACATTAATATTCAAGCTTCTTTATTGGCAAAAGTTGAGAGCCTTGGTGATAACGATACAACTACAATCAAAGATAATACCAAGGTTGTGGAAATTATAAACCCACTTGAGCCTGATTTAGAAAATCATGAAATATCAGAAATAGATGTGGTTCCAGGCACTGGAGAATTGGATTGGCCTATTGTGAAATTGTCTTCAGGTGAGTCAATACAAACTCGTCTTTTGGTTGGATGTGATGGCTATAATTCACCTGTTCGTAAATATGCCCAAATCGAATCAAGAGGTTGGCAATATAATGTTTTCGGTGTAGTAGCAACTGTGAAATTACAGTATGAAGATTTCAGATCAGTTGGTTGGCAAAGATTTTTGACCACTGGTCCACTTGCAATTTTACCATTGACTGAAGATAATGCAACCATAGTATGGTCCAGCACTCCTGAATTACTGGAAATACTCCTTAAGGTAAATAGCGAAATATTCCCTCATATTGTAACAGCAGCCATGGTATTAGAGGAAACCGACTTGAAATATATTTACGGGTTATTGAAAGCTAATCCAGATGATCTTTCTGCAGTTGAAGAAATTAAATGGAGAATGTCTAAAATTCCCGAAGAAGTATTAGATGATAAATATCCTATCCCAGTTGTTTCTGTACTTGACGGATCTCGGGCTCGATTCCCTTTGAAGTTATCTCATGCAGATACATATGTAGCACCTAGAGTCGCACTAGTAGGGGATGCCGCTCACACCATCCATCCTTTAGCAGGTCAAGGCTTGAATATGGGTCAATCTGATGTTATTCATCTCGTAGAAGCGTTAGAGAAGGGAGTAGATAGAGGTTTAGACATTGGTTCTATGCTTGTTTTAGAGAATTATTTTGCCAATGCCTGGCCTGCAAACCATGCAATGCTTGGAGTTTGCGATAAAATGCATAAATTATTTTCAACCGATTTCTATCCCTTAGTTCTTGCTAGGGGCATTGGAATGAGGTCAGTCAATATGCTCGGATCGGTTAAGGATATGATGATGAAACTGATTAGTCTTTAGATTAGTCATTTCTATGTGTATATATTTTCCCCATATGTAATTTATGATTATGATTATTTTTTTTCTTCTATTTTTTGCAAGCAACATAAGATAGGCTTAAATTTATAAATCCGAGTCGGCGATATCAACTCTGGCTCAATTACCCTGTTATTATATATATGAGTAGTTTCCAATTGTTGTATTTAAGCACGAGAAGATTGAACACACTGGGGGCTCGAATATTTGATAAAGTATCTACCCAGCAATTCTTGAAACAAGCTCCTCTAGACCACTATTCGGCACCTAAAAATCCAATTGTTCTTTGTCATGGCTTCTCGGGGTTTGATAAGTTAACATTGATCCCCGGACCCGGCGAACTTCCTCATAACAAGGAGAAACAATTACAAGAGGTTGTTTCGAAGGGTATACTTGAATTTGACTATTGGCGAGGAATTCAATTTGCTCTTGAGAGTATTGGTTCCCAAGTCCTAATAGCGCGTGTACCTGCGTTTGATGATATTAAAAGTCGGGCAATTAACCTCGATCATTTTCTTAATAAGAGTTGCAAGAAAATACAAGAGGAACTATCTAAACCAGATACCCCTATAGAATTGAATTTGATAAGTCATTCAATGGGTGGTTTGGATAGTCGCTATTTGATTTCGAAGCTACATGGCAACAACAGTCGTTACAAAATATCGTCATTGACTACTATATCTACACCTCACCATGGTTCTGAATGTGCCGATTTTATTACAGATCTTGTAGGGGATAACAAAGTTATTTCTCAACTTGTTCCCAAGTCGATTTTTGAAATGACAACGGCGAATATGGAAGCCTTTAACAAAACAGTTTTGGACGATCCCCAAGTAAATTATTTCTCTTACGGAGCTCGTTTTAACCCTCGATGGTATAACTTTTTTAATTTAACATGGTTGATTACTAAATACAAAATTCAAACCAAAAAGAAGCTGAATAAAACCGAATCAGAATTTCAAAGTTTGGTAGATAATGATGGATTAGTCAGTGTAGCTAGTTCGAAATGGGGCCAGTACATGGGCACTTTCGATGAAGTCGACCATTTAGACTTGATCAATTGGACAAATGATGCTCGCAGTACTTTTAATAAGATCATGTTCAACCAAGATCCACCTTTCAATCCTATATTGTTGTACTTAGAAATTGCAAATAATCTAGCGAAAAAGGGATTCTAATAAAATATATACACCGTTAATTAAACATGTCTTGAATCATAGGGACTAACTACAGTCCTTGCAAAGAATTTCATATTCATAATCTATAGCAAACCAGCTAGAGCTTCTCTGCACTCTTCACAGAACCCTAAAACAGTTGCAATTCCCTCCATTAAACTTCCATCAAGGGTTAATTGATCCAAAATATTATCCTTCAAATAGTCGCACCTTTGTATTTCGCTCATCAACCAATTGTTCCATTCTGCCCTTGCGATTTCCTTCTCCATATCATTCAAAATATTCAATTTGACCAATAGTTCGTGCCTTTTAACACCAATTTCTTGATACGACAATCTCAATTGTTTGGCTACATCCCTGGTATTCTCATCATAATAATGGTCAGTCCAATGAGGCTCATAATTAAAGCTGTGTACGAATGAAACATTCTCAAATAACCGAAATAATCTCGGGTTTTCAAAACTGATATTCCGATCATTCACGTTTTCTTGGATATCCTTAAGGTAAACCGAACGCTGTAAAACAATGGGATCTTTGGTGACATACTCATAAGCTAACTGGTTGGCTTTCTTGGCTGTCCAATAACTAGCTGTGGTTTTACCAAACAAATACAAATTTAATAATGTTGATCCGAAAATAATAAAAAGTAGAAACTGATTCACCCGGATAGAATGCAACAATATACCCAAAAACCTCCATATTTGAGAGATTGAATTATAGACAAATGCAATACTCTTATTAGTAAGTTTTATCAAGCCAAATCTGGCTACAAAAAGGAAACCAAACTTCACCGTAGCGTCCGGTAATTCTACCTCAGGAGCATCTGTATGACTTAATTTCCCGTACAAATAAATAGATTTAACAATCATTCCATGTTTCCCAACTTCTTTAACCACTTTTTGTAAACGTTTCTGAACTCTCCCAACCAGTCGCATAACGATTTCCAAACAAAACCCCTCAAGAATCCAATTGTAGATTGTAGAACGATCAAAAGATACTCGGCAATAGAATAAAAGTCTTGAACGTTTCCCAGAAATGCTAACAATGACCACTTTATATACGAGTGAAAATTTGGGTCCAAAGAAAAAGGCATATTTCGACCGAGAATAAGTAAATGTGTAATACGAATTATCCTCCATATTATCAATCTCTTGCAGGATATGAACTTCTCCAAGATTGGTTCCATATCTCGCAGGAACGTTAAGTTTCCGATAGAGATTACCACTAGATGAAGTTCTCCATGGTTGTTTAATATAATATTCATTTATGGTGAAAAATGTCTCGTCGGTAAATATAACCGAGTTATCTCCCAATAATGCATGGAATAATGCTTTTGGTGGTAAATCGTAAGTCAGATCTCGAATGATATTGTAATCATCGCTGAAGTCGAGTCTATGTAAGATCAGCTGTCCTGGAACAGCAGGAGCAATAGATGATACGTCTCCCAGAATTAATTTCGAATCACTGCTTCCTTTACTGATGGGGAGCGATTGAGATAAATGATTAATTTCTTTCAATTGGGTCTGTTCTTCCTTTTCCTTGGCTACTTGCGCTTCAATTTCTGTTAATGCTGCAAGAACCTCCTTGAGAGACTTTGGTTTATCACTTGCAATGTTATTAATTATATACACCAACTTCTTCTTTATTAGTCTTCCATCATCCATAAATAGCTTCATTTTAATAATTCCATTGACATTATAAATTTTCAATAGGTCATACTGTTTTTGTGAAGTATAGTCAACGGATACAAGCAGGCCAACAAAACCTTTAAACAATGCAATAAATCCTAGAGCTTGCATATAAAAGTACATGCTATGGGTTGTTATAAAGCATCTTCCACCCAACTCCTGCAAGGAATTCGGGGACCAAATACAATTAAAGGAGAGAACACAGTATTCACCAGGTTCAATTGCTGTTTCAAACAAGGATCTCATTTGAATATCTAAACTGACAAGATCTTTTGGATAGTAGCTTGGATGATAAATACCATTTCCAAGATTTTCCTCTTGATAATCAATCATTTCTTGATCAGGCTCGACTCGATAGTTCATAATCTGTTGCCCTTCTTTTAATAAATCATGTAAATAATAAATACCCCAGTTAACAGAACCCCAGATATTTGCGGTCAACGCTGTTGGTAAGGAGGTGGCTGAGGTAAGACTGTAAGCAATAATTGATGATTTCGTTGTATCAGTCATGAAAGGTGGTCGTATTCTTGGGATTTGAAAATAAATATATTTCTGAAAATACTTTTCATTCTTTTCTATATGGGTAGATAAGGTACTTGATGTAATAATTTGACCCTCAGAATTAGTTATTCTTGTGTTTGTAAATTCACGATCTATAACTGTCGTAAGAGTTGATGCAAGTTCTAAAATTATGGGTGGGTACCTTCCTGAGGCGATCTTCATCAAACCATCATCTTCATCAGAATTCAACACCCTGTTCTTTTCATTTTGAAACACTTTCATCCAAGACTTTAACTCAACAAGCGACTCTGCTTGGAAAACTAATGTGATATCACTTGTTCTAACCTCGAAACAGAAGCGTCTATCTTCATTGGGATTATATTTCACATTACATAGTAAAACGCCCAATTTATCTGTTTCTTGAACAAAAGTTTGAGATGGACTTAGCACTAGTAACCCAAATATTCCACCTTTTATGAATGCCCATCTACGGACCCAAATTGGTTTTGAGGATTTTTCCGTCCACGTCTTCATAAACAAATACCCATGTTTCTCTATGCCTTGTTCATCAATATCATCTAAGGATTTCGCGTTAATGGAAAACGTCCTGTAGTCATCTGCAATCACAGATGGCAGGAATTGGATATGACAACCTTCTTCTACTTGCTCTCTAGCTGACAACATTCCAGGGGTTAATTTACCGACAGCAACCTCATAAGAATCATTCCAATTTTGAATTTTTTGAATCTTCTCCCACAGTTCTCGGAAGCTATGGTCCTGGTATAAGGGGGAAAATATGTTCCATTTACTTCTAAACAATTCAGTATTCATATTAACAAACAATTTATTCAATTTGATGCCCAATCTTTGCACTCTAATGATTAAATCCAAAGAAACATGAATGTATTCCTTTCTCACTAAGAATAGCTGCTGGGCATCATCCATTATCATCGAGGTTTCCTTTGCCTTTGGGGTTGAGACATAAACACTCAAATATTTGTCATATTTCGCTTGATGAAAATCAAACTTCTTCCTAAGTTCTTTATATCGTGGTACGTCGTTATTTATAAATGAATCGATTTCTTCAAGACTGTGCAAGTTAACATTAAGTGCTTGTAAGCTTAAACCCCATATTTGCTTAAGACCAGCTAGGGTTGTTTGAAGCGCAGGTACAGTGTATTCTTGATCAATTAAACCTTCTTGCAAAAATGTAGGGGTTAAATGTTCCAAAAAGGAGTTGGAAAATAATTGAAGATCGTTAACATAACGAGGGATTTTCTTAACTGAACTTGATATTGCTATTAACCATTTTTCTATATTATCCACTTGAATATCCAAGTGATTGACACTGGCACGGAAACTAGGACTATCCAAAGCAGCTTCTTTGAAATTGACTGAAATTAATTTGAATTGACGAGTTAGTGCGGGTCTATCGGAAGAAGGGGACCGGCCGATATGGTCTCCGCTGGAGGAGCTGTTACTTCGCTGCTGGGATTGCAAGGCATCAGCACTTATATCGGGAATCCTTGAAGATTGTCGAAACTTGGTAGGAGATTCCAGCAGCATTGATACTTCAATTCTATTATGTTTAGTTGTAATCCTCAATTTCTATGGTTTGTAGGGAGAATAAAGTTTTGCGATATTTGGTCCCAAAAAGTTTCCTGCACACAGCATTTTTTCCTTTAATATAAGCAGCTACCTTTAGTTCCTTGCAACATTAAAGCTTTAAATCAATTGTTACTAAATAAATACATATACAATACAAAACGAACTAAAAATAAAAATGCTATGAAAATCAAAAGTTTATAAATATGCTAAAAGATGTTTACTTTTTGTTAGGTTTGTAGATACTAACAGGAGTGTTTATTGGAAACGCACTGGTTCCTATGGGTTGTTGCTTCAAGTTTTTCTGCGCTTGTTGTATCTTCTTTGTATCTTTGGAAGGATCATATTCTAAAATAGGACCAAATTTTATCTCTATTGGTTTGACATTCTCCTTGTTCAGACCTTCTCTTGTAGCTACAGTATGATCAATATTGACATTGTTAGAAGGGTTGATATTATCAAATGTTTGATTCATATGCCCAAATTTACCTGTCTCGAGATTTAAATAACTCTGGGGATTTTGAAACATTTGCTGTGGATTTGTCGGAGCAAACCCAGCGTTCGAAAAAGAATCGTATTGTGCTGGAAATTGATTAAATGAATTCCAAATCTGTGACAGTTGTACTTGTTTCTGAGAAAATTGTTGCATTGGAATCTGGGCTGATAAATCTTGATTAAATTGTCCTTGCTTAGGTAAATATGCACCCTGCGAGTTATTCAGAGTCGTCGTTCCCGAGTACAGCGCCTGGGAGGCACTATAAAGATCCGAATCCCATTGTGAAACACCCGAACTTTGACTATTAAAGCTAGGTGGAGCATTCATGTAAGGCGTGGACGAAGCTGAAAATGAAGTGGGTACTGGATTAAAGGGATTGGTTGGCATCATCGAGAGGTTCGGGTTGTTGAATTGTGAAACGTTTTGCATCGAAACTGAGTGCACCATTGGCGGATGACCGGAATTCTCATTTATTGCAGCTAGATTTTGTTGTAGTTGGCGATTTTGAAGTGGGATCTGCTTCTGAATATCTTTCCTGAAAGTTTTCATGGTGTGGATTACTGGGGCTGACTTGGGTCCCGAATTAATGGCTGTATTAACATTTGCACGATGAGCATCAATTCGTAATTGCGATCGCTGTGGAGTAATAATCTCCGGCGAGTTACTAGATGGTGAAGCTTTGAATGGCGAAGACCCTGCAAAAACGGTTTCATTATCGTCCTCGCATTGACTATGAGCCAGATGAAGACCCTGTCTTGCATCCGATATATCGTGGTCATCAGAGAGATCAATTTCAGTTAGTGTGGATTTTGCGGTGGTGCCTCCCATATCTAATTGATGAATGATATACCCCTTTATATTAGAACGCTCACTGTCAAATTTGGAAGAATCTGATCCTTGGTTATTATATATCACCTGAACAATTCTCAAATTGTCTTCTGGTGTAATCATTGAAGCCCCATTTACAAGATAACTTATATGACCCGAAAGGAAACTTCGTATAAAAGGAATTTTTAACGCGTATGATTTTGTTGATTCATCAAAGTAACCATTTATTAAATCAACCGCTTCCAATAACTTACAATCAGAATTGCCCTTGAAAACTTGTGTCAAAATGTTCCAATTCAAGAATGATTTATTAGAATCTAGACTTGTAGCTCCAACTTTCATGAAAGATTCAAACAGACCATTCATTAAGTTCATAGGATGCTGCAAATAACCATCTGAAGACGCAGACATTGGTGTAGATGTACAAATGTGTTGTCGACTAATGGTTGCGTTTATATCATGCTCCAAAAGCCACACAGGAAGGTTATGTTCTTGAAGCTTGGTGAGAACTTTCCCATCTAACTTATATTCGGATGTCAAAGACAGGATTGTTTGAGTTGATTTCTTGCTTGCAGAAGCTACGTTAAATCTTGCAAATGTATGATCCTCCAACAGATTGAATTTGACCTTGTAGCATAAACTAAATTCAATTAGAGATAACAGGTACAAAGAGGACTCTTCTAAACTATCATCCCCAGGCGAAGAAGACATTAACGCGTTGAATTCATGCTCATTCATAACTCCATTATCTTTGGAAGAGGCTACTAATTGTTCAAACGGAGCCAGTATAAGTTCTTCTATTTCAGCTAAAGTTGACGTATTAGTTGACGACACACTGCCCTTCTTCTTCTTGTCCAACCTATTTGACTTTGACAATCTAAATAATCGCGAGGAAATTTGCTTCGATGTTCTTAAAATTCCAGTTTTATTAAGTAACATTCTGGATAACACTTTATTTTGAGAAGTATTTTTCAAGACTGTGCTAGAATTATAACCAGTTTGACTCTCCCTAAACTCTCGATATTTCAAAAATGACTTGATTAATACATCATCCAATTCAGGATACCATACTTTTTCTTCATTTTGACCCGAGGAAGCTGCTAAAACAGCCGATGCAGCATTGAGGACTTCTGTACTTGCAGAATTCATCGGAATTGGTTTATGTGTCACTGGAGATTCCATTGAATTAATTTGTGAAGCCACTGAATTGTTTGGAGAATCGTTTATATAACTAGTTAGCTTCCTTCGCTTAATGCTATGTTTTATCGCCGATTCCGGCAGCGATGTTCCTAAGTTTCTCAGACTTATCTTTGATTCCTTATTTGTAAGTAATGATGGCTTCAAATCACTTGTTTGTTCCTTCTTAATAGATTCGTTACTCGGAATAATAAGCTTTTGGGGGGTTAAAAAACTAGGAGTTTGACAGGTTGTTTTGCTTTCTTCGATTTGCGAAATGGTAGTTATATTTGTTAGATTTGCATGTGAGACATCATCATGAGCAATGGTGGTCCACACTTCGTCCCCAGATTGGCTGCTTGTTTCATTAGAGTCGCTTTCCACCTTGTGCGTAAGCGGCAGTTGCACCTTTGCTTTTGTTAAGGAATCTAAGAACCGATTTCTAATAGGACTCTTCGCGTTGGGTGTAGTGAATGAATCAAACTGACGCTTGGCGACTGCACGATTTAGATTGTTGGAGATATTAAGCACTTTACTGGGAGATACAACTGAAACTGGTGAATTGAAGCCAAAGGAAGGCAGGAAACTTAGGCCAAAAGTGAATGAAGGGGTTGGTGCTTGATTTCCATTGGAGTTAATCCTGGAAACACGCGGTGTTTCTGGATGTATAAGCAAAGATTTTGATCGTGAGTTATCGTTGTTGGACATTGATAGACAGTATATGAATGTGTGTTTTGGTTATTTTGGTTGCTAAATGTGATCTGGAGTTGGGCTAGAATTATGTCAATGTAAAGGTGTTTCTGTAGCTATAGTAATATCAACATGCAATGGGGTGAAGTTATAAGATATTTAATAATGAAGGAGAAAATGAGGTGATAAACACTAAATATAAACCTGTATAGGATTTGAATTGCCGCACCTGCTCCTTAAGACACGAAATTAGAATTGGTGTGATTGTTCTGCGCGAACGCGCTTTTTGAAATAAATTTCACTTTTCGCTTGCGTTTACTTTTCTTTTCTTTTTTTGTCTCTGTATGCAACCCGGGATATCGGGTGTTATTTCCGAAGAACGTTCTTATCTATAAGCTATACAATCTTTGCTATTGACCTATTTATGTACCGACCCAAGCAAATGTTCAAATTCATCTACAATTGTGTGACATAGTCCTGGTATTTCTTGTTCGTAATGTTGAAGAGTATGCACTAATTCTTCTACTGCCTGTTTTGAAAACTCATTTTTACCCCTTTGATATACCCTTTCCAAACATAAAAACAATACACATGCTTTGTCCTTTGATAACCTTCGTCCCAGCAGCTGTTCAATTTCTTTCTCTTTTGCCCGATCTTCTTTTTGTTGCTGGTGTTCTTCTTCAAGTTGAACCTTTGGTTTCTTTTTGGGACAGAGTGGTTGAATTTCCTCTTCATCCGAAAGATAGTCAACCTTCTTTAATGGGTTAAAGCTCTTTTCTGTTTCAAACTTCCAAGATATTGGGTTCTTCAAAGTGTATGTATGGCCATCAATTGGTGATAGTTTATGACGAGGCTTTTTTGCCTTCAGCTCCATATGAAAATTTTTGAGATTGATTAGATTGATCAACCTTTCTCGCACATTCTGTGCTCGGTTAATGAAATAATGAAGTAACAACTTATTTGCACTTGGTCTCTTAAGAGGATCTTTCACCAAACAGTATTTGACAAAATCCTTAATATTGTCACTGAAACTACAACCTTGAAGGGTAGGAGGTCTCTTTTTAGGGATTTCAAATAGGACTTTTAAAGGATCATACTGAGACAATGGAGGGGCACCAGTGACCAATTCAATTGTAGTAATTCCAGTTGACCATATATCAGCTTTTTCATTATATCCACTTTCATCTGCTATCCTTGATCTTGCTATTACTTCCGGTGCCATCCAAAATGGAGTTCCCACAAATGTATTCTTTTTCAATTTTGTCATTGTAATTTCTCCACTTACCCCAAAATCAGCCAATTTCACCATAGCATCCTCAGTCAATAATATATTAGCCAGTTTGATATCACGGTGGACCTTATGCTCAGAATGCAAATAGCTTAAACCAGAAAGAACACCCTTGATAATATAACTGACGATACCTTCATCTAATTGTCTATGAAATTTTAATAAATCTGAACATGAACCACCACCACAATATTCCATAACAATGAACATATTGTAACCTTCTACAAAACTTTCAATATACTGGGTAATGAATTGATTTCTTAGTTTTGATAAAAATTGGATTTCTTGAAGGATTTGTTTCATTTCTTCACTAGAATCATCAAGGGGAACAACCTTAACCGCCACAATATCTCCAGAACTGGTATTATTAGCACGATAAACATCGCCAAAGTTCCCCTTACCTATGCATTTCTCAAAATAGTATCTGTTTCTTGGACTTACATATTTTGTTTGTTCCAAACTCATGCTTTGCCCAAGATTTTGCTTCACTTTATTAACTCTCCTTGTTTCTTTAGTATTCACGCGTTATATATTACAACCTGGTTCTTATTTTAGTAAATTCTGTCTACTCAAGAGATTGAAAGTGTATTTGTGGAAAAGAAGAACTAAATCTAAATTCGATTTTTGTGTTGCTGCGAAAAACTTTTTTTTTTCGCGACAATTGGATCTAAAACTACAGATCTAACCAGTACTAGGGAGTTGGAAGTCCTCCACCTAATTTCCTAGAACGCAATCTCCAGTACTTTATTGCTTCGTCTGTTAATCCCAAATCTGCATTCATTTCGGTGATTGTCTCTATCTTACATCCATTCAATATTAATAACTCAGAAATAATAAAGAGTTTCTTGGGATTAGACATAACTGACAAGCTATCATCTTCAATTTCCATAAACTTGCGTAATGAATACTCAAATAACGTTATAACTAAATAATCATTTCTGGTGGGGATGTTTATTTGAATGTTAATATTGATATCTCCTCCGCATAGCACATATTTCAAAACTTCAGGGACGTTGATTCTCTGAATGGCTTTAATTAACTGGTTATTTATATCCGGTATTACTGACTTGTATTTCTTCAACAGGTATTTTTTACGAATAAATTCCAAGCGGGTTTCATTTGGAGTTTTGGCAGTTATTTTCTCATCGGGGTTCATGTTTTCTTCTAAAAATGAGTTAACACGTCGGTTGTTTACGTACTTCAATAATAATTCAGTTTCATTTTCGAATTTATCTAATTTCAATGATCGAATCTTAGTGATGTGAGATCCGATATTCCGGTGACAAGATGCACACTGAACACAAAAACATGATAATGTGTTGATAGAGACCCATTCTACCAGTTCTGTCGATCCACAATCAAGACAGACATTGTTGTCACTTTCAGGGATTGATCTCACTAGATTAAGGTAATCCTTTTCTAAAACGGTGGGGGCTTTGGATATAATTGAAACTGGAGATACCGATCGGTCCTTCGATTGACCAGGTATTATTGGCTTTTCCACAAGATCAACGATGTACCTTCCAATGTTCTCTGGCGTTTCAACAAAGTTAGTAATAAGCTTACCCAAATTCTTTTTCTTGTCCAGCGAGGAAGGTTTCCCAGTGTTTCCAGTGGTGCCAAACCTTTGCTCTAGTCTTTCTGTGTTAACAACCTGTCCAGCATTATACAATGTCTTTACCCATTTATCTCTCTCGTTGTCGTTAATCGCCTGGAAAACATGTTTTGTACCTCTTGAAGTAATAATTTCAAAACAAAATTGTCTTTTCTCATAAGTTACAGACTTAACTCTTGATAGAGCAATCTCAATCGGTTTATTGATAGGGGTTTTACCCTTTCTCCAATCTGCATATTCTTTAAGCTGACCTTTGCTCAATACCACCCATTCCTTGTGCCATCCTTGTTTACCTTGCCCACCAAGCGTAAACAAAATTCCTGACATCTCAGATTCGCTAGAAGTCAATTCAACTGGTGGATGGATGTCTGAAAAGATCAAATCTATATTTTCTGGAGTTATTATAAATTCATTAGTTCCAGTGATAGAACTGCTGAGGTTAGCCATTGCTGTTGACGCCGGCATAGAATTATGACCTAACTTGTTAAATCTTATAAGATTTGTCAACTCTTCGTTTGTCTGACAAGCTTCGATCATTTGTCGGAATTGATACTTCTCACTGTTAAATCTTAATAGAGCATGGATATAGAGTTGATAATTCTCTCCAATCAATTGTTGGCTCAATTTCTTATCCTTGTATGTGGAAAAATCTAGTAACTTAGGATTACGCTTATCATACTTCATATTAATGAATTTGAAAAGATCTTCCCAGAGACTGTTCACGTATTGATTATTAGTTATTTTATTTAAAAGATTCAAATATTCAAATTTCGAAATTTCAAAGGCTTTTCTCTTTAGTAATAACTTCAGCTCCGGCCTTTCTTTCTCATTAGATAAATATTTATTAAGCCAACTGTAGTATTCTTTGGAATCATTCTCAAACTGCTTCTTTCTTTGCAATAATTCGGTGGTAGCTGAATTCTGCAAATTTGACGATGTCCCCCCAGCACTGGAACTTCCTGATAAGTCATGTAGATCGGATGACAAATTGAGCGTGATCTTTAAAAGTAAGGAATGATTACACACCTCTCTAAGGAAAAACTTCATATTTTTTTCGAATGGTTCAAACATAGTCTTAAACGTCTTATCAAAATCACGTTTAAATCCGAATTCTTGGAGTAACGATTTTGAATGTAAATCAAGCAATGAATTTACTCCTTCAATTATCCTCAACTTTGACGAAGCTAGTCGCTTTAAGCATGATTCCAATGCTTTAAAATCATCGACGAGATCAGAATATACTTTTTTTGCTTTTGGTATTATATGTTCATAGGAAGTTAGTGCTCTCCTAAATTCAGGTCCATCTTCAATATTTAAATTAAATTCTTTTCTAAAATCACCCAAACTAAATAGCCTTGAATGTTGAGTTTTATCTTCCAATGTGCTCCCACTTGTCAATGACTGAACACTTGGATTTTCCACTGACGGCTGCTTAACATAATTATCTACCCACAAGCTGAACTTTAAAAGATAGCGATAATCATTAGACTCCGGGTGGTGTTCCCAAAGGGAAATGGTCAAACATGAGTTACTGACAATTGACTTGTCAAACACATCATTAATGATTAGCTTTTGGAACGAGTGGTTATTAGCATCAATAGGTAGTTTATTATATTCCAATTTGGAAATCTCAACTGTGTTTTCAATTGGAGAATCTTCGTATAACTGAGGCTTCAATCTTTGTATATCTGAGTTGCCCGTCGATTTGACGATTATTAAGGATCTGTCACTAAATCCAACTGTTGGCTTGATAGATACATTTAATTTCAATCGATTGAAATTAGGATCTACCCTTACCAACAATGGAAATGTATGCTTCTCTTGTACTTCGGGGTTTTCTATGTAGCTAGTGAGTTCATTTGTTGGTTGTGAAGTATTGGTGTGCACTTTCTTGATTGATTCAATACCTTTGTTCTCGTCTAAAGCTAGGATTATTCTGTGTGAATCAAGTTCATCGGTTAAAACCAACTTTGTCAAATCCACATTGGCGTTTTCGGAATGTCTATAAGCAAACGGAATTCGAAACGGAGTGTCCATCAGCATATATAAAATGATGGCGAAAATGTACAACAATATCAGATTAGCCTATATTTTTTTTGTTTTGTCTGATTATGTCAACCTATGCGCGCATTAAAGATTTACCGAAGATATTCAGATTTGATGAGCTTTGTTATCTACGAGGTAATTGGCACTTTAATCTTTTGATAATAAAGCATTTAACGAAACAAGAGTCAGAGAAGATCCACTTTTTTCATTTCATGTACACTAGCAGCCAATGTCTGATCTGGCTTTACAAAAATATACCGTTCCATGCCATAATGAAACCACAAGCCTTTTTAGCAAAAAGTTAGACTTGCAAAGCATTACCTGAGCAAAAATATATGCGATTTCTGTGGATCGAACACAGGACCTTCAGATTAACTGTGACTGAATCTCTTCAGTCTGACGCTCTCCCAACTGAGCTAAAACCGCAAAGAGAACCCACGCCGGGAGTCGAACCCGGAATCTTTTGATTAGAAGTCAAACGCGTTAACCATTACGCTACGCAGGCTGTTTTTTTCTGTGTAACGGAGGGAATCGTTGGATATAGGTTCGTGCGGCTGAGTAAGTCGGAAGTTATTGGAATTGGTGTACTCTGAGAGAAGAGTAGTTACAGGTAGCTCCTGTGTAAGAGTTGTGTCTTGGAGGCACGGTTAGATGTTTATGAGATCGGGTGGATAGGCAGGTTAGTATGTTGAGGCACACGAAAAAGGT
>NSGQ01000090.1:0-18192 GCA_003676035.1 Spathaspora sp. JA1 | reverse complement strand
TTTTTTTTTATTCAATCGTTGTTGGTTGTGGTATAATGTTACATGTTTAGATAGTCTTTGTTATTTATTTAAATTCTAGAAAAAAAAAATAAATTAGTATTAAAAACTATTAGAATGTGTATTGTAGGCTGTGTAAGGAGGAGGGATTTAAAGGAAAAGGGGGAGGGAGAAAAATGAGGCGGGGTTGCAAAAGTTCTAATCTTGAATTTTGACTGATGCAATTTATCTAAAAGAAAAGGATCACCGAAAAAGAAAAGAAACCTTAAAAGTCAAACTTAAGTTGAATTGCTAACTGGCTTGTTGAGTACGTAATAGCCTTATCATACTAAGAGAGAAATGGAGAAGGATAATAATTTTTGGGGAAACAATGATAGATGGGAAATCGGATTTATTTAGGTGAAATTTCTTTGCGTGGAATTATTTCCCCTTTCGGATTATCACCGAACCAGTTATTGCCAAGATATTGAATAGCCAGATCTTTTTGATCGTATTTATTAGTAATATTAGTAATTAGAATTTTAGAATAATTGGTTGAATCAAATAGAATCTCGCTAATTATCATGGTTATTTTCTTGGATTGTGAACTAGAATCATTGTTTGAAATCTTGCCATGACTGTTAACTTAAATATGAAAGTAACTAATAAGAGTAACCTAAATCTATTGTTAGAAGTAACTAAGAATTAAAGGGATGACCCTCTAACATGTAATAGAAGACCAAATGGACGACTGATCAATCGTCAAGACTTGGAATCAAAGGGAAAGAACTCAATACACAAATGCGAACAGAATTGGAAGTTTGCTTGCACAACTATTCTTATATTTGAAAACTAAGCACAAAATGATCTGATGAGTATATATACAAACCAAGACAATCAAAAGAATACAACTAATTTCCACATACAAACGGCTAAACAATGTGGGCCCTAGGCTAATAATTGAACTTGACAATGGCCGTACTAATACATTTCATTTCAGGATTTTCAAGTCAAGCTGATCCAGCTTGTATTTCACGATTATACATCTCACACATATACCTGATACCAATCTACAGAAGTACTTGTCATCTTCAACTACTCCTACTACTCATAAACTAAAAAATTTTAATTTTGCGACACAAAATTGCGCGCATAAATTTTTGTCTCTGTAATCATGTTAAAAAATGTCCTTTGTAATAAATGACAGCCAGCATTACCGAGAAACAAGCCCAAATTCAATTGTTTTTTTAACTTATATTTTTTAAGGGCCAAGTTCCAAAGGACAAGTGAAACTTAACCCACTTGTAAATGTCAATTATTTACGAGAAATTTATAGATTGACCTTTTTTGGCCGTGGTCCCCCCTTTAAGTGTAGTTTTTTCTTTAAAGCTAGCAAGGGCAAACAAACTCCACCTTTTCGCTATCAGTTTTGATTTATTCGACAAAAAAATTCTAAAACGAAAATTTTTTTACTCGCCATATTGCTGTCCTCTTTCTTTAACGTTTTTAACAATTAATTTAATTTTTGAAAGTACCTACTGATCAATCAATCAAGTTATAGTTGTAGAATAGTACCTGTTTACCCCCTACACTAACTTTAACAATACCAACCTCAGTAATATCATCTTTCAGGACGACACCCCCCCGCCCCTTTTATCCTAACAACAACTCCGGATATTTCACAACCCCGTACATATCAACGTATGATACATAATTAAATTTATCAATTCCCCCTTTCTTAACATATCCCAGATGACTGAATCATTATTTGACACCAATTTCACTTCGGAAAACGAACCCAAGGCTGTTGAAGAACAAGCTAAATCAGTGGTTGAACTAACCAGTGGTGTTGCCCAAGTAACTATTACCGATGTACCTGAACCACAAGCTTCCGAATCTAACGAATCTAGTCAAGAAGATTCTGCCCCTGCCAGTTCCTCGTCAACTCATGATCAATCCACCAGTTTGCCGTCATTGGATGATAAATTCAATGGTGATGCAGTAATAAATGTTCGAGTATTAGTATCTGCCAAAGAAGCTGGATGTTTAATTGGTCAAAATGGACAAGTTATTGATTCAATTAGAGCCGAAACTAATACTAAAGCCGGGATATCTAAATTACAACCAGGATCACATGAACGTATTTTAACCGTGTCTGGGAAATTAGATAGTTGTGCTAAGGCCTTGAGTTATTTTGCTCAAGCATTATGTAATTCAGCTATTGAAACTTATAATTATTTCCCCTTGAAACAATTATCTGCTAATCCATGTATTGAAAATGAAACCACCATTTTAAGATTATTAGTTCCAAATGCTCAAATGGGCACTTTAATTGGATCCAAGGGGTTAAGAATTCAACAAATTCAATCAAATTATCATATTTCTATGATTGCATCTAAATCTTTTTTACCTGGTTCAAATGAAAGATTGGTTGAACTACAAGGTACAGTAAATGATTTATATGATGCATTAAGAATTATTGCTAGATGTCTTATTGAAGATATTTCTGCTCTTGGCAATACCAATTATTATGTTCCAAGAGGTCATCATAGTCAATATAATGGAGGAGGAAGTAATGGCGATAATTCATCAACCCCAACAAATGGAAGAAATTTCCCAAGAAGATCATCCAATATTACAACTACTTCACTTTCATTCCCTAATGATATTGTTGGGGCATTAATTGGTAAGAATGGATCAAGAATTCAAGGAGTTAGAAAAGTAAGTGGAGCTACTATTGGAATTTCTGAAGAAGTTGAAGGGAAAGATGAACGTATTTTCACCATTAGTGGTAGTCCTCATGCGGTTGAAAAAGCCAAGGGTTTATTGTATCATAACTTACAAAGAGAAGAACAAAGAAGAGCAGAAGCTGAAGCTGAAAAGAGTGAGTAGGTGTAATGGTTATATATTTTTGTTTGTTTAAACTTGTACCAATATGAATATCTGGAATACTAGATAATTTCTTTTTTTTATATGTATGTAAATTTGGTTTTTTTTGATATTATATGTTTAATTTGATAATAGTGTAGGTCAGATCCTTAAACCGAAGAGCAGTTGTGTTTACACTTACTTTACTAAAGGAACTTACAACAAAGATATACTTTGTATTAAATATTTCTGGGTGTTGAAAAAAAGTTGTAGAGACTATCTTACAGTGGAACGAATATCATATACCTTTCATATTTTCTATTTATTCTATTACAATTTAGACCAATCACAAGTATTACTAATCAAATCAGCCAATTTTTCCAAATATTCTTGATCAACATCATCAAAGCCACTTAGGTCTAAACAATCTAAATCTAAAACACCCAAAGTCTCACCATTCTTAACAATCGGTACGACAATTTCTGATTTAGTTTCACCATCACAAGCAATATGACCGGGGAATTTTTCTACATCTACTACTAATTGAGTTTTCTGAGTCAGGGCAGCAGTTCCACATACTCCCGTACCAAATTTTATAATTTGACAAGCAACTTTCCCTTGGAATGGAGCCAAGATTAATTCTTGTTCTTTGGAACGTACATAAAAACCGGTCCAATTAACCGGAACGTTTAATGAATGATATGCATGCCATAATAATGATGAACAATTGGATAAATTGGCTACCCAATTGGTTGTATCGGATGCAAGAGCAGAATATGAATCAAGGATATGTTGAAGGGTTTCCTGTTTGGATAAGGATGGGTTGATGTTGGAATAATCTGCGTGATGTTTATCTTCTCCCATGTTGTGTCTGGCTAGGGTGTTGGTATAGTAGTAGGCTAGTAGCCTTGATTGAAAAAAAATAATGGCACGACAGTTGGGCTGATCTCGTGCGATGATTTCATTTCTGGTGAGGCTGGGCCAGAGCAATTGATTTTCTCCTTACTGTTGCGCACTAATAGTTAGCGAGATAGAATTGCTTACTTCTGAAGTCTCTACAGGATATCTAACTAAGGATTAGACATAACTCTAACATATGCCGTAGTATAACCTTAAACTGTAGAAACAACTGTTAAAAGCAAAGAGTTTCTGATACTATGCTCTACTTTTTCTTTCTGTAGATATGCCTCTATTCTTACAGTGAGCTGCTCCTCCCCACTATCTTATCAGTAGACCAGAAAAAAGTGTGATATAAACTATTTACCTTAATTTCTAAACTACAACAACTTTTTAGCTAATTACTTGTAAATAATGGACTCTGATCAATTAAAATCATATCAAGCATTCTTAAAACATCGATCTATAAGAAGAGTACCCCGACATCGGTGTTGCGCGTCAGAATATTTAGGTAGATCAATTACTACTACCCCTCAGGTCAATTCCGGCAATAATAGTGACAATAACACATTCAATGTTTCGACTGTTCCTATACGAAGTCGAGCATTAAGTGATGGGAATATGCGGATTACTACTGCAACTACTGCCAGCCCCACAAGTGATCGAAGGAGAAGTTCTGGTGGAGCAGGAGCTGCAGTTTTCAGTCCTGGTTCAGGTAATACGTTATCACTGGTTGATGGTTTGGAACGGGGTGAAGAAGAAGAAGTAGATGAGGCATTATTGGAGCGTATAGTTGATGCATTTGGTGAAGTTGTTGAAGACGAGCCGTTGAGATTTATATCGTTGATTAGACAGATACTGGAAGACGAAGAAGATTCTGAAGATGACAACAGTTCAATTGATGAACAAGCTAGGATTGATTTTTTTGGTAATGAACCTGATGATGATATTGATGCTGATATGTTTTATACTTTACGAAGAGATAGTTTTAATGATAATCCGGTTGAAAATGTGGAGTATTTGGAAGATGAAGATTCAAAGGTTATACTGCAGATTGATAGAGATTATGAGTATGTTCTTATTAAAGAGGATTTAACAAGTCTTCCCCGACAACATAGTCAGGATTATTTGAAATGGGAGTTCCCACCTGATTATATTAAACAGCAAGACCCTAGTCTATCAGGATATGGAATTAAACCAACCAAGAATATCAATTTCGCTACACTTGAAAGTTCAGATCCTTCGACAATACTTCAAAATGCACCTGGAGAGAAATTCCACAACTCCTTACTGTTGAAATATCTTGGAATTAAAAAACTATACACGGTGGAAATAATGACAAAATATAAAAATAATTTAACTACCCTTATAAAGAATCGGGACACCGGTTTAGAATATCTTGTTATTGCTTCCAATTCTGAGATTGTGATTTTCCAATTTGATCAAATTAGTCAATTACCTGATAAACGAGCCGTCATAAGATTTGATACAAAACCTTCATTTACTTCAAGTACTGATCGATTAATCTCAACTTGGCCTTATTTCCCTCATAGTTTAAATTTCATTAAAAGTTTTGATAATTTTAATGGGAAACAAATTGTCGGTGCTTGTTCAGATGATGGTACTTTACTTGTATGGTATAGTGATACAATAATTTCCTATATTAGCAAGTTTTCCATAAACACTAAGACTGTGGACGTGCAACCTGGTGAAGATGATGGGTATCGCGATGAAAATAGATTTCATGGATTAAAAGTTAAACCTGATTTCAAAATTAAAATGGAAGCTAGTCTTTGGGGATTGGATTTTATAAACTATGTTGATTTACAAGGTGAATCACATAATTTAATTGTTGCATCGGATAATTCTCAAAGTATTGGATTATTTTATTATCATGTACGAGATCAACGATTTTACCACATAAAGACACATCACATCTTACATAATATCCCTGAAGTTTCATTTGTAAATGTTGAATTTCAAGGTTCTAACCATATAATTGATGTTTCATGTGGTCTGATTTCAGGAGAATTAATTATATTTCAATTTAAATTTAAATTGGTGGAAGGACCACTTGATTTGGATGAATTTGAATATTTTAAACTGGAACAATTATATTATGTAGATTCTAAAATGGAACAATTGGAAAATCGAAATGGAATTGATCCAAATGATGTGACTTATCAAAGATTAAAATCCAAACGATTTAATCGAATTATTTGGTCAATGCCAAAAGTTATTTCCAGATGTGTTTTAAATGAAGATTGTTGGACTATTAAACCGGTTGAAAGTAGGTGGTTTTTACCCGTGGCTTCATTGGCGGCCGTGTTTGGTGATGATTCGATTAATGAACAAGAACAACGTAATAATATATTACATGAGTCAAAGCTATTGGGGTTAGAACTGGGAAATGTTAAATATACTAGTGATTTCGGTGGTGCTTCCAATTTTCAATTTTTTGAAAGTAAAATCACCAGTCTTGATCCGAATCCACCATCTACACAGGATGTACTGGTTGATTCAGTAAAGTTAACCTTGATAGATGATGAATATCGACGAATTCATAAAGAGTTTATTCAAGCAGTTGCTCCCTCCAAATTCCTTTTAATTTCAACTAGTAAAAAATTAGGAATGCTTCACTACCCTTCATTATATTGTAATTGTGCCACAAAACGAATATTTGATTTACCAATTCCATTTCATGAACGAAGTAAATTTTCCAATAGAATTTCCATAACGGAAATCATACCTAAATTACTGTGTTTAATTGCCGTATCTCAACAGGGATTAGTTACAATTATGAGATTATGTAAACATGGTGGTGTGTATGGTATGAGACAAGAATATTTATTCCCTAATGCCCTAAGTCTTGCCTTGGGATATCATGGTTATAGAACAATTACGGGATTGGCTATAAGAGATAAATCATTGGGTGATGTTGCTAGATATTTGATTTATTTAAGTTATAGTGATGGGATTATTGTTGGTTATCAATTAACTTTGAATGATATTGATGAGGTTGAAATTGAAGGTATATAAATGTACAGTAATTTTGCAGAAATTTTGTAAAAAATGTAGAGAAAGTGACATGAAGTTAGAAGAGGCAGATTACTAGGAAATTCTTTCAAGATTCACTTAAACATACTTAGATATGTTTGGAAGACCACTACTACTTGGTAAAACGAATAGTTTGTATTACAATACCCTGAATCTTCGACTTATCTTCATTTGGTTGCAAAATCAAGTGAAAGGTTTGGCACGTAATTCCTCTGTCAACTTGTTAGTTCCTGGCTTTATTACAATTCTAACTACTAAATAAGAGTGATATAGGTACATACATATCATTTACATAGTATTTATTGCATGTATCACCCCCATATCTCATGTAATGTTCAATGTTTAGATTGTCATAGTAGAACAAAGAGCGCAACTCGGTTTTAAGAAATTTTCGCGTTTTGTGTGAATTTCTAAAATTTCAATAAACAAAACAAAAAAACTTACAACCAATTCATATATAGCTTTAGCTTGCCAGTTAAATAGAGTTATACAATGGACATAATTGATATTGGGAATCGAGGACGTAAGACTCAACTAGAATTACCTAAAAACGTATCGAAAGATGAATATGGTATGGAAGATATTGATGATTTTTTTGATTCCGATACTTCAAGATCATACACCAGGACAACCAATCGGCATGATAATATAAGACAACCACCTTCTACTTCAACTTCTAGAAAGTTATATCAGGAACCTCCTGCTATACGTACAAGAAAGGAGTTTACTGAAGTTGCGAGAAAGATTGATTTCACTAATATATCCCCGGCAATTCAAATGATTGGTCCTACTACAAAGCCATCTAGCAAGGAAAACACGGGGAATTCGAGTGGTGGCAAGAATAAGAAATCTCCATTGAGAAGTCCATTACATGAGAATCAAGATAGAACTGCATTGTTTGTAAGTGATACTGATTCAGACAGATTTGAACAAGATCCTGCTCAGTTTGATTATGAACCACAAATATATGAAGATGAAGAAGAAGATGAAATAATAGAGGTTCCCAAGAAACACCCACGAACTGAATCCAAAGCTGCTTCAAGGATGACTAAAAATATGGCTCTTGGTAAACCAAATAGACGGAAATTACTCCCACAAATTGAAACTGATTCTGATTCAGAAGAAAATTATTCATTTGATGATAGTACTCAATCTGATAAATTACCATCACCTCCACCTACATTAAAGAAACTCACTAGGACTAAACCCCCAGTCAAATTTAAAATAACTAAAGAAAGTCCCTTGCCTTCGCCACCACCTGAGGGGTTACGTCGACTGAAACGGACAAGAATTAAACCGTTGCAATTCTGGAGAAATGAAAGGGTAATATATAGTAAAGTTGAAGCTGTGGGAGATAGCACGCTAATTCAAGATATTAGAAAAGTTCCATTACGAGAAATTAAAGAAATTGTCACAATAGATGAAGTTGAACCAGTAGTACCGGCCAGGAAAAAACCCCGGGCTAAAAGCAAGTCTCCTGCGAATAAACCAGCTCAGGAATTTCTTATTAATCCTGACGTACCTGGTGCTGAATGGTTTGATGACAAATCCTTAGCGATTAAAGTAAAGGATGAATATGGCAATGTTAAACAAGAGAATATCGCATATACTTTAGATGGAGGAGTAGAACAAGACGCGGAAGGAGATGAACAAGATTTTAAAGTAAATAAACTTTTTGATATTAATCGAGATTTTTGTGGTACTGGATTAATTGAATTATACCCCGAAGCATTAAAACCTAAAAAGGTAACTGGTTCAAGTATATTTATATTTCATGTAATACAGGGGATTATGGAAGTTACTATTAATACAACTACTTTCTTAGTGACTAAAGGTTGTTCATTTCAAGTTCCAAATAATAATGAATATTCAATTCGAAATATTGGGGAAACTACAAGTAATTTATTCTTTATGCAAGTTCGAAAACCAATTACAATTGAACAAGAAGAAAATGAAGATTCCTGGGAGGATTAACCCGTGTATATATGTATTATAATTATAACTTGGTAACTTTACTAGTTTCTCTATCATAATAAGCAATAGTCTTGACTTTAAATTCAGACCCAGCAACTCCAAATTGTTTCAACAACAAAGCTTGTCTAACATCTAAAACATCTCCCTTTTCACAAACAGTATAAGGTTGTTCAAGGAAAATCTTACCAGCTTTAATCTTTGTTGGAACTTTCAATTTATTTCTTAATGTTTCTTCTAAAGAATGAGACATTGGTACATCTTCTTCTATGGGGATTTGTCCACCACGAGAATAAACTATACCTTCAGGAACAGTGAAATCTATTGGACTCTTTGTTTTAGCACGAGAATAGTCTTGTTTAGTATATGCTTTAAAATATCCATCAACAACATCGGCCGGTTCATTAGTGAATAACAAACCAATTAATAACCCATCTTCACAAGTTTTACTTAATTCATGTAAATTATCACGATACTCTTCCTCGGGTTTCTCACCAAGGGCCTTGATTAATACTTTTCTTTTACCCAATAACAATTTAGATCCATTCCAATCAGATCTAATGTCTTGTAACACGGGAGTTCTAATATCATTTAATTGTAATACCCAAACATATTGATACTCGTCTAAGGCTGATCTTACTTCATCAAAGATTCTTGTTTTGTTTTCTTTGGTTTTCTTGTCGGTTTGAGCTAATGTCACAAGTTTAGAACGTTTACTTCTAGGCATTTTTAGTGAATAGTGTATATGGTAGTAGTTGATAGTAGATTTATTTTTTTTTGAATTTTTTGGATGCGATGAGTATTGAAAAATTGGTGGGACATTTTTTTGCAGTAAAAACCAGGGCCAATAGTTAAGAGAAGCAAGTGTCATTTCTTTCCCAGTTTTATCATCTTTAGTGTGAGAAGTGTATTGGGTACATCTTAGAGATCACTTCGAACAATAAAAGGGAGAAAATGACAGAATAAGACTAGTACCCATACAAAAGTATGAGTAATAGTATACAAATTTCCCCCAGTGTCCTAGGGACTAAGTCTGGAAATTCCGTACAACATCTTACAGTAAAGTTACCTCGAAGTTCACTCCGTTAACTTTATCCACTTTAATGTAGAAGTGTTAGCACAGACACTACATTTGTAGGATCATAAATTCTCCTACAAATATAAACAAAACAATATATTCATACATAAACTATAAAGTTTGAGCAACAGCCATTAAACTTCCAATGAATGATAAAATCAATCTACTTCTAACTTCATTGATATCTTCAGGAACTAACCAAATTAACGCACCTAATTTTCTAGCAATACTGATTGCCAATCTTGCATTGGCATATTTTTCTTCTGCAGTTATATTTGGTCCTTTATATACTAAATCATAATCAACATATCCTGGTTTTAATCCATTTAAAACATCTAGTAAGAATTCACCAGTAGATAACGATTCATCTTTGAATCCACGAACTTTAGATGTCTTGCCTCCTTTTACAACTTGTTCATTGGCCCATTTAAGTATGTCGGAATCACTTAAAGTACCTCCACGTTGACTCAATTGATTAAAAGTATTGACAATGTTACGTCTCATTAATTGCCAAACTAATCCCAAGGTTAATAATTTATTACCATCAACAATATCCGATCCTTCAATACCAACAAGAGAAAATCCATTAGCTTTACCAATTTCCACGGAATAATTTGTATTTTCCAACGCCTTGAATCGTGAAACTTCACCACCATTGGCCGGTTTCTTATTAACATGTTTAAATGAAACTGATCCAGGTAAAACTTTATCATAAGCTTGTAATAACACTAACCCATCCTTTAAATCTTCAAATAAGGAAATAACTACTGGGTCAACATCTAAGGAATTCAACCACAAGGTAAATACCCTAGCTTCTCGTTCTCCCTCAGCATCAAAATCTTCAATTTCAATTTGTTCATGAGGTTCAATTGGTTGTAATCCTGGATAATTATTAAATAAATTAGCAACAAATGCTAAATTTAATTTAGGATTCCCAGCAACTAAAGAACTAGCAGTAAGATATTTCCTACATCCAATATTATCAGCATGAACAAGAATCTTTTCCGCTCTAGCTAATAAATTCGATTCTTTTAAAGGAGATAAATCACAAACATCGGGAACTAATTGATTAAGTAAAATTGTATAATTTTCTCCATCAGAAATATCCTTGGAGAAATTAGTGACTCTATTATTTGAACCAGCATTTTTCAAATGGTAATTGAACCATCTAAGTAAAATTTGTTCAGGGGGTAATCTTAAAAATTGTTCTAAAGTTTCATCATCTTCTAATAATCTATATAATTCAGGATGATATTTAATATCAACTTTAGATAACAAACCTCGTCTAATAATTTGCCAAATTAAACCCAAAATTAAATGTTCTTTACCATCAATTATATCTTCAGAATGAACATTAACAACAACACATCCAATTGCCTTGGCGGAATTTATAACAATGTTGGAATTTTCCGACATTTGAAAATTGTTTAATTTTTTGGCTTTCTTGGGTAAATTTAAAACTCTAGTATCAATTGTATCAGGAACAGAATCATTAATCAACTTACTCAAAACCAACCCATCTTTACATTCATCAAAGATTTGAAAAGTGTTTGGGTCAATAGGTAATCTATTTCCAATATCTTCATCACCAGCTAATACCGAATTGATATGTCTCGTGAATTCAATTCGTTCATCATCATCAATGGTATGGGTAGTACCTTCAGATTTCCCAGTAAGGAAAGTCTTGTTCTTACTACTGGCAGTGGGGACAGGTGGTGGTTGTTTCTTGGAAATTCTAGGAGAAACTGAACCAGGAGCAGCACTAGGTGTTTCTGGAGCCAATTGAGTAGATTCCTTAAGCTTGGAGATAAGAGCAACGTAATCGTCTAACTCGACATTACCAGAAGCGTCAACGTCGACTTTCTTTAAAGTTTCTCTAGCTTGATCATAAGAATATTCTCCTTTTTTAGAAATTGAATTATAGACATCCTGTTTTTCAACATATCCTTTGTCTTCTAAATCAATTGCTCGGAAATCTTCAATTATATTGAACAAGTCAGATTGTTCTAAATTGGGGTACTTCTTCTGAAGTTTTAAAACGTTCATAGTGTAGTGTGTGTGTGAATAGTGGCGGTGCTTTAGAAGGAGTAATCCTGAAATTTAGAAATCTAGTGCGGGAAAAGCCAGCAGTAGATCCTGGCTGCTGCTGCGGCAGAGAAAAATGTCGCAGCTGTTCCAAAAGTAAATGACATATTTTATCACCGAACAAATGTCGCATTCGCCTCCTATCCTTTTTTTTAACTGCGACATTTTACTTACAACTCAGAATGTTATCAACTGTGAACCAACTACTAATCATGAACAACAACCATGTCGACGACTCTACTTCAACATATACATCTACGTCGTTAGACCATCAACATAATCAAATAGTGCAACAGCTTCATCAACCGAATTTCGAGATTGAACCGGTTCAATTACAATTTGATCTAAATTATAATTTACAACATTTATTAGTGTGTAATAATTTTATGTTTCTTGTGGCAGAAACTGATGGAAATGTTTATAAAATTAATTTAAATAATCCAACGCAAGTAAATAAATATCATGTTGAAACTAATGGGAAAAAAATTACTGGTGCGTGGTTACATCCTAATGGACAACATTTAATTATTCAATTGGATTATATAAATTATTATTATTTATATGAATCATATACAAATTTCAAACCGTTGGTTAAGCTAAAAGGGGTGCAGATTAATCAATTAGTGTTTGCTAAGGAAGTTAATGATGCCGTGTTTGTTGGTTCAGCCAGTGAAGGACACGTATACCTTGGATTAATTAAACCTCATAATGATTTGAAAAAACGAGATGATAAGTTTTTCAAACAAGTTTATAAAGTAAATGGAGAAGTTCAAGGTATTAGTATTGATAATCAAATTAATATAATCACCAATGGTCATTTATATACTTGGGATTATTTTGATTGTACTTATTCTGAATTAACCAAAGTGTTTAAAACTAATGCTACCATTGTATCAATTATTAAAGGTGATGTTTTTGAAACCAATGGTAATGAATTTATTCTTGTTAATTCGAATAATGGTCAATTTTATACAAATGATGAGAAGTTACGACTTTCTCATGTTGATAACATAAACCCAACCCCAAGCAGTTTCCTTCTAACTAACCATCATTTAATTGGGTTAACAAACTCTGATATATTCATATTCAATAAGTTAAAGCTAAACACCACCAGACAATTATCTTTAAAAGATTATATTGTTGGGAAAGTCCTAGGTATAACTGCAGATTATAAATCAAATACATATTGGATATATACCAACAATTCCATCTATGAATTAGTTATTCAAAATGAATCTATTCTGATTTGGTATGATTATTATAAATTAGGTAGATATAATGAAGCATTGTCATTACTTGAAGATCAAGAAAATACATTTTTCCAACGAGATTTAGTATTAATTAAACAAGGATATGATTATTTAACGAAAGGGGGGTTTGGAATTGATCAAGATGATCAAGATTTATTTCAATTACAATTGACAGGAATTAAAATATTGGCAAAACTGACTGAACCATTTGAAAAAATTTGCCTTATGTTATTGGAAAGTTCAAGTTTACAATTACTTGTGGAATATCTATTAATTAAATTTAATATGGCTAAAATGGAATATAATAAAATTAGAATGATTGTTTTAAGTAGTTGGATTATTGAATTACAGTTACGGCTTGATAAAGATGATCAACTTGAACAATTTATTAAAGTAAATTATAAACATTTTGATAAGGAAACTATTTTCCAAATCATGACTGATTTAAATTGTCCTGCAAAGCTAATCAATTATGCTGAATTAATTCAAGATTATCAATTTATATTGAAATATTATATTAATAAAGAAGATTGGACAAATTCAATAAAAACATTAATTAAAATTTATACTACTGATTCATATGATTTAATATATGAATATTCTACAATTTTACTATTAAATTACCCAAAAGTAACCATTGAAACTTGGTTAAGATTTACTAAATTAGATTATGAAAAATTATTGCCTTCAATTTTATCATATTGTAAACAACAACAACAACAACATTCAGATTATAATTCCAACTATGCAATACAATTTCTTCAAAAAGTAATTTATGATTTACAAGGTTATAAAATCAAACAATTGAATAATCATTATTTATCCTTGTTGCTTCAATATAAAGATTCAACTAAATCAGTTATAAAATTTATTAATTTTACAAATAATTATGATACTCAATTTATTTTAAGACTTTGTATAAATCATAAACAATATCATCCAGCAATTATAATCCTTTTAGAATTAAATTTATTTGAACAAGCTTTAGAATTGGCATTACTGAATGATTTAATTAATTTAGGTGAATTTGTATTGATTAAATATGAAGAATATATTAAGCGGAATACCCAAGAACAACAACAACCAGAAGCAGTTGCTATCAAATTAGAATCTGCTAATTACAACACCCATAAGAAACTCATCCTTCAATTCAGTAAACATTTGATTGATTGGGTATATAATGGGAAACCAGTAGGTATACCCGATATCGATGAAGCCAAAGAAAATAAACTTAATAAAGTCTTAGGTTACATTCTTGAATTAACTAATGTTATAAGTTTAAAAGATTTATTACCATTATTCCCTGAAAATATCATGATAAACAACTTTAAACAAGAAATTATTAAAACCATGAATGAATATAATTCCAAAATTAACCAATTAGTACTTGAAATGAATGAATCGCTAACCATATCAAACAAGTTAAAACATCAATTAAAACAAGGTGACAACGGTAGAATATATTCAATTATTGAACCAGGAGAACCTTGTAAAATTTGTAATAATTTATTAATTTCAAAAAAATTCATTTATTTTAATAATTGTCATCATGGAATTCATAAAGATTGTTTAATAAGATATTATTTTAAACAAAAGAATAATTATAAATTTAAAAAGATTTATGCTAATTATCAAAAGAATGATGTTAAACAAGAACTTGATGAATTGTTGTTACAACAATGTGTTGTATGTAATGAAATTAATATTAATACTATTGATTTAGGGTTGATTGATGAAAAAGATGATCAGGGGAAACAGTGGGAGTTGTAATGATCCTCTGCCAACCGTAGGTTGGTAGCCATTGCTCGGGAAGGAAGAGCTAACTAGCTAGAACGGGAAGTGGGTTGAAATATTAAATATATTAGATTAGATTAATTAGATATAAAAATATGGTTTCTTCAAGCAAAGTAATTAAAAAGCACAGACTATATAGTATGTAACTAGTGTTGCATTAGAATAGCTGCAAAATGAGCCGATATATTAGCAACTGAAGTACGGAAGATGCGCATTCCTCCTAACTTCTAAACAATTTTTCTTAATTATTAACTATATTATCAACCCATTAACATTACCTGGGTGCTAGTTTAGTTTATTTAACCCAACTATCAACTGCACAAAATATAAGTTTATATATCAGTACTAAAGGTTGCACTTTCCTTATATGCAGTCCCGACTATTTTTTTTACTTATCTCATCCCTTCACTATAAAAAAAAATAAAGAAAAAGAAATAATTTGAAAATTTAATTTACTATTTATTAACATTAATTAACCATGGGTAAAACACAAAAGAAGAATAGTAAAGGTCGTTTAGATAGGTACTATTACTTAGCCAAAGAAAAGGGGTATCGTGCTCGTTCCTCGTTTAAAATCATTCAAATTAATGAAAAATATGGCCATTTTTTAGAAAAATCAAAAGTTGTCGTTGATTTATGTTGTGCCCCAGGTTCTTGGTGTCAAGTTGCATCTCAACTATGTCCTATAAACTCGTTGATTGTTGGGGTTGATATTGTTCCTATTAAAAGCATGCCTAATGTTATAACTTTCCAATCTGATATCACTACTGAAGATTGTCGAAGTAAACTTCGTGGGTATTTGAAAACTTTTAAAGTTGATACCGTGTTACATGATGGTGCTCCAAACGTTGGGTTAGGTTGGGTTCAAGATGCATTCACTCAATCTCAATTAACATTACAAGCTTTACGATTGGCGGTGGAACATTTAGCTCCCAATGGGAATTTCATAACTAAAGTTTTCCGATCTCGTGATTATAATAATTTAATTTGGGTTTTCCAACAATTATTTGAAAAAGTTGAAGCTACGAAACCTCCTGCTTCTCGTAATGTCTCCGCGGAAATCTTTGTGGTTTGTAAAGGGTTTAAAGCTCCTAAGAAGTTAGATCCAAGGTTGTTAGACCCCAAGGAAGTTTTTGAAGAAGTTGAAAAGAGTGAAGTTAATAATGAAGCTAAAGTTTTCAATCCAGAAAAGAAAACTAGACATAGAACAGGGTATGAAGAAGGTGATTATACCTTGTATCATACCATGCCAATATTAGATTTTATAAAAGAAGAAGATCCAATAAATCAATTGGGTAAATTGAACAAATTGGAAGTTCCTGAAAATGACCATGAATGGAAAATTGTCTCAAAACTTAAATCATATACTCCTGAATTGTCTGAATGTTTAAAAGATTTAAAAACATTAGGTAGAAAGGAATTTAAATTGATTTTGAAATTTAGAAAACAAGCAAGAGAATTACTTCAATTAGATCAACCAGAAGAAAAACCTGAAATTGAAGTTGAAGAATTAACTGAAGAACAAAAGATTGATAAAGAATTACAAGAAGTTTTGGATAAACAAAAGCAAAAACAAAGACGAGCCAAGAAAACCGCCAATGAATTAAAACAAAAGGAAATTGTCCGTAATCAAATGAATATGATTACTGATATGAATATCGGGATTGAAGCCGGAAGTATTGGAAGTGAATCGTTATTTAATTTGAAAACTGCTGAAAAGACGGGACAATTGGATAAATTGGCTCAAGGTAAGAAAAGAATGGTGTTTTCTGAACAAGAATTGGCTAAAGATAATGATATTCATATTGATGAAGAAGCTCAAGATGCAGTTGATTCAGCCGATGAATTGGAAAATCAATTGGATGATATGTATAATAATTATCAATCTCGTAAAGCTGAAAAGGATGTTAATTATCGTGCAAAGAAATTAAGAGAAAATGATGAACCTTGGGAAGGTATAGAAGATGAAGAACCAGAAGAGATTGAACTGGAACATGAATATGAAATGGAAGAAGATTCTGATGATGAATCTGACAATGATGAAGAAATCAACAAGATTATTGAAGCGAGAAAAGCCAGTGAATTATCTAAAAATGCTAAAGCTTTCTTTTCTTCAGATGCTATATTTAACCAATTTGGTGATGATGAATTATTACAAGAAATGACTAAACAAGCAGAACCAGTAGTGCAAGCACAATCAAAACCAAAACAAACTAAACAACCAGTACAACAATCAAGTGATTCTGAATCTGAATCTGACTCTGACTTTGAAGTTGTACCAAATGAAGAAAACTCTGATTATGATTCTGATTCAGATACTGAAACCACTACGAAAACCCACGAGAAAAATCTTGATTTGGTTACAGTTGAAGCCATGACATTAGCACATCAAGTTGCTCTTGGACAAATGAACAAGAATGATTTGGTTAATGAAGGGTTCCATAGATATTCATTCAGAGATAAGGACAATTTACCTGATTGGTTCTTAGATGATGAAAACAAACATTCAAAACTTATAAAACCTATAACTAAAGAAGCAGCATTGGCAATCAAGGAGAAACAAAAACAATTAAATGCCAGACCAATTAAGAAAGTCTTGGAAGCTCAAGGTAGAAAGAAAATGAGAGCTTTACGTAGATTAGAGAAATTAAAGAAGAAATCTGATTTAATTAATGAAGATAGTGGTAAATCTGAACGAGACAAGGCAGAAGAAATTCAAAAATTAATGAAGAAATTAACCAAGAAACAAAAACAAAAACCAAAGATTAGTGTTGTTGTTGCTAGAGGTGCAAACAAGGGGTTAAGTGGTAGACCTAAAGGTGTCAAGGGTAAATATAAGATGGTTGATGGTGTCATGAAGAATGAACAAAGAGCATTAAGAAGAATTGCAAAGAAGAATAGAAAGTAAATAAGTAGAGTCTATAGAATAGTAATAATAAGGAGAAGTAAGACTGTAATCAATAAGATGATTCTATGTTTAATACTGTTAATTTAAATATCAATATGAATGTAACCTGTAGGCACTAATTTAGCCTGCGCTACCAGATGTCTGGATAAATTTTGGCATGGGTGGGCTCCTTTTTGAGTTTCCAGCTGGTGGATGGATAAAATCCCTCGATGAAAACGTCGAGGAAAAGACCATCCATCCACCAGTTGGAAAAGGTTCCGAGGGGTATTGACCTTCAGATCAGCCCCGGAACCCCCAAACCCCCCACC
>NSGQ01000089.1:0-18397 GCA_003676035.1 Spathaspora sp. JA1 | reverse complement strand
TCCAATAGTAGCCAACATAGCTTCATATCTTGAACTTATCAAATTTTCAAACCCATCTTCTTCAATTCTCCAATTCTTTCTTCCTTGAGACATAATTAAATCAAAATCAGTTCCAGTATCACCTAATTCTTCTCCTAATTTCCGAACTGTTTCTTGAAACTTTCCTCTCAAGATTGGATGATCTGGTCTTAAGCCAAAAGTAGTCAACTCATACTCTTTGGCAATAGTATTCTTATCAACTCCTGCTAATAATAAAATCAACATCCCTAAAATACCAGTACGATCCTTTCCCAGGAGACTAAGAATTTTCTCAATCTCCAGTGATGGTCACAATATTTTTCAGGAATACAACACCTAACATTATTTGTTCTGGGAGGAGGAGGAGTAAATCAAAGCCAAAGTTTGTTTCAGAAGAAGATGAAACTCAAAGCCTCCCAGAACAAATAATGTTAGGTGTTGTATTCCTGAAAAATATTGTGACCATCACTGGAGATTGAGAAAATTCTTAGTAAAGGATCGTACTGGTATTTTAATCTTCTTCTGAAACAAACTTTGGCTTTGAATTTTTCTTGGTTTTAAACCAATTTTTAATTCTCTTCACAAACCTCTCCCACCTACTTGGTTTGTAAACAGCGGTACAAAAGTCATCATCAATAATAACCGTTTTAGATCAACCAAACTAAGGGACCATTTTTATCCCTTTATCACAGGTTGCGTGATGGGAAAATCAACATCATTGAATATATTATTGCCAAGGGTCCCCTTATGGCCCTCGATGGATCTAAAACGGTTATTATTGATGATGACTTTTGTACCGCTGTTTACAAACCTCTCCCTTTATTTCTATGGGTAGTCCTCTTAAAATTTTTGAAGATAAAGATTGTGAGACTGTTACTCTATTTGGATTTGAGTATAACAAATACCGAGATATAACATTTGTTGGATCTAATTAGATAGCAAGCACTTAGAATCACATGCTGCTCTATACTTATCACTTCTTTCTAAAAAGTATATCCAATACCCTTGGTAATTGCCTCAGCTTTATTTCCCCAGAATGGGGAACCAGTTGTAGGATCAACATGATAGAATGCCAATGCACCAGAAAAATACTAAACAGATTAGTACTTTCACCAACCAATTCTTGGAATCGTGAAGACGAAATGGTTGTATTTACGGGTGGCAAATCAACTTGTTGGTACTAGGATATAACGAATAAACGAGGAAACAAGTACAGCTAGTGTTAGTCACAGTTAGCCGAGTGATATGATACTAGAACATCTTATAAACCTTACTACTTACTTGATACAATAATAAATTATATATAAAATCTTTCTCTTACAATCCTGGCAATACTCAATTCTGGTGCACTTTGCTATACAACGAAATTAAAAAGAATCTTTCAGAGTATTTATTCAAAACCTAGCTATGAGCCGTAAGGGCTAAAAGAAAATAGTATAAACAAGTGAGAGGGAAAATTTATCTTTGCCACCGGACAGGAACGCGTAGGATACTCGTGACCTATTTTCCGTTGCTCTGACTTTTATTCTTGACAGAATCACGTGCCATGATGTGAACCCTGCATGTAAAAAAAAATAGAAACAATTAAGAGCGCCTCTTCACATTCCCTGATAAACTAATTGTGGATTTCACAAGGACATTTGATTTTCTATGTCTGAGTTTTCATAAGTTACCAGATACTCTTAACTATTACTGGTTCAACTAAACTATCACACTGGTGGAGGATACTTTTTGCATATTTACGAACTAGTCGTACATTCTTTTTTTTAATTTCTTTTTTTGGCAGCCATTTTATTACTAATCAATGTCAGCTCAAGCTAGACTTTCCATGGTGCTATCACACTTACAATTACGTACCAAACAAGAACTCCGACCTGAATTTCCATTACTTCCTTCTGAAGAGCGTGCGGAATATAATGGAGAAGAATTTTATAAAATTATCCCTAATATAGCGAAGGCAACACAAGTTAATATAACAAATCCGTTTCAATTGACTAGTAGTGCTGGATTTGATGAATTGTTTAACTATATAAGTAGTAAAATTAGTGAAGTTTGTCCTCAGGGGAATATAGCATTTTGTGATTTGTTTGATATATTACAGGGGTTTGAATGTGATAAGAACGGTCGAATATTATACCTTGGTAAACACAGCAAGTTAATTGAAGATGAGGAATATAATGTTACATACAGTAGTGTGGATGAGTTAGATCATGATACAATCACTGGAACTTACGAATATGTGATATTAAATCAAGTTGAATTTTCGCTTGTAAATGATTTAATTACATTTATGAGAACAACGAACCCTAATTGTATAATTATTACTATTGATAATATTAACAATTTGTCAAGTTTTAAACAATCTGATGTGTTTGTGGTTGATCTGAATATTAAATTGTCAGTAGTCAGAAATGACACTCTTGACAAGATAAAAAATAAAAGTGTTGTGAATTTATCTCAAGCTTATAAAAGTTTAAACCTTCCAACATACACTGAGTTGTTGTTGTTGAAGCTTGAGCTTTGTACTGGAGAGTTTACGTAAAAGTTGCAGTCATTTATTTGCAGGTTATAGAAATAGCATATGTCATGATCTTTGTATTAACTATGTACATTATCTCCTTTAGTCCTTCCTATCAGCTTCTTCCCGTTCTCTTTCCAGTCTAAATTCTTCTCTTGCCAATTCTCTCAATTCATCTTTAGATTGTTGTAATCTTATTTTTCTAGCTTGTATAATTGCATCTCTTCTTTCCAATTCTTCAATCCATAATTGTTCTCTTTTTTTAGCCTTTTCTCGTAATAAGTCCTCTCGAGATTTTTGAGCCTCTTTAGTTTCCTTTTGGAAATATAATCCTCCAATAACTAATGCAACTAAGGTCAATCCTTGGAAAAGTACACGATATCTATAATATATATTGGTTTTCTTTCGGTCTCCTTTATGCATTGAAAGTGCAGCCAATGTAACTGCACCAGTAGTGGCTAATGTACCCAAGGGAACAAATGGATTTTCTTTACATCTTGCCCATATTTTCTTGAAGAAATCTTCTTCTCTAGACAATGTGTTAGGATTAATGATACATATGACCATAAAGGCAATTGCTACTTACTCTTCTTCGTCGAAACTTATGGATGATGGAAGTCTTGTGCTCATGATTGTAATGTTATATAAGCACAATAAAACACAGTTTTTCAGATTTTTCTCTTTTTTTCTTCTCTTTATGGAGAAAGATAGCGGTGATTAGCGGACCAAAGTCTCACGTGATCGGGTTCAGTACATTTTTCATTGGTGTTGAGCTAATATCGGGGTTTGCTTTTGATAGTATGAACCTTAACTATATAACCATTAAAGTTTAGAGTTACATATGAAATGTTTATTATTTTCTATTCTATATTTATACACTTACTCATTTGCAAGAATAAATTCTTTAAATTCGGTATATGCTTTTTCTAAATCATCATTAACAATAATTTTATCATGGGCACCAGTTTCAGCATATTCCAATTCAGCTGATGCAGCATCAATTCTTTTTTGTAAAGATTCTTGAGTTTCAGTACCTCTACCTTGTAATCTTTCCTTTAATGCATCAATTGAAGGAGGACTAACAAATAAATATCTAGCATTTAAATCGGTTTTTTTCACGGATTTAACTCCTTGCATATCAATATCTAATAAACATGTCTTTCCCAGTTGGGCAACATCTTTAACTGCTTTAATTGTTGTTCCATAATAATTACCGGAAAATTGAGCCCATTCAATAAATTTATCTTGATCAATTAATTGTTTAAATTCTTCTACAGTGGAAAAATTATAATCTTTACCATCAACTTCACCTTGTCTTGGACTACGAGTTGTATTGGAAACTGAAAATCCAAATTTGTTGGGATATTCAGCAAATAATTTCTTAAGTAATGTAGATTTACCAGTTCCTGAAGGACCAGAAATAACAATAGGTCTAGACATGATTGTGGAATAACGTTGAACTCTTGAAAGAAGACACAGACGGAGAGGAAAAAAAGATATTGGACGCCGTTGAATATTGTACATTCAAAAAACGGGTATCAAAATTGATTGTTCTATAATCAACACCACATACAACACATTTCCAAAACACGCGAAATTTTTTTTATTTTTCAAATATTATTTTGTGACATAAAAAAATGAACTATGTGAAATTGACATGTTGCACAATAAACCGTTAGACCACATGTTTTGATCCAAAGAATAATAGTCAATAAGTTTGTTCTATCTTTGAATCTAGCAAGACAGACAAATGTATCAATTACAGTAATTCAATTTGCAACTGGCAAACTTATAATCACGTGATGAGAAATATTCTTGAGCTTGTTGGTATCTAATTGAAATGTGTGGATAGGGAATGTAGAAAGTGGTTTATGTAACAGGTAGATCAAATTGAGAAGCTTTAATACTAATTTGAAATGACTTGAATTGGTTTATTGATACGTAGATGCATGCTACTGTACCTACCAACAGTGAGACATGGAGACATCATATTCAAACATATAGGGCGAAATCAACTAGTAAAGCAGTAAAGAGTTTCAAATCCAAGGATTAATATAGTCACCTTGGAATAATGAAGAATCGTGCTCCTTCATTTTCAGCTTGATCTTTATGCTCCCTGCTAAGTGTTAGACGAAGGTCGTGTAAACTGACCAATATTTTTCTTGTGTCTTTTTTTTTTCACCAAGTAAAATGAAGCAATTTGATTTTTACCACCACCTGCAAACTACCCAATTAACCTTCACTCTGAGATGTCGTCTTCGTCCTCAGAAACGTTGAACCAACTTAACAATGCGTTGAACTCTATGTATGGAGGCACCAATGTCCAATCCGACAAAGTCAAGGCTACACAATTCTTGGAAGCATTTCAAAAGTCTCAAGAAGCTTGGGAAATTGTTCATATAATTTTAAATGATGATAATAATGCCAACATTCAATTGAAATTATTTGCTGCTCAAACCCTTAGATCTAAAATCGTATATGATTTACACCAATTGCCTGAATCCAATTATTCTCAATTAAAAGATTCTATATTGGATTTGTTGGTCAAGTATTCATCCCAATCTAATCAAAAGTTAATTCGAACTCAATTGGCAATTTCCTTGTCACATTTATCCCTACAATATCTAACTTGGTCAAATGCCATGATTGAAATAATTAACAAGTTATCTTCTCCAGCAACAATAGCGACATTATTGGAAGTATTAAAGATTTTACCAGAAGAATTATCCGATGTTAAAAAGACAAATTTAACTGATGATGAATTTAATCAAAGAACTCAAGAATTAATTACAAACAATGTAGAACAAGTATTGTTGATATTGAAGAATTTGACTGAAGGTGGAGCTGTAGCTGCTTCTTTAAATTCAACTATTCTTGATTGTTTAAACAATTGGATCAAAGAATGTCCTGTGGAAAGTATCTTACAAGTTGATTCTTTAACCTCGTTAATCTTTAAAAGTTTGTCTAATGATGAAACTTTTGAAAAAGCAATTGAATGTCTTGTCACTATAGTTCACGAAACAAGAGATATTGAAAATCATGAATTAATTGATGCATTATACCAACAAATATTACAATTAGATAAATACTTGGAATCAATGAAGGATGACCCTGAAGCTGTGCCTGCGTTAACTAGATTATATGTTGAGTGTGGGGAATGTTGGCATGTTTTAATTGCTAAAAATCCTGGTCATTTCAAACCATTATGTCAAATCTTATTACAATGTTGTAAATATAAAGAAGATTTAGATGTGGTTAAGTATACTTTTTATTTTTGGTTTTTGTTAAAGCAATTACTTACATTACCAAAATTTGAACAATCAAAACAAGAATTACGTGATATTTATCAAGAATTAATTGTAATAATTATCCAGCATTTAACATATCCTATAACTGCCTTGGATGATGATTTATTCCAGGGCGACAAAGAACAAGAAGATAAATTTAAAGAATTTAGATATGAAATGGGGGATGTATTGAAAGATTGTTGTGCCATAGTTGGAGCCACCAAGGCATTGGAAATCCCATTCCAACAAATTCAATCGGTATTATCATCTAAAGATTCCGTACAATGGCAATATTTGGAAGCTCCGTTATTTTCCATGAGAGCAATGGCCAAGGAAGTTCCCTTGAAAGAAAATACAATTTTACCGGTTATAATGTCATTCTTAATGCAATTACCTGAACATCCTAAAATCAGATATGCTGCCACATTAGTATTGGGAAGATATTCTGAATGGACGTCAAAGAATCCTCAATTTTTAGAACCACAATTGAATTATATCACCAAGGGGTTTGAAGTGGCTGATAAAAACTCTTCAGATAATGCAATTATAATTGCTGCTTCAAGAGCATTGATGTATTTTTGTCAAGATTGTTCAGTATTATTGGTTAATTATTTGGAACAATTATATATGTTGTATGGTCAAGTTAAAGATCAATTGGATTTAGAATCTACTTTTGAATTGGTTGATGGGTTGGCTCATGTAATTTGCGAGATTCCTCAAGAAAATATGTACAAGACATTGGATATGTTTATTACTCCTACGATAGATTTCTTGATGAAATCTTCAACCAGTCAAATAACCGATTTTAAGGCTGTTGCTGATCAAGTTGAAATATTGACTATATTTATTCAAGTTTTAAAATGCCAGGATTTCGATTCACCAAACGCCTACCCTATTGCTGAATTATTCATGGATAAAATATATCCAATCTCATCACAATTGTTAAGCAAGTATGGTAGTTCAATAGCTATTAGTGAATCCAATTGTAAGTTGATTAAACTGGCTGTTCAATCATTTAGTTTCCATATAAATAAAATCTTGGCAAACTTGGCTACTTTATTAGTGACTGGTTTCAAAGCTACTAATTTTGGTTGTTATCTTTGGGCATCTGGAGTATTGATTCGAGAATTTGGTGATGATTATTATTCAACTAAAGAAACCAAGGAATCGATATATCAATTTGGATTACAACAATGTTTTAATTTCTTTGAAATATTATCTCAAAAACAAAATGAAGAACAATTAAAACAAATCCCTGATGTAATTGAAGATTTCTTTAGAATGATGAATGATTTATTAATGTTTTACCCTTTTAAACTTATATCAAATTTCGAATTATTAACATCTACTTTAAATGCCGTCAATTTAACCTTGACTATAATTAATGAATTTGATCCAATAATATCATGTGTACATTTCTTGATTGATTTTGTTTCTTGGGGAATGCCCCATCCTCCAATATCCTTATTTGATGATGAAGATCCAGTACCATTAAGAATCGAAGTACAACGTTTCTTACTTTTAAATAATAATGGATGTGAATTATTACGTGTGGTTTTGAATGGATTAATCTTTAGGTTTCATAATGATGTTCAACAAGATGTAAATGATTTAATCTTGAAAATCTTGGTTGTGGCATCAACCGCGGACGCAAATACATACCACGTACCAGTACAATGGTTACGAGAAGTAGCTGCGGCATTACCCAATGCAAGTAGTAAAGAAATTGATCGGTTAATAAATACAGTCACGGTGGCATTACCTAATAAGGATAATCGAAAAGTAAGGTCGGCTTTAAGAGATTTTGTAAGTTGGTATTCAAGAAAGAATGTAACCCCAAGATCAGAGTTTTAAATCGTTTGTATAGTTTCAAGTAGGAGAGCAAAATAAATCATATCAGGTCTGTAAGGAGGTTATGGCAGTAGATTTTACTTTAAAATGTAGGAATTTCTCAAGTAATAAAATTGTCTACAGATGTAAGCTGTTTGGATCAGAATTGACTTTAACTATTCTTATGTCTGTATTTCAACTTGATAATCTGGCGTTAGAATAATTCAGATGTGGAGTGTTTTGCAATCGCCAAAAATTCATTGAAGTTTATTTTGACTACATTCGCATCGCGATTTTAGCTGAAAATTGCAACATTTAGGAGATGTAGAGTCAAACCAGGTTATGAATTTGATTTGTTTACACAACTTCACGCGTATACCGGGTTTTGTGCCTTGGACATAAACCTCACCAACGTGTTTTAAAAACATTCTAGATGACACTGTCATCTAAGTCAATCCAACTATCCCAGCTATCTATGTAGATCCGTTTGCATTGTTGAAATGTACCACGACAATTCGCTTATTAATATTATTTAACATTTTCTGCATGAAAAATTATGTTTGCAAAAAAATGCAAAAAAATTGATTATACAAACCCACCAAATTCTACACTTCTCAAAACCAAAGCAAGATACAATAATTTACGCGTCAAGATAAACACTAACGCCATCCCATGATTATCTTCCAAAATATAAACACTGGGTGAATTTTCAAAAAGTATATAAATTCATACTGATTTCCTTTACATTTTGAGTTTGCTTTTTATTCTTTTTCTGAATTTGCAACCCAAGTTTTCCAACTATTTTGTCTTTCCTTTTATTAACAACATGCAATATTCAACCCTTACTTTATTAGTATTAACTGCTGCTACTATCAATGCCGCCCAAAACGCTACTGAAACTGTTGTTCGGACTTCTTATGAAACCATTACTGATTGTGATGATTTAACCAGCTGTTCAGCCACCCTTGAACCTACACATACTGTTCCATTTAATTCTTCTACTTATGATGGTATGGCTGTCAGTAAGAAATATGCAGTTGGTGTTGTTGCCATGGCTGCTTTACTTTTATAGGTGCAAATAAAAAAGTGTATACTAGTCTTTTAGTTAGAATAACAAAATGTTTATGTCACAAAGTGTCTTGTAGTACTTGTTTTCTTTATTATCATCTCCAGAAATGTTACCCTAGTATACTCCCAAGTGATTAGAGTGAATATTTCTAAAATCAACCAGAATCAACAACCTGAGAGAATATCGCATGACTCTTGAAAGAAGTAAAACTATTGACGATTGAAAAGATAAAGAGATATTTTGTTAACTAATCAAACATTTATTCATATTTTGGGTATAGGCATATATGGATATAGAGAAAGAATTAACAAGAAATATCTAAAAATCAAAAACAAAACAAGAGAGCAATCTGCTCCATTTAAACCAACAATATAAAAACATTTTAACTAACCAACAAATCAGAGTAATGCTGGAGTTGGTTGAGGATGACTAATTGGAACAGCTCCTTCAATTGGAGCAGTATCTTCCTCCCTCTTCATGTGAACTTCTCTAAACTTGTGAATTACAACCTTGTGATCACCAAGAATATCCTTAGGTTCAATAGCACCAGATTCCAACAATCCAGGAAGTAATTCTTGAACAAATTCACCCAATCCAATTCTAGTTTCTTCATCAGTCATTGAGAAACGAACAACATCAACAGCCAAACCAGATTCTCTAAGAGCTACAAAAATATCTTCCCATGGGATAACTCCTCTTTTAAGCAAATCAATAGTTATAGAAGTTAAAGAGTCTCTAACTTCATCATCAGTTAAAGACATTCTAATAACATTGTTAATCAATCCAGATCTCTTCAATGAAATAAAAACTCTATTCAATAATTTATCAACCAAATCACGTTTACCAACAGCTTCAGTAAAATCCTGTTCGACAAGAATGTCATGTAAATCACGTAAAGCAGCTACATGATCAACATCCCGTTTAGTGAGTTCCTCCTTGTTTCCTTTTTGACCAAATCCTGGAACACTAGGAAGGTTCTTTTGCTTTCCATTGGATCCTTTACTTCCCTTATTATTTTCTTGCTTATCTTTTTCATCACAATCTGGATCATATTCATCATCTTTTTCTTGATTTCCCTTTGATCCTTTCAATCCACCTAATTTTGATTTCAAATCAATTTGTGCTTGGACTTGTTGATCTTCACGTTTATCTAAAGAACCAGATTTACCCTTTCCTTTACCATTCTTTTCTCCATTGTTCCAATCACCCTTTCCAGATTTTTCCTTATTCTTCTTCTTGTCATCCACTTCAGGTTCCTCTTCATCTTCCTCTTCATCTTCCCAATCATCCTCCCAGGTCTTGTCATACTTTCCACCTTTGTTTCCATTCTTTCCATTTCCATTCTTACCTCCATTTTTACCATTACCACCTTTACCAGAATCACCACCTTTACCACCCAAACCACCAGTTAAACCACCTAATTTGGATTTCAAGTCAATTTGAGCTTGAACTTGTTCTCCAGAATATTTGTCACCTTTACCTGATTTTCCCTTTTCATGCTTGGATTTACCATTCTTTTCCTCCACTTCCTTATTTCCTTTTCCAGACTTGTTGTCATCATGCCATTCAGGTTCTTCTTCCCATTCATCATCTTCCCAGTCTTCCTCCTCTTGCTTGTCGTTCTTACCTCCATTCTTTCCATTTTTGCCCCCATTCTTTCCATTTCCACCTTTACTGGAATCTCCTCCTTTACCACCCAATCCACCAGTTAAACCACCCAATTTGGACTTCAAGTCAATTTGAGCATGAACTTGTTCTTCTTCACGCTTAACAATCTTAGACTCTTCATAATCTTCATCTTCACCCTTTCCTTTACTGAATTTGGACTTGAGACCAGACATCTTACCCTTCATATCAGGCATCTTGTCCTTCATACCAGACATTTTACCCTTCATATCAGGCATCTTATCCTTCATACCAGACATCTTTCCCTTCATGTCAGGCATCTTGCCCTTAATGTCAGGCATCTTTCCCTTAATATCAGGCATTTTTCCTTTGATATCTGGCTTCTTGAGTTTACCCTTGATATCAGGCATCTTTCCTGACATGTCAGGCATTTTCCCCTTAAGACCAGATAACTTTCCTTTAATATCTGGTTTCTTAATCTTTCCTTTAATATCTGGCATCTTCAACTTATCTTTGATACCATCCATTCTTCCACCTTTTTCTTCACCTTTATTCTTATCTTCCGGGCAATCTTCATCCTCTTCTTCTTCTGCCCCCTTGTTCTTACTAAACTTATTCTTCAAGTCTCCAAGTTTACCTTGGGAAACAACATCTTCAGCTTCAGCATCACGCTTAACCATCCAACCATTATCAAAAGTAGATACTCTTTTAGGTTCATATCCATCAACACCATGATAAAGACCTTGAGCACGAATAAAGTTTCTTAAATCGTTTTCTTCAATTTCATACTCATATCTACCATGTTTACTTTCTTCTTGTTCAATACGGTCAAGATCACCTAAAATAGCCTTTAAAATGGCAACTTTTTCTACAGCGGCTTGTTTACCAGTATGAAGAACCTTCCAAAATGCTGAGAAAAGACCTCTCTTTTCAACAGGCAAGGGTTCAACGATAGTTTCTTCAATTTCAACTTCAATATCTTCATCAAGTTCAACCACATCAATATCACTCTTGGTGAATTTACCCTTTTTACCCTTCTTCTTCTTCTTTCCCTTCTTCTTCTTTTTCTTATCCTTCTTCTTACCAATTTCAATACCCTTAGACCAAGTCCAACTCTTGGATTTCTTTCCCAAGGCTTCGAGGTCACTCTGGTTAATCAAATTGGCAATGTCAGTTTGTTGAGCCACATGCTGTTGGTCAATGGTTAGAGAATAGGCCATGTTTGCCGCATATGCGGACGCAATAAGGACGTTTTGGATCTTCATTACTAGAGCTTGTGGAAGAAGAAAGAAGAGGAGGTAGAAGGGAAAGTTTTTTTGTCAAAAAGAAGGTGGGACTAGGGTTTGATTATATATTGATTTGCAGCATATTTAAATTAAGGGAAAATTTAGGTGCAAAAAAAAAAAGTCAATTTCTTTGAAATGCAAGCTAAATTTAGGAAATAGATTGGGAGGAGTTGAGGTTAGGAAAGTTTTTCAAGAGTTTGAAAGAAAAATAAAGGGAATACTTGATATGTAAATGAGTGAAATATATGCATGACAAGAAAACCCCTCGAGGACCCCGCAATGGCTAATAGGTTTTGTCTTAAAATTTCTATCTAAAGAATGTGGCAACAGCAGTTGTTAATCCATTCAATCCTAATCGGCAATCGAAGGAACTTCTAGAACTTTTCATTGGTACAATAGACTATCAGTTTACAATTAAATTATATTTATTAATTATTCTATAAACATTAAATACTTAGCTTTGTGTAGGGACCAATTCATATTCATGATTCTCCTGATTATTCCGTTTAAGAAACTTAAACCTAGAAAAGAATCTACTCAATTTAAACCCCGAACTTCTCTTTAACATATTAAATTCTTCAAGAGTACCAGTTTTCAAATTAAACCCATTAATCTTGGCAGCTTCTAAATCCACACTCTTGGAAATCTTTGGTGCTTTCCAATTCTTCAACATTAATGAACTTAAAACCACACTTACTGAACTCAACATCATGGCGGCACCTGCTGCAATTGGAGGCAACATTACATTCAATGGTAGGAAACATCCCATGGCAAATGGTAACATGAGTATATTATATCCTGCTGCCCATATGAAATTGACTTTTATTCTTGAAAAAGTGGCATTGGAAATATGAAGGGCATTGATAACTCCATAAAGATCGGTTTGAGCGCGATTACCACCAAGTAAGACAACATCAGCACTTTCAATGGCAATGTCTGTACCTGAACTTATCGCCATACCAATATCTGCTTTTGCTAATGCAGGAGCATCATTTATACCATCACCTACAAAGGCTATTTTGACGTTATCTTCACCCAATCTGGCTTTAAGATCAGTTATGACGGCATCTTTATGTATAGGTGATACTTCATAGAAGATGTTTGATTCAGGTATACCTACTTCTTTTCCGATTTTCAACGCTACACCACGCTTATCACCAGTAACCATGCCTACCACGTAGTTATGACGTTGTAAATGATGAATCACGTCCCAAGATCCTTGTTTGAGGGCATCTTTCAATTCGACAAACCCACAGTATTCACTATTGATAATGACATGAGAAACAGTGTTGTTTGATTCAGATACTTGGGATAAGAATTGTGGCCATGATTTTTCAATTAATTTATGATTTCCAATTTGGACATTATATTTGGCACCAGATGATAATTGAACATTTGCACATATACCTACCCCAGTGGATACTTTAACATCATCAATAATGGTATCAAATTGATCTTCATCAAAATTTAGCTTCAAAAAGTCTTTGGCTATTTTGGTTAATGCTCTTCCAATTGGATGTTCCGAATTATTTTCCACTGATCCAATAAGATTCCACCAATCAGACACTGATAATTTCAAGTTTTCAATGTTTGGATTGTAATTCACAAGCGACATCTCTCCCGTGGTTAATGTTCCGGTTTTATCAAAAAGAATTACATTAACCCCAGTAGATCTCTCCAAGATATCACCTCCTTTGATTAAGACTCCATTGGTGGCACCTACTCCTGTACCTACCATTACGGCGGTAGGGGCAGCTAAACCGAGAGCACAGGGACATGCAACCACAATTACCGAAATGGCCAATTTCAAACATACAAAGAATTTCCCATTTGAATCCTTGATGAATATCTTTGGTAATTTATCAGGATGAAGGGTATAACATATAATCAGCCATAATACAAATGTGAGTATGGAAAGTAAAATGACAGTAGGGATGAATCTTGCTGCAAGATAATCGGAATATCTTTGAACTGGTGCTTTATTAATTTGGGAATCTTTTACAAGATTTATAATTTGTTGAAGTTGAGATTTCTTTCCTGTTTTTGAAACTTGTATATGAATTAAATGAGGTCCGTTGATTGATCCACCAATTACTGGATCTCCACGTTGTTTATGAACAGGAAGAGATTCTCCCGTGATTAACGATTCATCAATTTCAGTTTCTCCAAATACAATTGTTCCATCAGCGGGGATTTTACCTCCAGGTAATACAATGGCAATATCATTTGGTTGAACCAAATCAATACTGATTGTTCTTGTGGCGAAATCTTGGATTTGTTGTTTGGATTTCATAAATTCTTGATAATCGGCCGCGTCTTTGACAATTACACATGTGGAAGGAGTTAATGAAAGTAATCTAGATAATGCAGTTGACGTGGCTCCCTTGGCCTTATTTTCTAATAATTTCCCAAGAGAAATAAATGCAATAATCATAACCATAGTATCAAACAAGACCTTGGGTGGATGTTCAGTTTCTCCATACCATACACTAAGGGTTATTGTGGTTAATGAGAATAAATATGAAACCACTGTAGATATACAGATTAATACATCCATACTAGCACCTTTGAAACCATTACGTACAAACAAGACAAATTTCTTGATGAAAACTGCTCCCAAGACCAATTGAACATAGGATGCTAAGACCAATTGGATTAAAGTTACCCAGAAAAGACCGGGGAATACAAGTTTAGTTTTCCAAAATTCTCGTTGTTCAACATGTTCTAAGATTAAACAGGGTAATCCAACAACCAAACACTTTATACAATTGTTTCTCCAATATTCGATATCTTTAACTTTACATAATAATTTTAATTGGGAAGCTGAAGATTGATCTAATGAATTTAGGACAATGAATTCAATTCCTGGCTGAATTGAATTTAATCCATCGACTAAATCTCTTATTCCTAGATAATTTGGTTTAAATTTAATTGTTAATTCATCGGTTAAGATTTTACTAAGTTCAGTATCTTCAATTTGATCATCTTCAGTGACATCATTGTTTGTACCTTTTAAAGCAAGTTCAAATTCAGTGACTCCAGCACTACAACTTTGTAAATAAGCTTCAATATTATAACGAAATGCATTAATGTCGACTGTGTTTGTTATACCAACAATTTTAAGACATGTTGTTTCCTCTTCTTCTTCAAGTTCTTGACCTATGGGGGTTGATTTGAGTAATTTTCCAGTAAATCCACAATCTTCAATCGCTTCCACCAAACTAGGTGACGATAACGAAGTGTCATGTTTGATTAAAGCTTCTTCTGTCATTAAGGAAACTGAAACAGATGTTACTCCCGGAAGAGCTTCAAGAGTGTTTGTAATAGAAGCCGAACAAGCACCACATGTCATACCACCAACCGATATCACAGTTTCAACTTCTGAATTGGTAGACATTGTACTTGAACTACTGGTTGATTTCCTCATGCTTGTTGTACTTTGAATTTCTGCATCAAATCCACAATCTTGAATGATTTGTTTGATTTGGGTTGGATTTATTATACTTGAATCATGGGTTACTAATCCATTTTCTGTGATTAACGATATAGAAGCACTGATTATACCTGGTGTAGATTGTAGGGATTCTGTTATTGATGCTGAACATGCACCACATGTCATTCCATGGATTGTTAATTCAGTTTTTTCAAGTTTGGATACAAGGGTGGATGATGAAGAAAAAGTAGGGGATGATGCAGGAGGAAGTGGGGGAGAAAAAACCGGAGGTCGAGGTAATTCTTGGTTGGAAATATCTACTGATGAATCATGACGTAGTATGGGAACATACTTGTGTGATTTTTCTTGTTGTGGCATTAATGGTGGTGGTGGGGTAAAGTTGTTGATGCCAAGTAAACAGAATGTGTAGGAGATAAGGGGATTGCAAATGTTTTCAGACTAGCTTAAAAACTTTTTCAAATCAAGGCGCACTTTTTGGTTTTTCCCGATGTTGCCGTTGGTAGTGGTCTTCAACTAACAAGTTTAAATACAAAGTAACAAGTAGAACGAACAAGTTAAATGATCAGATGGAAAAGATTAAAGCAAAAAATACTCTTTTATAATTTTTCAAATTAGGATTATTAATTTGTGAAATTAACTGCTCATCATTGTACCAATCAGGATCAAGCTGGCCACTGTCACGTAGTATGATGAAATCTCTTGTTTCTGTTGAGTGCGCAACGGTCTGCTAAAAGCCAGATCTTTTCTTTCTGTAGCTTTTATATATTGAGACTGACCCATTTATCTCATTAATTGTAATATACCAGCTCAACTCTGGATATATTGTATTTCAAGCTAATACTAGATCAACTAGAGAATCCTATGAATCGGATTCACGACTTGGTAAAATCACTATCTTATTTATTAACTATTTATAGTAGATGTCAGACMCYATCTAAACTACTTGAGAAATCCCATTCTGCTAGATTTCTCCTAAATATATACTCTGTTACTACATTGAGAATACAGTAAATCACGCCGATTTACTAGATTCTTGTATTTTGGTCACGCGTAAGGAATAAATCCTTATTCCACGTTTTATTATCTTTACTTTGTAAAGCTAATTTCCTGCCATGTCGTGTAAAGCACAAATTCTGTCTAAATCGGATATTTGTGATTACTACGCGACAGGTTCCCCCCTGGAAAATGAAATCAGGGCCTCATATGGTAAAGCTTTAGCATTTCACGAGTGAAAGGGCGTTTCATTACTTCACCATCCAATTCTTCTAGAGTGAATACTCTATCACCCTTACTATGTACCCTAAACGGTCCAGCCCAAAACTGCTTTGACTTATTCTGGACCGAACTCAACTTTCCCTTCATCGGCTTCTCAAAAACCAAAACTAATTGTCCTACCTCAATCGGTTTATCAATTTTATGTCTGATATCATGGTAATCTTTGTCTCTCTGTTGTTGTCTTTTAAATGTGACTTCAGCTGACCTGTACTGATTTTCTCTAAAAGTAAATTGTCTAAATCTAAACTTAAATAATTCCTCTCGGGTATAAAGTTTATTCAGCACTGGACGATTTATTAACTGATTGTATCCTGAGTGTCCTTCAAAACCATATACTAAGTAATGAGGAGTGAACCCAACTTTACTTTTCACCATCGTCCGGTCAACCTTTAAAGCATCGCTTAACAACAGTTGCCATTTGACACCAGAYTCAGGAGGCAACTTCTTTAAGAAGTTTACTATGTTTTGATGTCCCCTTTCCACAGCGCCATTTGCCTGTGGGTGATACTGGATCGTGTTTTTGTGCTGAATGTCGTTATCCTGACACAATTTCGTTATTATCTTATTATTAAATTCAGATCCGTTATCAGTCTTCAAAATTTGCATACCGTGCCGGTTGATGAATTCATCTTTGATGAATGAGGCAACTTCTTGTGCCGAGGGCTCAGGTATGTACCTGGCCTCCACCCACCCTGAAAATTCATCGCGGCCAACGATGATATATCCGTCATTCATATGGACAGTATCACAAGCAACTGTATGGAATAAACCACCAGGCGAACTGATATACATGGGATCCTTGGAAATACCGCGTCGGGTAAACACTTGACATTCATGACAAGTTTGAATATATTTATATAACTGGTCATATAGTTTGGGGATATAGTACTGTTGGTTGATAAAATTAAATGTATTAATAATACCAAGATGTCCTTGTTGGTCATGGATCTCTTGAAACAATTTCTGAATCTCCACTAAATTAGTTATCACAGGGCGACAGTACATTCCCTTTTGACCGATTTTATATAATTCATTATTCATTAACACAAAATCGTGGACAGCGTCTAGAAACCTTCGATGTTTTAACGCATCATCTCGTATGTATGTGGGTAGATTGTAGGTACTTAAATACTCTTGTATTTGATAAAATGTAAAACCATTATACTTAAAATCATCTTCTTTCGCAATGTGGGCATTTTGAACAATAATCTTATCCTTGAATTCTTTGATTAATTTGATTAACTCTTTCCCTAATTTCGGCTCGGGTGACTCGTCGTGSACCCTKGTAAGCGCGTCAGCAATAACATTTTTYTTTCCTGCGAGGTGGTGAATATTGTAACGGAATGTTCGTATGAAGTTCAACCACTTCTGTAACCTAACTACTTGGTGTGAGTTAACTAACGGGCCATCTAACATACTCACTAGAGCTCTATTATCACAATAAATATCGATGACAACATCAGACGATACAAAATATGGATATATCACATGTAAAGTTTTATAAATAGCCATCATTTCCTTCTCGAAAATTGTATARTTCTTCTCAGCTCCAGTAAATTTGCCTGAATAGCATGCAACTAATCTAGGTATACCGTCACTATCGACATTTTGAAGTACACCTGCCCAACTCACATCCGAAGCATCAGTACATAAGACCACCGGTTGATTCAAGTTCAAAGGAACCGCAATAGGTGCTTGAGTAAGTAAATCATTGATAGCTTTAAACCTTTTTAGTGCTTCATCGCTCCACTCCAATTTCTTCGGTTTGAAGGACTCAGAATTTGCCTTAGTTCGCTTGACTATCATTTCATATAATGGGGCGGTGAGTTCGGAGAAAGCAGGGATCAACGATCTATAAAAATTGACTAACCCTAGATACGACTCCAATTGTTTGCTGGTAGTTGGTACTGGATACTTCTGTAGAGCATCTAATTTCTTCTTAATCAATGTTTTGCCTTTAGGGGAAAGTTGGAAACCTAGGAATTCGCTTTCGGTAACGGCCAATTTCAATTTCTTAGGATTTATCTTCAATCC
>NSGQ01000088.1:0-18903 GCA_003676035.1 Spathaspora sp. JA1 | reverse complement strand
TCCAATTACCTTTTCACCGATTGGTACGTCGTGGATATCTACCTCTATAAATGTTTCCATATCTATCAATTTTCCAATTTCTTCTAATCGTGAATTATGCCATTTGTTTTCTGTGACCTTGAAGATATTGAGTTCTTTATCCAATTCTATCTCTTCTCCCCCGAACACAATATCTGGAGCCGGAATGTTGTTAGAAAATAAGGATGTAACAGGATGAGTGTTGAGGTATCTAATTCTTTGTCGTTTGGAACCCAGTGTAACATGGTGTTTCCAGATCTCGGGATCATCAAGATCAGTCTCCCCCGAATCCGAGTCGTCTCTGTCTTCAGGATAAATATCATCTTCACTGGGTCGTTTTGGTGCTGCTAGAGCCAAAGGGATTCTAGAAGTGGGGAGTGGTAAAGGGTTGTAGTCCTGTTGATGATGTGTAGCCAGTGGGGATGGTGGTTCAATCACTTCGATTGTGACTGTTGGCTCAGGATTGGATTCAGGTGGGGGGATGGGAGTTACAAGTTTTGGCTCATTTGTCGTAGGTTCGAGAGCTTGATTTTCAACGTCTTTTAAGTATTGAACATTAGATTTGGCTGCAGTGATAGCCCGGCGCTTTGCTCTTTGCGATCTTTGGATCGATTGAAGTTCTTTGGCAGAGAGCGTATCACCATCAATTTCGACTCGGGAATTTAGTCTGGTTAATTCCGTTTCTAATTTTTGGAGATGCATTTGAAGCTTGAAAAGCCGGTCTCCAAAGTTGATTTTTGCCGCGTCGAAATTTTCTTGAAAGTGTTCTGCAGCCTGTTGAACCGCCGTGTTGAATTCGTCTTGTTGGTGACTGATGATTTGAGACTGTGCGGCGGTCTGAAGTTGATGTTGAGCCAAGTCCTGGATTGCACAGTGGTGGTCGTTATGCAGTAAAGACAAATCACTGGTAAGTTGTTCTTGTGTTTGGTGTTGTTGAGAGAGTTGTGATTTCTGGTTACGGACCTCGTGGACAATTTCGGAGATTGCTTGATCAGACTCGGCAGTACGTTGATGGGTAGTTCTCTGATCGAGTGCGAGTTGATTCTGATTTTCTTGTAACTCGGCAGTACGTTGATGGGTAGTTCTCTGATCAAGTGCGAGTTGATTCTGATTTTCTTGTAACTCATGCTGGGTGTTCTTTAAGTCAGATAGATGCTGTGTATATTCGGTTTTCTGTTGTTGAACGTCCTTTAATTGTGCCATAACCTCATTTAATTGTTCATGTGTGACCCTTTGTTGGGATTGATCCTCACGTAGCTGGTTTTTGAGTTCGGTAATATAGGTTTGTTGTTGATTAAAGTCCTGTAAAAGGCTTGTATATTCCGGGAATGAAGTTAGTGAAGGAGGAGTGAACACCTGTGGAGGTGGTTGAGGAATGACGGGCAATTGTGATTGTATATCTGTAGGTTGGTGTGCCTGTACGATATATGGGACTGGATGAGTTGGTGGCTCCGTTTCTATACCTTGGTGCTGTGATAGTTGCTCGGTAGCTGTGGGTGATTGAGCCGATGGTTCGATTTCTATACCTTGAGTCTGCTTTGACTGGTCGGTAGCTGGGATTTGCAGAACTGGTTGTTCTATTTCTATACCTTGAGTCTGCTTTGACTGGTCGATTTGCAGAACTGGTTGTTCTATTTCTATACCTTGATGCTGTGGTAGCTGGTCGGTAGCTGGGATTTGCAGAACTGGTTGTTGTATTTCTATACCTTCAGACTGTGGTATCTGGTCGGTAGCTGGGATTTGCAGTACTGGCTGTGCTATTTCTGTAGCTTGAGGTTGTGGTACCTGGTCGGTAGCTGTGGGTTGTATGTTATGAGGCGAAAGCGTGGAGATTGTGTCATTTGTAGATGTCGTTGGTTCCTGAAAATGGATGTCCATGTATTGCTCTGGAAAGTTAGTTTGTGGTGGATTGTTGAATTGACCTACGAAATCATTCATAAACGTATTGTGCATCTGTAAAGTTGGCTCGTAAACAGTTTCAGGTGGAAGATGATCTAAGCTCGGTAAATTATGAGTTGAGTTGACAGTTGAATTGATGTTTTCTTGAGGTTGAGTTATCCCGTAATTCCTACCAATATTAGTTGATTCGTTTAATACATTAAGAGCTTTATGTGCATTGTCATACAGTATGTGTACACCGACATCAGTGGAGAGGATAGTTTCGATTTGGTGAGTAGGTAGCTCAAAGTTTCTCCAGATAATATCAGCATTGCTTGAACCTTCTGATTTGCCGAGGTAAATTCCTTCTTCTATGTTAGGCGAGAGCTTATGTGAAGACGAAGCAGCTCTCCGTTTTACTGTTGCGTCACACCCAAATGGACGAAGTCCCGCAAAGTTGAATACCTTAGCACCCCAAAATTCGTTATATGGATAAATTCCTTTACTTACATGATAGGTTCTGTTTTTGAGATATACAGCATATTCTATGGCGTATCGAGCAAGTGGAGCAATTAAATGAACATTTTCATTTTTGTAAAAAGGACGTAACAATGATCTCGCGTCATTCAAAATAACCCCGTTAGTTCGTTCAGCCTTTCCGTTGGACTCTGGTGAATAAGGTGGGATGTCTTCCCTCACTATTAGTTCATGTTTCATTAAAAAATCAGCTGCAGGAATTTCAGTTCCATTGTCGGTTCTAACAAAGGCTATGTATGTATTTTCCAATAGTTTATTGATTCTAGATATTTCATTCTCTGTCTTTCTGAGCAATGTAGCTTTGTCGGTGGCAAATATATAGAAGGTATAATCCGTAAATTCATCCGTGATAAATGTGAAATATTCTGACGGTGAAATCCTTAACGAGTCAATGTGAACTCTAAATAATTTCCTTGGTGCTTCGAAGGATCTGCCCTTATTATGCGATGCCCTTTTTAGGTGAGTAATGCTACACGTTTCACAGTTTCTAATCCTTTCTGAGTCATTATCGGTAAATTTCACTCCAAAATCCTCACACATTCTTTTTATTGCGGCCTCTGATCGATGACTATATATTTCATGAATTGTATATCCTGTGACACTCAGTTTATCTTGTATACCAATGTATCTTACATGTGGATGTTTGGCAAGCTTAGTAAAATCATCACCATCACCTACCAATACATCACCGCTTCTGAGAAATGTGACCAGATCTTTGTGCTTAAAAATGTCAGTTAAACTGAGCAAGTTTACATTTAAAGTAGGTGAATAGAATGCATTGATCACTAATCCATTATGATCGAGTTTTCCATACCCGATGATTTGATGTTCATTACCTCCCGCGTCCCAGACTGACATTTTTCCCTGTATCTCTTGATATTCGATCATCCTTGATGGGTCGCTTACAATAGTCACGTCTGCTCCAGTATCTACAATGATGTCGCTCTGTGTGTCCAGAATTTTGGTCAAGTTTAGAATGAGAGGTGTACCATAATGAGTAACGTCTTTATTACTTGTAAGAGATAGGTATGTTTCTCTATCAAAATAACTACCTGTGCCGGCCTTAGTAAGATCGGGACATTCAACTATTTTATGTGATTTGAAACAATGACCACAAAGTTTGTTTTCAGCTAGGTTGCGTTGAGTTTTCTTCACACATTGATAATAGATGTTTTTAAAGTTTGGTCCATTGCCGTTACCATTACTTCCACCATCTTTTGACCCATTAGCATCGTTCTTGGTTTGTGTTGGAGTACTGTCCACCTTCATGATCTTGGCTGCAAACATCAAATTCCTTCTTGTTTTGTTTTCCTTGTATTCTCTTGGATGTTTCTTTCTGTTGGCTTCAMACAAGATGAAACTGTTCGGGATAATTTCATTCCTGACAATGTATGGCTCAACTAATTCCCTTAAGTACACACCTGCAGTGGTGTCTTTGTTTGCCACTAATTCTTCTGCAACATTCCAGATTATATGAGCCATGGTTGGGTATTTACTCAAGACCGATTTGTATTCATCATCTAGTTTCTCCTCTGATTCCATGTCATTCATAATTCGGTTGGTGTGTTTGTATTTGATTTCGCAGACTTCTTGAGCACACTTTGATATTAGATTTCCTATGTTTTCTTGTTCAATCTCGTATAACACCAGGATTAATTCTTGTAACGTGGTACACAGGGTAAATTGTCTTTCGTCAGGGAGTTTTGCCAAAAATGCTTCAAGCGTTAACCGATTCAAGTACTTGTCTTCGTCATCATGCTTGATGTCTTTAATAAGTAAATAGATGTAGCTGTGGACGGCTATAATATCCTTCACCTGTCTGGTGAAGGTAGCAATGTCTTCCTTCGTTTTATATTCAGACACCTTTGTATTGATTTTTTCAACTACTGGCTTCCATTGCTTGGTTAATTCTAACTGCCTTTCTGGATTCACATTGTAGCTTGGAGTAATGCCCGTTGCTGACGCAAGAAATTCTTCTACTGAAGACTTCTTCTTTTCATTTATTTCGTTGTAAATAGGAGTGGGTTCAGTTGTAGAACCGAGGACCTCTTCTACCGAGGATTTATCGCTTTCGTTGTCGCTCATTTATTGATTTTAGGCTTTTAGGTTAGTATCTGTAGAGTGATTTGACTCTTAATCTTTMAAAATACTCAGATTTATTGAACACTAAAAACCTAAAGAAGAAAAAATATATATACTTTTTATGACTTTGTGGATTCTTCCTCTTATTTATGATAATTCTTCTGTTCATTCGTATCGTGTGATTTCTCGTTGTTCATGCTTGTTCATGTATTATTGTATTTCTGATCGTTCCATTTTTTCTCTGTTCTGACAACTACAGCCCCACCCCTTTGTTAGGATATTTGTGTGGAACTGAAATTTGTCTGCATCAAGTTACAATGCCTATTCCATGACGTAAGAAACAGCTCACGTGCATCAATTCCGTTCGGTTTTTCGGGGGTCAAATGCTATTGTTTTAATAGTTTAAATAATAATTAATATGTACATGGTGAAACATGTCGGAGGTGAATGTCCACCCCCTTTGGCATTACTCCTATAAATTTGAAAAATAAACGAACCATTTAATCCTTTTTCTTTCTTTCTTTCTTTTCCTTTCTTTACAATTGACTTTGAATAAACGCTAATTATGTCAGCTAACGAATTTTACTCTTCTGGAGAACAGGGCTCATACCAACCTAAAGAATCGAATCAAGATGGAAATAATGAAGAAGGTGGTGATAGAGGATTAGGTTCTACTATATTAGGTGGAATTGCCGGTGGCTTTGGTGGTAATAAGTTGGGTGGTGAAAATCACGGAGGTTTAGGTACAGTTGTTGGTGCTGTTGGTGGTGCCATTGCTGCAAACAAAATTGAAGATGCTTATGAAGACCGTAATAAGAATGAACAATATGGTGGTCAAGGTGGACGCGGAGGATATGGAGGTGGCCCTGGTGGTCGTGGTGGCTTTGGTGGTCAAGGTGGTCATCATGGTGGCTTTGGTGGCCGCGATGAACGTCGTGATGATCGTCGTGACGAACGTCATGGTGGCGGTTTTGGCGGTCATGGTGGAGGTCATGGTGGTCAAGGCGGCTACGGCGATAGACGTGAAGAACATCGTCGTTATTAAGAGTTGAAAAATTAGGTTTATTAAAATACTTTTTTTCTTTTTATGTAGCAGAACACTACAGATATATTATTCTATAAAATTCTTAAATCCCCCTAAAAAATACGCCAACAAAAGACAAACAATTATATATAAAACTTTTTTGTTTCTTAACAAGGAAGAAAGTAGATCAATTGGATATAGTTATTGAGAATTTATTTGAATTGAACTTTTTTCTGGTGAGCTAGTGATTTCTGGTTCCACTATTAATGGCTGCAAATTTGGAGAAATTCTAGTATTTGGAGACACTATAATGGCAGCTTTCTTATTTAAACTGATGTTATCATTCAAATTAATCGTAAGTCTTCTATTTATAAAATCAGCCAGGTGTTGTTTTGGTCCTGACTGTGTTTGACCTCTTTTCAAATCATGCAAAATATTTGGATCTAATTTCTCCCGTTTCGGCAATGGAGGTGAATCTACCCCCAGATCCAATTGGAAATATGAATCATCATTTAAATTATCAAGAATATCGCCAGTGATTGGAGAGGTATCGAGATCTTCTTTAGTTGGTTGTTGAATTGATTCATTCATACTTGAATCCATCATAGTAGAATCAGATTTAGAAACGTCCCAATGAACAACCTTTTTCAGTTTCCTTATTGGAGACAGTTTGATAATTGGTCCATCTCTCATTCGACGAACTGGTGATCTCTTAGCTGGTCGTTTCTTAAGAATTGATGGTTTTGGTTTTAAATCCTCGTCATTCATAATCATGCTGGTTTCCATTTCTGTATCAACATCGTCTGGTAAATTCTCAGTTAACTTATTCTTTACAAACTCAGTTGTATGCTTTTCAATAGCAAGATCAAATGTTCCATTCAAGAAGTTTTCCAACTCCTTTATAACATCAATAATAAGAAGTTGACTTTTATTGTCAATCAATGACTTTACTACTTGTCGCGGGAAACAAATAAAATCTTGTAAACTCAGTAATAACAGGTCATGTAATATAGAAGAACCAACCAACATGTCTCTATCCACTTCTGCTCTCAAGCTTTTAACAAACTGTTGAAATAGTTTGGAATGATGCTCTTCCCAACCTTCATTCTGAGATAATCTTTTTAAAGTTTGCTTTGCTGATTCGTTTAGTATTCGATCAATATTAGCAGGTTTTTCATATTCTATTTCCAATTCCTTGATTTGTGTTCTCAATTTAGATTGTAATTGTTCACACAAGCTAATCACGGTACGGGTATTATTGTCATTAAATTGATAATCTTGTAAACCTGGTTCCAGCATTATTACATCAATATCAATCTTTTGAGAAAGAAGTAATTTCCTTTTAGCCAAGCAAAACTTCTTTTTCCATTTTTCTTGATTATTATCATCATTATTTAAAGCTAGTCGTATATTATCAATAGCTTCATATAATAAAGCAAATGTTTTTTGTTCAATTTCTTTCCTATTGATTATAGTTGTTTCTATTATGGTTGATTCTCGTTTTCTTAATTCTTCAATCTCGGCTTTTTGTTCAGTTATCATTTTAAGATAAGAACCAACATGACGATCTAAATTCTGTTGGTTCCTAATTAATTTTGTTTTAATTTCTTTAGCTCGATCAGCATATTTTAATGTGTTTAAAGTTTCATCATAATGTTGCGATGATGGAGAAATACAAACAATCATTACTGTTTTACAATTCCCTCCAAGGGAAAATTTCAATAATCTTGTCAATTTGGAATCTCGATATGGGATATGATTACGACGACGAGGATCACAAAGGGCATTAATACAATTCCCCAATGCAAGTAAAGATTTATTAATATTTGCACCTTCGTTAAGTCTTGCTCCACGATTTCTGGTAGCTGCTGCTCGTTCACTTCCAGCAAGATCGATTATTGATAAAGTTGCAAATGTATGTTGTTGAGATACATCGGCAGTTCTTGATCTTTGAGTTATGTTGATCTGTAATACTGCATGAGATCTACTTGAGGTTGCATTTGCTTCTGTTGGCAGCGATGTTCTGTTCCTATTCCCCTCAAGTATGAGTTGCATAACTTGTTCTACAGAAGTAGGAGTATGACAAGATAAATTTGATACCGAAATCTTGCTATTTTCATCTTCACGAATAATCAATTTTTTAAAATCGGTCGCTGGTGCAAGTAAATCTCGTATAGTTTCATTATAAATTTCCAAATATGATAAGGATAATTCTATTAATTTAGTATCTTGTAATTGATTAATTCTATCATACAATTCCTTCATGGTTAAAAAGATTACTCCAGGGTCTTCTGGGGTCCCCAGTATGGTGTGAGTTTTACCACAACCGGTAGCGCCATATGCGAAAACCGTAGAATTATAACCATCCAATATACTATCCAATAACGGTCTAGTGGTTCCGTGGTATACGTCATCTTGAGAAGCATCGGTATCAAACAATTTATCAAATACAAATTTATGTTCTCTTATTCTTCCATTAAATTTATTGGGGAACGCATTTCTTTGCATTTTAACTAGGGGATTTGTTTCAGGTGGATCAAAAATCAACATATTATCGTCGACAACATCGACAATTTTTCTAATTCCTAATGGTGCAGACAATAAAGACTTTTTCATCAGATTGTTGTTACTACCGCTGTTATTACCTTTGGACACATCGGAAATACTGCTGTATGATCCTGCTCCTAAAAAGATATTGCTTCCCTCATAATTTATTAAGTTATTGGTTTCCGATTCAGTAAAGGGTCGCACTCGGACAGAAACTCTAATTGAGGATTGTTTGGCTTCTGAAGTTGAATTATAAATCAGATTCAGCTTCATATCCACTTGTTCCACCATTTATATGTTTGCTTTAGTTAAAATTTTTGGATGGGATCAAGCTAATATTTTTGTTGTTTACTTTCTTTTTTTGGAACAATTTTGTTACGCGCGCGCTATTTAGCTGTTTTGTGGTTATATGCAGGAGTGTGTAATTGGTATCTTTCATTTGATGTACTCCTTTCCAACTCTTAAAACTTCCGAATAAGGTGTGTTATTTGTCATGTCAGGTAGTTCCAAAGTTAATATAGTTCTTACTGTTTAGAAAATCACCTTCATGTCACACGCAAAGTGGGAATAAATAAGACATTTATCTATTGTTCCAGAGTGAGAATATAGAGCTGCGAAAAGAAACAAGGGAAGTTTTTCCATTTCTTGCTATCCATTTATCAATAACTACTAGGTTGTATCCTTCAATAGTAGAAACAACTTTGTGTGTAATAAATTGTGTTTTGTAAATTGAAAGTATGATTTTGCCAGCATTACCGCAGAATTATTCTAAAAAAAGACAATAACTCTAAGAGCAAATAACCTCCTTCACGTTTCCAATTCTGATTCAATCGACATTTAACTAGTTTTTGCTGGTCAAATATTGGAACTCGGGTGCAAATTAAGGAATCCGTTTAAACTTGGCAAGCAAGTAAGTTTTGTGATAATGGATTATATGCAGGAAAAAGAACTCCGTAAGCGATAATATCATTCAATTACAAACAAATCTTATAATACGACGTAATATTTAGTGATCGGAAGTACAGGGTCCTAATAGCCGAATTTGAATGATCAAAGTTAAATTTTGAATGACTGATATTTAACTTTATTTTTGGTCGATATCGCGAAAAGCACCCAAAAAAAAAGAATCGAAAATAAAAAAAAAATAAAAAAGCCCAGACGTTGACACACGAGTGTCATTATTTGGTAGAGAGAAAGCGACAGACACAACGAGATTTTAAGATTCGTGGTGTGGGTCAAGATTTTTTTTATTTCTTGGGTTAGCAAAAAATGACCCCGAATATATTTTTTCGTGTATTCTATGTTGATTATTTTGTTGTTTCTAGCATATGAAAGAAAAATCTATTAGTAATGGTCGATATGTGTTAGGTTGGATCTGTCATGCCTGTATCAAACCGTGCCTCAATCAATGTATGGCGTACTAATTGTGATGTTTTAAAATAAGAGAACAATGAAAAATAAGCCAAAAAAATTTTAACATGCAATTAATTTCCCAGTGTGAATGATCTCAAATGCACTTTTGTGCACGTGAAAAAAAAATTCATTTGAAACAACAGGTAGATATCTTGTGTCGAGTTACAAAATAACTAGATTGTTCACGTTATCCCATAGTTATATAATACATTGTAAATGCTGTACATTTTTTCTTTTTCCTTTTTGCAAAATTTCTATATCTTTAAAATACAAAAACAAAAAAGAACTTTATTGTAAAAGAGCAAAGAAAAAAATTGTTCCAAAAACGCCTAATACACTTTACCCACGATTAAGACACCAAACAAAAAAAAAAAAAATTCAAAGTTTAAATATCAACAAAGAATTTAAATTTTTTTCTGTCTTTTGTGAGTTGACATTCGGTTTCTCCCTTTATCTTCAGTTTCAATTCACGTCCCTGCTTTCCCTTTTTTTTTAATACCACATTGACTGGTTGCTAGGTATCATTGCAATAATATATAACAGACCTTTGTTTTAACAGTTTTTTAAATTTTGAAAAACAAACAGACTTTTGTGAAAATGTCTGCTGCTGCTGTTACCACAGACACCAAAATTGAGAGCACCACATTATCAAGAGAAGCCAATGATTCCACGAGTTCTTTTACCGAGGAAGACAAAATATACCATGCTTCGTTTCTAGCGTCTATTGAAAGAAATCAAATACAATTATCTGGGTCAATTATCCTATTCATATATGTGTTACATTTGTTGAAAATTCCCGTGATAACAAAATATACGAGCAAATTCTTATATTTACAAAATCAAATTGGTACCATTAATAATTATCCAATATATGATATTCATATTGATGATATCTATTATGTGATTTATTGGGTGATTGCTGTTACATTTATGAGATCTTTTCTTATGAAGTTTTGTTTTAGTCCATTTGCGAAATATTTTTGTAATATTCAATCTCGAAAAGCTAAAACCAGATTTGCCGAACAAAGTTGGTCATTTGTCTATTATTCCGTATCATTGGCTTATGGATGTTACCTTTATTGGACTTCTCCTTATTTTAATAATATGGCTCAAGTATTTATAAATTGGCCAAATCATACATTGTATGCTAATTTGAAAATGTATTATCTTATATCTACTGGATTTTGGCTTCAACAAATTTTTGTGCTTAATATTGAACAACATCGTAAAGATCATTATCAAATGTTTGGACATCATATTATTACTTGTTGTTTAGTAATTGGATCTTACTATTATTATTTCTTTAGAATTGGACATTTAATATTAATGACAATGGATTCAGTCGATATTATATTACTGGCAGCTAAAATGTTGAAATATGCCAAATATGAAACTGCCTGTGATGTAATGTTTATTTTATTTTTATTTGGATGGTTAATTACAAGACATGGAATTTATAATTATCTTTTTTATTATATTTGGCAGAATTTACAAAGGTTAATGGCTGAATCAATTTGTGATGTAAATAAAATTCAAAAACGATGTTGGACTCCCGGTATAATTAATGTCTTTCTAGGATTACTTGGAGGTTTACAAATATTAATTATAATTTGGATGTATTTTATTTGTAAAGTTGCATATAAAGTACTCACTGGAGGTGCAGCAGAAGATGTTAGAAGTGACGAAGAAGACACTGAAGACGAAGAAGAAGATAAAGATTTCGAACAAGACGACGCAATAATAGAAAGTGCTTTTGAAGATGAGACTGATGAAGTGGAAGAAGAAGAGATAAAACTGGTAGGTATGGAAGGATATACTTTTAGTTCGTCCTCTGATTCAACCCTTGATGAGGAAACAGATCAAACACGAAGAAGAAGATTAAATTAGGGACGTTTTTTTTGAAGAGAAGGCTTTTAGTATTTTGATAGATTATTTTTTGCAAAATTTTAAAGTGTTGTCTGTTTTTCTGTATAATAACAATTTTTCTTTTTGAGCCCAACCCAAGTTTAATATTTTCTCTTATTTTGGGAGGAGCTATCAAAAGAATACATAATAAGTAATTCAGCTTGTTTGTAAAAAGCAGTGCGGATGCTTCGTACCAAGGAAAATACCTAGGAAAGTGTATGTATCGAGCTCGGAATATACTTGCAGGTACTATTGTGGCTTTGCAACCAACAACTATAGAGTAAGGTACGTGCCATCAAATCAATACGAAAATTACTGGAGGATATTAAGTTTGTAAGTTGTATGAAATGTGTATATCACTGCTATATATATGTATATCTGGATTCTTAACTCTACGTATTAAACTAAATATCTTCCTCTATAACATTTCAACTTCTCAGGATTTGTGCAAGATCGTCCCACTCATAGAACGACTAAAATAGTTATATTACATATATGACCTACCTAGTTAGTAACATGACTTGTAATGCCTTTTTAACTCCTTGTTCATTATATCGATTCCATAATACATAAAGATTAATAATATCTTGCATTGCTTCTACCATTTCATCCAAATTAATATGTGAATGATCTAAAAAGTTCATAAACTTATTAATCTTGATTGTATCTTCATCCAATATATTTAAATCGTCTTGAAAGTTCGTGGTAGTTGTTGTTGTAGCAGTTGGCTGTTGAGTCGTGGCTTCTTGACTTGAAGAAGAACCAGTGCTGGCTTTAGTTAGGTTCATTAAATCATCAATATTCATAATTTTACTATCTAGTTCTTTAACATCAGGTTTACTTTCATCGCCACCACTATTTACAGTGGCACCTCCTCTTCGTATTTGTGCCAAATTCTTCTTCAAGACAATTGTAATATATATCGCTGCCATTGATATAATATGAGGTGGGACTAATAAATGTAAATCAGTGATATAACTATCATTTATTAAACTCCAAGCATTTTGTAACTCTTCATCGGAGAATTTCAAACCAAATATCAGGTAATTTTCATGTAAATAATCTCGAATTTGTATTAGCGATTTATAAGGATGATGTAATAATAAATACAGATCCATTTCTTCAATTAAATAAAATTCAAATTCTGCCAATTTTGTGATATCATGAGGGATATATTCTGGCCATATGTTTCTTGCTTCATTTATAATTAATCTAATATGCTGAGGACATTCTTCAATTTTACAAGCAACATAAACACAAGTAGTTACTAATAAATAGACATTAATTTCTTTCAACAGAACTCGAGTTAAAAATCGAGTCAAATATACTTCGGCAGTGGCTAATGCTACTTGTCGAACATTTAATCTTCGACCTAATTTAATAAGTAAATTATGTAAATATATTCGCATATTATAATCATATATTATATTACCATAATCTTTAATTAATCCATTTTGAATCATTTTACGTTCAAGAAGTAAAACTTTCCTTCGAGCTTCAAGAAGTGAAAATCTAGTTAATTGCCATTTGTTTCTTTGAGAAGAACTCCAATAATCTGCCGACATCTTTAGCTGATGTTTTGTCTAACTTTTCAGGGTGTTAAAAGTGATGTTATATTAGTCAGTTTTTCGTGCTGCTACGGGTCGATGTTCCCCAAAATAGAACGATGCGGCTCAGACTTGGTTACCCCAACAAAAATCTGGGTATAGTAGATCTAACTTGAGAATTGTTTATAGCTTACCAGGGTATATAAATTTTACAGCAAAAAGGTTATACTTCAACACGATAGTGTCACATTCGATTGTACTTAATATTGTAAAAGAAATTAGAAAATGTTACTTCTATTCGGCCCAACAGAAAGAAAGTAGTGGGGCAATTTTTGGTCACTAACACCAACGAAGCAAAAAAAAAGATTGGTTGGGGGTTTGAATCTTTTCATATGTAACTATTCTTAGTTGGATGAAAAAGATTATACTACAATTAGATACATACCATGTCACCTATTCACCAGAAACAATTCCATACTTCATTCCCAGACACCGCTGCTGCCATTGATCGTAGAATTCCCGAATTTGCTGCGGCTCAAATATCAGATGAAGATAAATATTTCAAGAATCATGAACCACCATCATATTTACCCGAAGTTGAAAAAGAACTTGAAAAATTCATTCAATACCATAAAAAGAACACCAACAGAAGAATTGTCTTAGTGACTTCCGGAGGTACTACTGTTCCCTTGGAAAACAATACTGTTCGATTTATTGATAATTTTAGTGCTGGAACTAGAGGAGCAACTTCAGCAGAATATTTCTTGGAAAATGGATATGCAGTAATTTTCTTACATCGAGAATATTCATTACAGCCTTATTCAAGACATTATAGTCATTCAACAAATTGTTTTCTAGATTATATGACTGAGAACGATGAACTGGGGAAAATTGAAATCAATTCGAAATATACCGAAGAAATGTTACTTGTATTGAGGAAATATAATCAAGCACAAGCTAATAATACCTTGTTACTTGTACCCTTCACAACTGTAAATCAATATTTATATACTTTAAAATCAGGGGCAGAACTATTGCATGAAATTGGTAGTCAAGGATTATTTTATTTAGCTGCCGCGGTTTCAGATTTTTTCATACCAAAATCAAGAATGTCAGAACACAAGATTCAAAGTTCAGCCACTGTCGATGGACAATTACAAATTAATTTATCTCAAGTTCCAAAATTCTTGAGTAGATTAGTTGATAATTGGGCTCAGGGGGCTATGTTTGTTTCTTTTAAATTGGAAACAGATATAAATATTTTAATTCAAAAGGCAGAAACTGCTTTACAAAGATATAATCATCAATTAGTTATTGGTAATTTATTACAAACCAGAAAAAAGGAAGTTGTATTTGTAACTCCAAACCATGAGGCTAGTTGGATTAGATTAACGCCTGAACAAATTAAAGATAATGTAGACATTGAAGCAATAATGATACCAAAAGTAATTCAACAACATACTGAATGGATTAATCTGCATCCAAATTAGTTATCTCTATATCTATACATATATATCTATACATATACATGTTGAGTATGTACATATTTACAAGAACGACACTCCTATACCATATTGTATTCCCTTTCTAACTGAATCACGTTCATGGGCAATAATAGGGACCACCAAATTCAACTCAAATCTGGCCATGGGATGATTAAACAAAATCCCAATCCCATAACTTAGACTATGCAGGTGTGTTAATTGTTTAAAATTATCAATAATTCCTTGTTGTTTATTCATTTTAATTATTCTTCCAAAATTGAAAAAATTATGTAATTTAAAACCTGATTCCGGGTAACGAGGAATATCAGTTATTAAAGATACACCACCATTTAAGAATATATCCCCACCAATTGATGAGTTAAAATCTTTAGGTCCTAACCCATTAAGCATGAATGATCTAACATCATTGGGTCCCCCAATATAGAACCTATCCAAGACTGAACTTGTTGGACCCAAGGGATATAATATTCCTGATTTTAAACTAGTAATAATTGAAGATTTAATTTTTGGTAACGTATAACTTAATTGAATTTGTCCTGCTGTCTTAACAAATGGATATTTCACATATTTAACAAGTCCATTATATTCAACCCCAAATTGGAAATATTTCCCAAAAGTTGGTAAATGTTGATTATTTCTGGAATCATATATAAAATTATAACATAAACTAGATTTATATTGTGAACCAGCTTGACTCAATACTTCTAAACTTTTACTACCATAATTATTCAATACTTTCCAATAATTCTCAAGTATAAGTTCATGATTAATTGGTCCTTCAAACATAGTATGTATTTTATTAGTCATACCTCTCCCAGTAACATTAGCTTGAATCCAATCAAATTTCCGAGTATTTATATAAAATAAATTCTCAAGTCTATAATTTGCATTATTAAGAATTGGTTGATTATAGTTTAAAATATATGAAGATTGAGTCTTTGTTCCTGATGTAGCATCAAACTCTAAATTTTCACCACCACCAAATATATTCTTGATTTGAAATTGAATATATCCATCACCTTCTCCATTCCCGATATTTGTCCCGGTCTTTGCATAAAACTTTTTTTTGGGGATAATGTTAAATATAGGAACAACATGCAAAGTTGCGTTGGAGCCCACAAATTTTTTTCTTGAGAATATTGATTGAGATGGTGGATTAACTGGTTGTACAGAAACAAGTAAATTGTCAACTATACCAAGTTTTAAGAATTTTTTAGAAATTGATTCTATTTCACCAAGAAATGATTCAAGACTAATTGCTTGATCAGTAACCAACAAAGGTTGAACTTGACTTTTTATAAACGAATCTCTAAACGTTTGACTATTTGTAACTTGTACATTTCTAATTTTGATGGGATTTGATTTATGATCTTTAAATAACGTTTCAATAAATTGTTTATTTTGATCAATCATAAATGTTTCTTTGTAATGTTTTAATTTTTCAAGCTCCTTTTCAGCCTCGGACAAATGTTTATTGCTGTCCTTACGCTTTATATTGTCTATAAATTCGTCATTATAATCTTGTGACATAGTTAAAGTGTAACGGTGTATCCAACTTACACGAAATTTTTCATTTGGATCAGAAAAATATTTGGTTATTTCGTTGCACCAGGGTTTTTGATTCGCGCTACCAAGTACAATTACATTAGGTCTGTTTTGTGGTGTAGTACTACTGCCAAATGCCACTGCTATGCTCAATCTCACTTTGAGCTTACCAATATATTACCTAAAGACTAGTTCAAGACTAGTTAAACATTGCCGGGGGCACGGGAATTAACTACCGCCTAAATGAAGAAGTTTTATTTTGCTACTTTTTTACCAAATTTTTATACAAATTATTCATTCTATCATAAACAAAAATATACAACATAAAAAAGTCTCTTATTCAGGTGGTGAGATTTCCAATTGTGGAATTGAAATCCCCGATGAAGAAGAAGGACTTAAAAAATCATCCATATTAACATCAATTTCCCCTTCTGTTGCTGCTCTTCCTAGTTTCTTCTTCTCCTCCAATTCTTCAGCAATCAACATTCGAATACATTCTTTACCAGCTTCAGTTTGGAAATGTCGCCTTAAAGCATCAGCACGAGCAAATTTTCTACCACATCCATATTGAGTTCCATCCTTTAAAACACCTCGACATTGGAATTTTTTCTCTCCACTATGTAAATCTTCATGTCGTTTACGATCATGTTGTCTTGCAAATGCTTTACCACATTGGGTACATATAAATGGTCGTTCATCAGTATGGGTTCGTAAATGTGATTTTAAATTATATGGTCTAGTAAATCGTTTTTCACATAAATGACATGCATATACACTAGGATGTTTTTGTACCCGTTTAGAAGATTGATTAAGCAGAGCCAATTCTAAAATCTTTTCTCTAGCCAAGTTTTCGTCTTCTTCTTCTTCATGGTCGTTATCTTCTTGATCTTCTTCTTCATCAGATTCAACATACTTCTTTTTTGTAGAAGGTGATCTTGAAGGTCTTGGTGAAGTAGAACCATTTGTCGATTTCATAGAATGACTCTTTCTTCTACCTCGTTTGATATTTTGATAATCGGGATCAAGTAAATTGTTTGTATCAGAATTCCCACTGGATCCAATAGGAGACATCAATTCCGAATTAGGTACGAGATTACTTGATTTATTATTATTGGTTGGGATACTTGGTGAATTTCGAATTGATGAATTTGCAGAACTATTACTGAATAAGGAAGGGGTTCTTGCTGCGACAATTGCATGCGGTGCTTGTGGGGCTTGATTTATCGATATCATTATCCCCAGAGAATCTCCAATTTCCGCTTCCTCATCGTCATCACGTAATTGATGTAAATTAAGTTCAGTTAATGGGTTAGATTGATAATTTGAATTGTTGGTTGCAGCTGTACTAATTGTGTCAAAGGGTTGAATTGATTTACTGTGTAAAGGAGGGGTAACTAAAATATCAAAATCAAGATTTTGCGTTGAATTATAATCAAATGTGTTCTCCTGTTGCTGTTCAAGGGTTTGATTTCTTTGTTGTTGTTGCTGTTGTTGAAATTGATGTACCCTCATTGATAATTGTTGAAATTCTTGTTGTATTTCTTGTTGTTGAATAGAGGGTTGCCATTTACCATTGGTGTTGTCAATACTATCTAAATTAGTTAAATTTGTAGAACTTATCGACTCGCCAAATCCAATCTCAAAATTAGTAGGTACCACCATAGCCGCAGCAGAATCAAGATATTGATCGGATGATACTATGAAATCACCACCGGCGGCACCACCTTGCGGTATATTGTTACCATTATGTGAACCAACATCAGAAAATGCATCAAGGTTTGGTTGAGGTGGAATAGCTRAATTATGACTTGAACTAAATTGTGACATGGGGGATATATATGGTGAAGCCGGGTGAGAAGATGTATCCGAATATATTGAATGGGTGGTTGAATGCATGGGTGAGTTAGGATGTAATAAATCATCATCTTTAACTTGTAAATAATCACGTTGCTGCTGTTGTTGTTGTTGTTGAATCAGGTCCAGTTGTTGCATATTGGAGAATTGGTTGGCAAATTGAGAAATTGGAGATAAATATTCGTTTGAAGTTGAATTTGAATTAAATTGACCACTACCGCCCGGGTTAATATTATGTAAAGAAATATCCGAAGCTTCATCATACATTTTTGTTTCTGGAACATAATTAAATTCAGGCAAGGGGTCTTGCTGGATATCTTCAATTGGAGCACTTGGAGGTTCAAATGAATCTAAATTATGTTGTTCTATTGATTCTTCAGTGTGCATTTTCTGTTGATCGGAAACAAACCTTTGTATTATATGTCTGCCAAGTGGTTGTTTTTGAATAGGATTGGTATCATATTGTTGTGGCGACTGAGAATAATCCATAAATGCGCCGTCGTTCAATAAAGCATTGGTTAAAGAATCTGAAGTTCCACTAGGTTTAACCACGATTGTTGGCGGGGATAGATTTAGAATATCATACAACTGTTGGTCTTCAACTCGATCCGAATAAGCATGAGAAGACATTAAGCGAGAATATTAAAGCGTGTAACGATATCCTCTGGAACAAAATGGATTATACACGACCCGCTATTATTAATAACTAAAAAACTCTGTTTTGCTTTTGTTTGTTGTTTGGTAGTAACGCAATAAAGTATTGTTTAACTAAAAATGAGTTGATGTTTTTTTCCTCCTTCCTTATGGTAGTGTAGACCAGGTAAAAAAATTCTAAAAAAAAAATAAAATTAAAAATCGGAATTACTTCTAACCACAAAAACTCACCAACGCTAATAATGTTCGGAAAAGGGAGAAAAATTAAACTAAATTTAGAATACCGAAATCTGGCACTCTAGTCAATGGTTCGAGAATAATAAAATACAAATGGGAATAATATCGCTATTTTCGATTATATTTATATCCCCCCGCACACACCACAGTGGGTCTA
>NSGQ01000087.1:0-21771 GCA_003676035.1 Spathaspora sp. JA1 | reverse complement strand
AAAAAAAAAAAAGAGAAAGAAAAACAAGCTTACCACATCAACCGGATATCCGTTTGCCTTCCACCAGCAGACTGAAGTAAACCACTAGCAAGTAGATTACAATCAACTTTTAACACTACACACTACTGAGAATATTCATTCTACAACATTAGTGCGTTTTTTTTCTTTGTATTGTCGTGATATCTACTGTTTAATAGACTAGCATATATTGTTGCATCAAAGTTTAGCCGAATCATTCAATAAATTAAAAGGAATAACCCAATCCAAATGCCAGAAGGTTCTTCAACAAAGGTAATGACCAAAGAATCAACAATACTACAACATCGTTCTGGTGCGGTACCATCGGTAAATGCCAAAGAATCTTCATCCACAAGAGAATCTCCTCCATCTAGTCTTGGATCAACACCAATATCAAACTCTGTCAATAGAGTTGTTTCAGCCCCTCAAGCACTGAGTAACAAATCTGGTTCAAACAAAATAACAAGACTGTCGAGTAATGATAATGTGAATAATATTAGTTCATCACCTCAAGGAAATAGTAGATTTGGATTGAATTTCTTGTATGGATTTGGTATGAGATCTCATAGTTTATCTTCTAATGAAAGAAATGGAGGAACTGGCGGTGTAGGTGAAATGTCAAATAGTCCTACAATTTCCAATTTGAACGGCTATCTGCATGACGATTTCCACCCTGTACCCCTTCCTACTAATGAAGAAGTGGCTGAAGAGAGTAGTGAAGAAGAAGATGACGATAATGAAGAACCAGTGCATCCACCACGCCGAAACCGGCAAGATACATTATTTAATGATCTAGGTTCTAGTACTGAAGCAATTAACTTGGAAGAAAATATCGACAAGAATAGCCCTATGGATAAGGATGGTTTTTATTCAGTTCGGTTAACCCCATTAATTGATCATTCATCATCTGCTTCAGGATTATATTTCCCCCCAATAATTCGTAAGATTAAACCCGATTCAACTATTCCAATTGGAAGATATACTGAGAAGAACAAAGCTGCGGCACATGCCCCTCAAGGTTCATCAGCCCTGATTGTTTTCAAAAGCAAAGTAGTTTCAAGAACTCATGCATTATTTCAATGTAATAGTGATGGTCAATGGTGGTTAAAAGATTGTAAATCCAGTTCAGGTACATTTTTAAATCATATAAGATTGTCACCCGCATCACAAGAATCAACATTAATGCCATTGGTTGATGGAGATATTATTCAATTAGGAATGGATTATAGAGGAGGGACTGAAGAAGTTTATCGATGTGTCAAGATAAGATGTGAATTTAACAAGAGTTGGCAAAGAAAAGTAAATCAATTTAATTTAGAAATTCACAAGAAATTGAAATCATTACATATAACCGATGATACAATTATAGAAGAAAATAAAGATATGACTGAATGTGTTATATGTCTTATGAAAATTGAACCTTGTCAAGCATTATTTATAAGTCCTTGTTCTCATTCTTGGCATTATAAATGTATCAGACCAATTATAATAAAGAGTTATCCCCAATTTTATTGTCCAAATTGTAGGACAATGTGTGATTTGGAAACTGATCTTGATGAAGATGATTAATATTCGCTGGTCGGAATAATTGTGTTTATTTTGTTTTTATATTATATAATAATAGAATTTAATGGTGACATTCAAGGTTTTTTTCAGTAGTTTGTACCACTGGTCTCTAGCAGTGCTGGAATAAATATGATTTTGAAGTTTACCATCAATTGCAGGTATTACTCTTGTCAGTTTCTTCTTTATTTACGTCTATTGTTTTGGTTATTTGGCAACTTCAGTAACCAGACTGTTTTTTAAGCACTGGTCTAAGCTTGGACGGAGATGAAGTTCCACTTTTAGATATACTTGAATATTGATTAATTACCATACTGTATCAAGTTATTTCAACGTTCCATAAGAACTAAATCATTGTCAACTATTGTTCAAGATTACTTCTTCTCTGATGTTATATTATATGCAGGCATAACCATATCGGTTCATCGATGTTAGTTCAAAATCATACCACTTACATTGCGGTTAGAAACATAGGTATATCTCGAAATTAGGAAATATATTAGTCCAAGTACAATTACAAATAACTCCTGTCCACGTTCTTCACAGGGTCATAATCACAACAAATATCCACTGCGTGAAAACTTATGTTTGTTTTTCGTTTAAAATTATAATTCATTTTGGTGTTTGATTCTGCACCATGACTTACTTCCACTTGCCAATAACGATTTAGGCTCAACTCCACCTTTCAAAAACTTTACATTACACGGCACGTAACTTTAAAATTGATTTCTTGTGCTATGTTTTGATCAAGATTATCCTTCCATTTTATTTAAGTTGATTTGATTTGTTTGTCCTAAAATTCCACTTGGGCAACTAGAGGGTTGGTTGGAATTACGAAAAAAAACTCCATGACTTGTTAACAAATTATTGTGCTATTCATATAATCAAGTTACAACCTTACTGATTCATACGGCATTCAACTTAGGCGTCTGTACTCGTGGCAAAGTGTTATACTCAGCAATGTGGTAATTAGAGCATTCAAATATACAGCTTTGATTAAGCCCAGAGACTTGAACAAAACTTTACCTAAAACGGTAATATTTTATCAGAGACTTATTAATAGAATTAAAGCTATTAGCCGACGAATATGAGTGTCTTGCTACATAATACACCTAGTTCCCCGAAGCTTATTGAGAATTTCACATGAAGAACCAATGATGATTTATAATTTGGTTATACTTTTTCTTTTCGTTTTGCAATCTACTGCATTTCCATTTCGTCTCAAACCTCCTCTGGAAGATGAATTTTATACACTTCCCAAAGGATATAAAGATGCTAAACCTGGAGATATTTTGAGAGTAAGAAAAACCCCAAACAGACTCTCAAGTATTTTCTTCCCCGTTAATGTGAATAATGTTTGGCAATTGGTAGTGCGGTCTGAAGATTCCTTTGGAAAGCCTACTGCATTTATTACTACTATTATTGAACCCTACAATGCAGATCCATCCAAGGTTGTTTCATACCAAACTTTTGAAGATTCAGCACATATTGACTGTTCACCATCATATGGATTTCAATTCGGAGCTCCAGTAAGTACGATTGCCACTCAACTTGATATGACATATATAGTCATGGCCCTTAAGAATGGATACTACGTGAATAGTCCCGATTATGAAGGATTTAATTCAGCTTTCACAGCTGGTAGAAGATCTGGCCAAGCAGTACTCGATTCAGTTCGGGCAGTGTTGAAATCTGAAAGTATCACTGGAATCAAGAAAGATGCCAAGGTTGGACTTTGGGGATATTCTGGAGGTTCTTTGGCATCAGGATGGGCTGCTGCTCTTCAACCTTCATATGCCCCTGAATTGAAGAAAAACTTGATTGGAGCCTGTCTTGGAGGGTTTGTTACTAATATAACCGCTGTTGCTGAACGTGTTGATGGGACAGAAGCTGCAGGTTTAACCCCTCTTGCATTAACGGGACTCGCTAATGAATATCCAGCTGTTAGAAAGATTCTTGATAAGAATATCTCTCCAAAGCATGAAAAGAAATTTAGATTGGCTGAACGGTTATGCTTGGCTCCAGCATTAATGACTTTTGGAGGCCGTAATATTCTAACAGGAAGAGACCCCATGATTCCTGCAGGATTTTCAATGTTGGATGATCCTACCATGAAGAAAATTGTCGATGAAAATTCTATTGTTAATTTAAATTCAAGTTTTGTTCCTCAAATTCCCATATTTGTTTATCATGGAAGATTGGATGCTGTCGCCCCAATAAAGGATGTGAAGACCACCTATAAGAACTGGTGCCAATGGGGCATCAAATCCTTTGAGCTCTCAGAAGATATTTCAGGTAGTCACGATAAAGTGCTTGGATCTCCATCGGGATGGACTTGGTTAGAATGTATATTCGAAGGGGAAGAGCCTGTCACGGGTTGCCAAAGCACAGAAAGATTGTCTAATTTATTATTTCCAAGAATTGCTCAGGGCACAATACAATACTTTCTCGGGGTATTAGATTCAGTAACGCACGCAAAACTTGGACCAAAGGACAATGTTTTTGAATTTAATTTGCTCAATTTGCTTAATTTCAGGATCCGTTTTTAGAAATATTTAAGAAAAGATGTAGATATGATTGAATTAGTATGATTTAAAATATATTCCTCTCGCTGATTGTAGTTTCTACAATACAACTTTGAAACAGATTTTCCCTTGTAGCTGAACTATACTTGACCATCAGTGAATACAGTTGTTCTTGTAGCTAAACCTTATCGGCAAATTCTTGAGGTGTAGTGGAGCACATAGCAGGTTTTATACTTTTTTACATTATGTAAATTTCCGTGCAACCTATGTAAGCAGGCCATTAGGATTTTGGCAAAAATTCCGTGGCAGTCAGCCGTGTTTGAAATACAAAATTGAATTTGAAGAAAAATGATTTTTCATAATCAGTTTAACCATTTCACAGGGTAGTGAAGGATTGCTCCAAAGGGGCACAATTAACTATGTATGAAATAATCTCGTATACAAATCACTTCCTTGCAATAAACCCATAAATTAAAGGGAAAAGGAAAGGTATCAACATAACAATTGATGAATAATGTCTTTAATCAATCTTGACACCAAATACCATAGAGTATGAAGTTCTCAAATAGATTTCGATAGAATTTTATAAACCTGAGAATAATTTAAGTTTATAATAGACTGATGGTAATAGTCTGACAAAATTGATCCCTTATTGGAATGTGGCATCCCAAATTGCGTAACATAAAATTGCATAACATGATTCCCAGAATGAAAAAAATTTGCCACTACATATTTCTCAAAGGACCAATTTATATAGGCTGTTGGGAAAATCAGAAGAGTAATATATAAACAAAACCACAGATAGGTTTGGTATCCCAGAAACAAAATGTCAGTCATTCAACAAAAGAGCACTGATGTGTTGTACGACAATAAACTTACAGTAATGTCTCTCCCAGACCATCTTCTAGTTGATATCTTAAGTTATCTTAATCAGATCCACATCTGTCGTATTTGCACTTTTAACCGCAGACTATACTTTCTAGGAAAAGCCAAGTTGTACCGTTCGATTTATGTTAATAATTATGTTAATAATTACTGGTATCTTCCTATCCAGATTTCGGCCATGACATATACCCCCTTCTATACAAAATACACCATTGTAAATGAATGGGAATCTCTTGAAGGCCTTCATGAGGATTCAAATGTAGAGCTTATCAAAAGTATGACTTTTAGGTGTAAAGATATCAGATTTGATAACGCGCGGCTTCTATATCCCTGGGTTGATACAGTGATCGACTATGAAGCTGGCAGATTGCTCTCCCCCTGCTCAAATTTTGGCGAACAAAATCACTGTTCTACAAGTCTTGTATTAGGTAAAAAGAGTTCAATTCCAGAATGGAATCAAAACCGACCGTTGAATTTGGTCACGAAACTAACTGTACAAATAGAGGATTTAGAAGATGAAAAACTATTAGCAATTGAAAGTTTGTGTGGATTGACCGATTTGAAAGTTCTTCGTTGCAATGAAAATAGGTTGGACAAACTTCTACCAATTGGACTAAAACAGTTTCCTATTAAAAATTTGTTCATTTCATTTGCGTCTGATCTTGAAACGAACATTCTGATTAAGAAACTCCAGAATATTTTCAATTTACAAAATTTGACCACTCTTGAACTAAATTTAGGGTTTCCAGACAAATATCCGGACCATCTTGAACAGGAATTGTTCGATATTTTCTCCGGATTGACTAATGTAAAACATATCTCCCTAATTAGCAAAAACATTCAATTCAATCGATTGATCGGAAGGTTAAAACCAAATTCATTGTATTCATTGTATTTAAGAATTGTTAAAGGGGGTAAAGGTATTAGAAGATTTCAGGTGGATGATATATTGAAACATCAAGAAGGTTCATTACAAAGATTATTCTTGGGCAACAATCAATATAGATGTTTCAAGGATCATGGTTTGCAAGAATTTGATAGAATTTACAAGGAAAGATGTCGAAGAAAAGATTCCCAGGAACTAATGCATGATTTAGAGCAGCTTGGAAATATATTACTGGGAAGTACAAGATTCCAACAATTGCGTCAAGTTATATTGAATGAGTGTTGTTATTTTATCAGAAGACGCAGTAAGGAGAATATTTATATTATACCTTGCAACACACGTCCCACGCATCCACAAAGAAAGAATATAGCTTTGGCATATGATTTTGGGAAATCTGATTATTTTAGTGAGCCGATTACATATAAAAGATGCATTAGAAAAGCAAAACGCTCCAAAAGATGACGTATATTAAGCCCTTTTAATAAATCTGATAATATGTCTAGTATATGTTCGGTAGTGGTTTTTTAACTTTTCTGAATCTAATTCGATTTAATATGTCAGGGTGATTAAAACCGAGTTGCTAACACGAAGTTAGACCGATGGGAAAAGACAACATTATTTACAAGTAAAAAATCAAGCTACCATGACATTAAGACAAACCAGGAAAAGTTTTAATCAAGTGTTTGAATTCTCGTCATAGTAGAAATCAAAGTCCAATTTCTGTTGAGGACCGGCTTTGATCCTGTTTGAGATGAAACTGTTAACTGTCTGAACTGTGGGCCCTTGAGAATTGGTAAAGTATTCCCTCCTTTAAAAATGTAATGCTCATATATTTGGCCATCTGTAACTTGATGAGCAAATACTTTCTATTTAAAACACGAGTTCATTTCAATCAGTTTAAATGTTATTTAAAATACTCTATCAAAATTTAAGCTTCTTGGTATCGATTTCTCCGAAAACAAATTGGACTAGAACGAGTCACAATTAACTTTTAGCAGCAATATTATCTATTTTGTTGATAGAGAGTTACGTCCGCATATTTATAAACATAGAATATTGATTTAATACATATAGAAAATTATTTAAGAAAATATCATAACAAAACTGAAATGAAAACATAAAATAAAGACATACGCGTTAAGAACCAGACCAGAATTTTCGAAGTCTTCGAGACTATCTCCAATTGAAACAGCATCTGAAACAGTAGTGGTGTAAACAAAAACGTCCGATGGTCTCTGCGTGACAGCAATCAGATCAGTCAATGTCTCAGAATTAACACTAGGGAACATCATTGTTTCCGTAAATATAGGATCGGGATCAATTCTGTTGTTGCTTTTACTTAATGTAGTGCTTTCAGTAGGATCACCGCTATTGATTACACTGCTACCAGCCAGATCAATAACTGTTTCGCTGACAGGAGGAGAAGGCTGTAAAACTGTTTCAGTCATAATAAGAGTCAGATCTTCTTTAGTTAGAGGATCCTTCGTCTCTATCGTCTGTGCTTTGGTGGAATCTGGGACAGCAGATATTTCTTCATAGTCGGTAGTAGTAGAATATTCTGGTTCCCTAGTCTCCTCTGCCGAACCGGTGGTAGTAGTTTCTAACTTAATATCAGTTTGATCAGGCGTAGTTGTATTTGCAGCAGTAGTTCCATCATCACATTCAGCTGTAGATTTCTCTTCCACTTCAGTAGTATTCTCTCCTGGTGCTACAGAAGTAATTTCGGACTCAGGCACTGCCATAGTAGTTTCAGCTTCAGTTTCGATTGTACTGTGTATGTGAGATTCACTTGTGGCATTATTTTCTTCTTCCTGGGTGCCTCCTTCTGATGCATGTATAGATACTCCTTCTGGCTCAGTAGTTATATCTTGTGCTTTAGTGTTACTCTCTTCGGGTACAGTAGTAGCTTCACCTTCTTGTTTTGTAGTCGACTCATCTTCCGGGGAATGGGTAGTCTCATCTACAGTATTGCAAGTACTGTCTCCTTCTATTATAGAAGTAGTTTCCGGCTCAGCGTCAGTAGCAGTTTTGTCTCCAGGTTCAATAGAACAATCTCCCGATTCAGAAGTGGTACATACTGCAGGTTGAGTAGTAGTCTGATCTTCAGGGGCAGTAGTAGACTCAAGATCCAGCATATTGGTGGTATCACATTCTGGTAGAGTAGTGGTTACATCTGATGGTTCAGCGGTAGGTTCTTCTTTGGAATTAGTACAAGCATCAGTTTCAATCGTACTATCGTCTTGCTCACTAGAGTTAATCTCTGTAGGATTGGTAGTGGTAGTATCATCAAGGAGAGTAGTTATTTCGACTTCCAGTGTTGCTGTGGGATCAGTTTCTATTATAGTAGTAGTGTCGTCTTTTGGTTCAGTATTTTCGTCATCCTGTTTCGTAGAAATATCGACTGAACCACAAGAATTATTTTCTTCAGATTCAGTAGCGGTTTCATCTGCTGGTTCAGTAACAGTTTCTTGTTCTGGTTCAGTCGTGGTATCATTTTCTGCTTCGGAAGAAGTTTCGTCTACGGGGCAAGTAATTGTTTCATCTTCGGGTATTGTGCTATTAGCTTCGCCTTCCGTGATGGTGTCGTTCAGAGGTTCAGTAGCAGGCTCAGTTTCTTCTTCTGTAGAACTTAGTACTTCCGGTTCACTAGTGTCATGAGCAGGTTCAGTGACAGTTTGTATTTCAGGTTCAGTGGTAATATGATCTTGCGATGGAGAAATACCATCTTCACTAGTATTCGCTCCTTCTGGTTGGGTGGTAGTTTCTATTTCAGGATCCGTAGTCGTTTCTCTCAGGTCTTCTTGACTAGTATCATCATCCTCGACACCCGTAGTTACATTTTCAGCCTGGCTTGTAGTCTCTTCTCTCGTTTCAATGCTAGTTTCGTCCACAGGTTTAGTAGTTTCATCATCTTGCACGATAGTGGTTGCGAAATCATATGTTTCCGAAGTGGTTTCTTCGTCTTGTGAATGAGTAGTGACTTCATCTTGGGATTCAGTAGCAGCGTCTTCATCCTGTGAATCAGTGGTCTCATCATCTTGCGAATCAGTAGTAGTCGCATCATAATCTGTATCTGAAGTAGATTGTTCAACGAGGGAATCGGTGGAGGATTCAACATCAAGGGATTCTGAGGTAGTTTCTTCAAGTAGTGATTCAGTAGTACTTTCTTCAAGTAGTGATTCAGTAGTATTTTCTTCATCTTGGGGTTTAGTAGTACTTTCTTCATCTTGTTGTTCAGTAGTTGTATCATCTTGAGGATCAGATGTAGGTTCATCATCTTCCGAGTCTTTAGTGGTTTCTTGGTCTTGCTGTTCAGATGAAGTTTCTTCATAATTAGTACTAGTTTCATCATTTTGTGGCCCAGTAGTTTCTGCATCTTGCGACTCAACAGTAGTTTTGTCACCCTCTGCCTCAGTAGTAATGTCTTCATCCAGTGGTTCTGTACTAGATTGTTCACCTTGTGCTTCAGTAGTAGTATCTTCTTCTTGTACATCAGTAGTAGTATTTTCTTCTTGTGCTTCAGTACTAGTTTCATGATCTTCTGAACCCGTAGTTGGATTATCTTGTGCATCCGTGGTAGTCTTTTCATCTTGCAATTCCGTACTAGTTTTGTCCTCTTGAGATTCAGTAGTGGCTTCATCTAGTGATACGGTAGTTTCTTGTACTTGTGATTCAATAGTAGTATCTTCTTCTAGAATAGTAGTTTCACTATCCAAAGTGGTTTCTTGGTCTTGTGGTTCAGTTGTAGTTTCTTCATCTTGTGGTTCAGTAGTAGACTCATGATCTAAATCAGTAGTCGTTTGTTGCTCTTGTGGTTCGTTCGTAGTTTCTTCTTCTTGTTGTTCAGATGTAGTTTGATCATCTTGTGATTCAATAACAGTTTCAGAATCTTGCAATTCAGTAGTATCATCATCAATATGTGATTCGGTAGTAGATTCATCATCTTGTGAATCACTGCTAGTCTCTGGATCTTCAGAACCAGTAGTAGTCTCTAAGACATCAGAAGCAGTGGTGGTATCTGGATCTTCTGAATCACTAGCAGGTGCGGCGGAATTCGTAACAGATTCTTCATCTTGTGAATTAATAGATTCAGTATCCTGTGAATCAGTACTAGCTTCACCATCTTGTGATTCAGTAATTGTTTGATTTTCGTTTGGTTCAGTAGTTGCTTCATCGGTCGTATGATCATCCAGTTCAACAGTACTTTCTTCATCTAATGCATCAGTAGTACTTTCAGGGTCTTGTGTCACAGTAGTGGTATCAACCTCTTGTGAATCAGTCCTAGTTTCCTCTTCATGTGATTCTATAGTAGTTTCCTCGACCTGTGGCTGAGTACTAGTTTCTTCATCCTGTGCTTCAGAAGTTGTTTCATTAGACTCAGTAGTAGTTTCACCATCTTGGGATTCGGTAGTAGTTTCTTGAACTTCTGATTCAGTAGTTTCTTCATCTAGTGTATTAACAATAGTTTCTTCATCTTGTGGAACTGATGTAGCTTCTTCATTTTCGCTTTGGGTAGTATTTGTATCATCTTGGGTTTCGAGAGTAGTTTCACTCTCTTCCTCATAACTAGTAGTTGTATCATCTTGGGTTTCGAGATTAGTTTGTTCAGGTTGTAATTCGGTAGTAGAATCTTTATCTTCGGCCTCAGTAGTAGTATCACCAGTTTCTGGTTCAGCACTGGTTTCATCATTTTGTGATTCAGTACCAGTTATTTCAACTTGTGAATCAGTAGTGGGTTCTTCATTTTGTGAGTCAGTGGTAGTTTGAACAAGTTCATTAGTTTCGGCGTCAGGTTCAGTAGCAGTTTCATTTTCTTGTAGCTCAGTGGCAGTTTCATTAGTACTGGTTTCAGCTTCGATGTCAGTTGTAGTCTCTGCATCCGGTTCACTCGTTTCTTCATCCTCAGATCTAGAAGTTGTCCCATCATGTAGTTCGCTAGTACTTTCTTCTTCCCGAGCAGATGATTCTTCCAGATCACTAGTTGTATCTTCATTAGGTTGAGTGGAACTTTCTTCGTCATTTTCAGTACTAGATTCTTGGACTGGGTCAGTAGAAGTTTCGTCATCTGTAATGGTAGTCTCCATTTCGGCATTAGTGGTATCCTCCTTTTCTGCTACTGTAGTAGTTTGTTCTTGTGGTTCTGAAGTGATTTTAGGTTCTTCATCTATACTACTCTCTATAACTGTTTCAGAAGTATCTACTTCATCAGGTTCGGTAGTAATTTTGGCTTCATTCTCACCAGTGCTATCATTTTCATCGCTACTAATAGTATCACCTGTCTCTCCCGACTTGACTTCATCTTCCTCTTGGGTAGTAGTTGAGTCTGCTGTTATAATGGTGGTTTCTGCTTCTTGTTTACTACTACTCTCCTCCTCTGATTCAGTAATTTCATCTTCATCTTCAACTTCCGTAAAGATTTCTTGGTCGACTACACTACTAGAAACCTCTTCTGGATCTGTAGTGGATTGTGAATCTGATTCAGTGGTGGTTTCTATATAGCAGGTATCATCCCAACAATTGAGACCAGAGTCACCATCTTCTGCGAAGGGATTTCCAGCACAGCCATGGACGTATACAGCTTCCGTACCATCGTTCCACTGATAATGAATGATTAAAGGTGTGGTACATCTAAGAGAACCTATCTGTTGGGTTTCCATCACATACTTAAAAAAGAAGCTGAATGGCGAATTCCCAGCAAGATTCAGGGATGCATTTGATTCATAAATTTTAACTCCTCCAGCAAGGTAATCATTTGCTGATTGCGCAACAAAAATCAGAACAACCAAACCAGTTTTGGGACGACCATCAATTTCAAATGCAATAAGAACTTCATATAAGTTTTCTTTCACGAATCTAACGGAATCTATTCCAAAGAAATGAACTTCTGGGTAACCCAATGAAATGGCACGTTCGCCTACTTCCGGATCACAGATACTAAGCAGATCCCAAGACCTAGGACAGCGTTGTGCTTCCGGTAAAAGTGGCGGTTCCGGCTCAACAGTTGCTCGCACTGGATTATCACATTCTTCAGACCAACATTCGAGACCAGAATCTCCATCTTCAGAAAATGGATTTCCAGCACATCCATGACCATAAACTGCTTCGGTTCTATCTTTCCAGTAGTAATGAACGGTTAATGGTGTGGTACACCTAAGAGAACCAATTTGTTGTGTTCCCATCACATAAACAAACTCAAAATTGAAAGGCGAGTCTCCTGCGAGGTTCAGTGACGAATCAGAATCGTAAATTGTTACTCCTTCAGCGAGGTAATCATCAACGGATTGGTCAACATAAATCAGAACTCTCTGTAAATCACTTATGGGAATGGCCATACTATCAATTTCAAATCCAACAACAACCTTATATAAGTTGTCTTTTATGAAGTTAATAGCACGAAATTGAAATTCAAGGATTTCTGGATAACCTAACGATGTGGCACGTTCGCCAATTTGAACATTACAGATGCTCTGGGCCCAACTTCCCGGACAATTTGATGGTTCAGGTAGGAGTGGTTTTTCCGGTTCAATGATTGCAGGTTGGGCATTCACGTTGGTTAAAATTTGCAGCACTAAGTAAAGAACGAAAAAAAATCGCATCTTAATGTCTATACTTTTCTATTGCATTTAGCACTATCAAGAACATGGACAAAATTTATATTCAACATTTTAGAGTAGAAAATTAGGTGATATCTGTGTTCATTGATAACTGCATTATTATGTGATATATCTAATTGGGATTAACTATCACATTTTCGTGTTGACTAGTAAACATTATGAAAAAAATAAAACTATGATTAACTTCAGACTAAAAAATCTGATTAAAAAATATTTTTTTGCTCCATCGAAGATGCTTGGTAATCAACAACAAAAAATAAACTGTGCTCCCTATATCGAATCACTTTTGATAAGCACATTACCTTCTAGCTGTTTTTAGGTATGAAGCACGAAGATGCAAATGTAAAATTAAGCGAGTGACTCAAGCCTAAAACGCGAGCGAGACACTTCAATCCATGGTACCAAGTCTAAAGGGGATCGTACAAGTCGATTTCGAACCACTACCTCTTGTCAGACTTTCGAAGATCAAGTAGATTATTTGGGCTCTCATGCGTTTACAATTTCTATAATTCATTTACACCATCAATTCTAGCATAGTGGTGTGAAAGATGTGGTGAATGAAGAAGATTCTTTCTTGTTACATGACGTGTTCTTTGAAAAAAATCTAGGAAAGAAGTGTTTAGCCGTGGACGTTAGTTTTCTTGGCTTATTTACTGCGTGCACTAAAACAGACAGATTTTTGAGAAGAGATTTCTAATAGTAAAGCTTAACCTTGTCTTGTAGCGAATGAAATATTGTCACGTAACTCCATGTGAAGACGATGTTAGTTCTTATTATGATTATGGAAATTAAAAGAAGAGTTCTAGATTAGACTATACTATGCGAATATTGGTCGTAAACCTCGCGCTTGATGCAAGTATCAGTCCCTCTCCTCGATAGCTTTTGCGATGTTTTATGTATACATTCCGTTTTGTATTTACAACCCTCTAAATTTTCTAAGCTTGGCGAGCACTTTTCTCCACGACCCAGAAAAGGGGTTTATCTTGACCAATATTTTGTATTAATTAAATTTGATATGCAAAAAATGTACATATGTAGAATTCTAAATGGAAGTACAGGTAAAAATGCTCCGTGGCTAAGACTACAGGACACTGACTAATTAAAATATTTCAAGACAGGCTTAGGGTTGTGGGTACTTCTATTTTCCCCAGATCACTAGTTGCATTCATCTCTGAGTTCTTACTAGTCATCAAGGCTGACGTAATAGCATCTCCCTCTGGTTTAGTAGCAATTCACTCTTTTGACTCGTTGTCTGAGCTGATGCCTCAGTAGTTCTGTACTCCTGCCTAAAGGTAGTATTTAGTAGACCTGTAGGGCTTGTTTCTTAAAAAGTAGTATGCTCGTCTGAGTTTGTGCTAGTATCGTGTTAGGTGCTAGTATCTTCATCTTCGGATTCAAGTATACATAGTTTCAACCAGCATTGAAATGGGAGAATGACAAAGTTTACTTCCGACAGACTTGGTCCTAGGCTACAGTGTTAGTACTCCTGCCACCAAAGGGACATTGTATAGTACAATTATAAGAGCAAATCTTTTGAATACTTGATAGCTACTTGAGCAAGAAATGGTATGGAGAATCATTTAAAAGATCTAAGGCTCTCACCCCTAATTAATTCCAATCTATATGTAATATAATAATGGGGTGTATCAAGATAGATGACAAAAGAGCAATACTTCATTCTTTGGAATATCACACTCAAAAGTAACTTCATAAGATGAATATCGAATGTGCTTATCAAGCAATGTTCAGTAGTTCTTGTTCAATTTTTTTTTTCTAACCCATGCCAAATTCTGCATCGCATTAGATAGGACCAACCGTTAGAGCTTTTGAAGAAAATCATCTATTGTCGATATTATGGTGCTTACTTGTGGTTGCTGACTGGATATCCCAACAAATATGGGATTGACTGTTCCTCAGATACATATGGTAAGACTGAATCACAGTCGTTGGAACTACATTGATATTAAGCATTGTAGAAGTTAGAAAAGAAAAGTAAAAATGGTGCATTGGAATCTTTATTTTGCAGCCAGATACGCAAGAATAAGCTAAGTCTGAAACACAACTTATTTATTTTGAACTAGCGCTAGCCATTCAACCGACGATGTTAATAATTTGATGGTCTGATATTCTTATTGGATCACAGTAGCAGAAAAAAACAATATAAAAAATTTTGTGCATTTTATTTTAAAGTCTTGGCGAGTGGATTTTTTTTCTTGAAAATAATACCAAGCATTCATTATCGAGTCTATCCCGCGATCCCTTTAATACCCCAAACGCCAAGAATCACTCGGAATGTATTCATGTTTTGTTCTGTATCATTTAGTATCCGCGGTAAAGGGTAATTCAGACTTAATGGGCTGGTGTCCCAGTACTGTTTCTCTTCATTGGTAGAGTTGTTTTTGAATCTATTACATCCGGTTATGATTTATTTCCTCTGGTTAGAGAATAAAAATGATATGGGTCCTAATGTCACAAGTAAAAAATGTGTCGATAAAGGAAACGATATACCTTTACTGTAAATTTCCCCGTTGTCTATGGGAGTTGACATCGTACGCCATCATGTAATAAAAAATAAAAGTTGCATATAGCAAGGATGTTTCTAATTCTGGAACTGGCCTAGATTAGTTTAAATTGAGAAGCCAAGTACTTTGAATCTTCATTAAATTGCTTCTTGGCGCTATCACCTAAAATATAACTTCAACTAGATTAAATGCAATGGGAGGTGTGAAATAAAGTTTCAAGTCTACTTCATTCCTTGTTTATATGGTGAATTAAAGCCATAACATGTTTGCTCTTTGTAAAAATATTCCCAAGTATGGATCATGCAGCTAACAGAGAGATATCATCAGCCACAACACAGGGCTTGGAAATAATTTTAGTTTTGGAATTATTCCAAAAAATATCCCGGGACATTGGAAGTGACGAGAACACAAAACATTAGACAAGACTAGCCAGATTACATAATTTATTCTAACCAGAGCGAACAACTCTCAAACAAGCCAGCACAACTTTGCTTGTTTAAGATGTACCAATGTGGTAGAAGCTGGATCATTACTTGTTGATCGAGTTAGGAATTATCCCTAGAATCATCGGAATATAGCAAGGTGGTTAGGATTAGTCGAAAGAACAGGGGCATTTAAAACACCTCGTACAGAAATTGTTACTCAAGCAGTAGCTTTGTCTATACATCTTGAATTTAGAGAAATTATTCATCAACAATTTATGTTAAAAGCAGATACTATAGATCCACAACATGTAGAGAAGTTAGCTGTGGTGGAAACATTTATGTAGTTCATTCTGTAAAAGTAGTTTAGGCAAATATCTTACGTGGTGAATAACATAAGTCTTATCTCGGGCCAATATGAAAATTATCTACTGTAATTAGTTCCGCGAGAGAATAATTGCAATCTCATTTTTACAACTACCGAAACTCTATTACAGACTTTAATTTACGAGTATATATTTAATCGATCATGACTATATAACTATAAACAACGGTTTAAACAAATATAGAAAGCAAACATAACCATAAAATATTGGAGCTGATACCAGCCGCTTTACCTTCCAAACTTTGGTTAACTTCCCTGAGATCTTCTTCAGTATCATAAACATTATCCCCGACACCCGGAGTACTAGCAGTAGTTGAATAAATAGCAGCAACCGATGTAGTATCGGGATTCGAGATCGATGTCAACCTATCAGAAGGATAGTCTGTCTCCTTAACGGTGATAACATATGTCGTTTCTGAATTAGTTATGGTAACTAGGATTTCTGTTCCTGGAGTTCCTGGTTGGTCGTTTGATGTTATAACAGTTGGATTGGAAGGTGGACTATCTCTAGAAGTTGTGAATGTTAAGGTTATCAGGTTAGTTGGATTGACAGGATCAACCACCACCGTCGTCACAGGATCATCATAAATTGTTGTAGAACTTGGTGGAGAATCAGAGTGTGTAAATGTCAAAGTTTTGGTTAATGTTCTGGTTGTACTATTGTCCACATCAATGTAAGTTTCAGTCAGGGTTTCAGTTACAGGAATTGGTGGCTGAGCGGTTGTTTTAGGAACTATAGAAGTCAGGATTTCCAGGGATTTAGTAGAATCTTCAGTGACTGGACCAGTTGGATCAACTGGGTCGGTATTGGGTTCTTTCGGATCAGTAGTAGTTTTATTTCCTGGTTCAGCAGTAGTCTTTTCTTTTGGTGCATTGGTAGTCTCGTCCTCAGATGAACTAGTACTATCTTGTTTTGGATCAAAAGTGGTCTCATCATCACTAGTGGAATGAGATGATCTAAATGTAGTTTGGTCTTCTGGATCTGTAGTTATTTCCCATGTTGATTCCGTAGTGGTGTCGTCTTCAGGTTGTGAACTAGTGTCTTTCTTTTGTGATTCAGTACTACTCTCAACTTCCGACTGGGGAGTGGTTTCCACTAATGGTTCAGTAGTGGTTTCAACTGCTGGATCAATACTAGTTCTTTCTTGAGGATCAGAAGTAGTGTTTTGTTCTTTCCCAGTGGTGGTATCCTGCTCGTGATTAGTAGTAGTCTCGTCTTCTGGATCAGCACTACTTTCTTCTTCTGAATTGGTAGTAGTCTCCTCGTGAGGTTCAGTAGTGATGGTTTCATCTGGTTCAGTAGTAGTCTCCTCCTCTGAATTGGTAGTAGAATCTACTTTTGGTTCGGTACTACTTGATTTTTCTGTCTCTGTGGTGGTATCTTCTTCTGGTTCAGTAGTAGTTGTCTCCTCTCCAAGTGTACTGTCATCTTTTGGCTGAGTGCTAGTTTCTTCCTGGCTAGATTCAGAAGTTGTTTCTTGTGGTGGTTCAGTGGTGGTATCGTTTTCTGTCTCAGAACTAGTTTGGACGGTTTGATCTGCAGTTGTATGTTCTGGATAGGTTGAAGTTTCATCTTCTAGAGCAGTAGAAGTTTCATCAAATGGGTCTGAAGTCGATGCGTCTTCTGGTTCAGTCGTAGTATCAAGTTCTGGCTCACTCGTAGTTTCAAGTTCGGGATCAGTGGTAGTTTGCAGTTCAGTAGTAGTTTCATGTTCAGGATCAGTTGTGGATTGATCTTCTGTGTCAGTGGTGGTTTGCTCTCCTGGCATTGTACTAGTTTCTTCTTTTGGATCATTAGTAGTCCCCTCTTCTGATTCAGTACTGGTTGATTCTTCTGATTCAGTACCAGTTGATTCTTCTGATTCAGGACTGGTTGATCCTTCTGGATCTGTAGTAGTTAGGCTTTCTGATTCAGTACTGGTTGATCCTTCTGGATCTGTAGTAGTTGGGCTTTCTGGTTCAGTACTAGCCTCCTCCTCCGATACGGTACTGGTTCCTTCTTCTGGATCACTACTACTCTCTGCTTCTCCTGTATCAGTAGAGCTTTCTTCTTCCGAGTTGCTTGAAGACTCTTGTTCTGATTCAGTAGTGGTTCCTTCTTCTGGTAGAGAACTAGTTGGTTGTTCTGGATCGGTGCTAGTATCTTCTTGTGGATTAGTACTTGTTTTTTCTTCTGGTTCGGTACTCGAGTCTTCTTCCAGAACAGTTGTGATATCCTCTTCTGATTGATTGGTAGTTGGGTCCTCTGGATCGGTACTAGTTGATTGTTCTTGCTCAGTAGTAGTCTCCTCTTCTGGGTCAGTACTGGTTTCTTGCTCTGATTCAGTGGTGGTTCCTTCTTCTTGAAGAGTACTAGTTGGTTGTTCTGGATCGGTACTGGTTTCTTCTTGTGGCTCAGTAGTAGTTTGTTCTTCCGATTCAGTAGTGGTTCCTGCTTCTGGTTCGGCACTAGTTGATTGTTCTGGGTCGATAGTGGTATCCTCTGTCCCTTCAGAAGTGGTGTCTTCTTCTGGTTCAGTAGTTGTATTTTCTTCCGGAGGAGTTGTACTATACTCTTCTGATTCGGTCGTAGTATCCGCCTCTGGTTCTGAAGTGGTTTGTTCTCCTGGTTCAGTAGTAACATCTTCTGTTTCTTCTGTAGTAGCTTCCGTAGAAGGTGTGTAAACTTCAACCCAACTTTGAATTGGGTATTCATCGTTGGAATTACATCCATGACTGAATTCTTCATGCCCACCTCTCCAGTCGTATACGATATTGAATCCTGTTGTGCGAGATGTCACTCCATCGAAGTCTGCCTCCATCGCCCATACCAAGAAGAAATGACCTGGAGAATCACCAACTTCATCTACAAAATGTGCCTCGTAAAGATATACCAGGTCATATCTAGATGGTACTCCGAATATAACTATATTATTAAGGGTAACTTTCGGCGGCGGTGAATTTATTTTAAATTCAAGCATCACTTCGTATAAGTTATCTTGTATAAGTTTAATGTGAACGAAATTAAAAATTTCAGATTTTCTCAATGATGAAACTTCACAATAATTTGAGAACGAAGCGTAAGCGGTTGCTTCTGGCAACTCAGGATCAACAGATATAGTCGATGGAGTTCCAGGGGGATCAGGAGCACATACTTCCAGCCAGCACTGAAGTGGAGAATCAGCGAAAACCAGTTGCCAGGGACAACCATGAGCATAACTCGCATACATATCTTCCCACATATAATGAATATAGAAAGGCGTAGTACAAAAATTGCTGCCAGAAAACTCAGATGTCATTACCCACTTGAAGAAAAAATGATACGGAGAATCTCCCACAGGATTATCGTCACCCCATTTGTTATATATTTCCAAATTCACAGGGATATATGTATCTGGTGTCTCTAGTTGAGAGATATAAATGGTTTGTAGCTCACGTCTAGGAATACTGTTTGATATCTTGAACTCAATCATCACTTCATAAGACGTATCTTGGATCGATTCAATGGAAATGAAATCAAACTTCAACACTTCGGGAAAGTCATGATATCTAGAACTATCCCCAACTTTAAAAATACACTCCAGCGGACCAAACACTAAAGGGCAAGCGGTTGGTGTAGGTAAATCATCCCTTGTACTTATAACAGTGCTGGGTTCGGGTAGTTCATAACATAGTTCGTCCCAGCATTGAAGTGGAGAATCTGAAAGGCTAGAACAGCTGTGAGTATAAGTTGTCCAGGAAATATCTTTCCAATAATACTGAATCGAAAATGGTGTGGTACATGTGGAAAGATCAATAAGCTGTGTTTTCATTACAAAAACAAAGTAGAAGTGGAAAAGTGAGTCGCCCGCAAGATTCAATGACAAATCAGCATCATAAATTATAAGTCCGCCATCAAGATAACCTTCAGCTGACTTATCAACATAAATAATAACACTTTGTAGATCACTTATCGGACGGGTGGTACTGTCAATTTGAAACTCAACAACCACTTCATAATAATGTTCATCTATAAATCTAATTGATTCAAACTCAAATGCAAGGACTTCTGGATAACCCATATTTTTTGCATGGTCACCAATAGGTATGTCACAGAAATCATTGGTACCTGAAGCAGGACAATTGGATGGCTCTGGTAAATCTGGTCTGGCTGGCTCGATAGTGGCCGGTTCTGAATCTCCGACGCATCCCTCAGACGAACAGTCAGGAATTGCGTTCACACTTGTTAAAATTAGTAAGTACCAAAGAAGCAAAAAATTCATTGTAATCAGTATATCTTGTTGGCATAAAATAAAATGGATATTAAAGTTTTATACTCGGGAAACCTTGTAAATATGAAGTACATTTATATTCAAGTGGAGGAAAATAACAGTGCTTTAATTCAAATACACTGTAGACAATTAGACGAGGTTGATCATTCGGCATTTCATCTGTTGCTGACGTCATATTATAGCAATTAGCGTGAATGACGATTGTTGTTGTTCTGTAAACTGATTAAAAATATGTTATGACCTAACTGCGTGATTCCATGCATAGATAAATTTTATTTTTTATGGATCGCGCAGATTCGGAAAACAGAAAAAAATGCCTAAACCGAAACCGAATTATTTTTACAGTATATAATCAGGTCTGTTCTAGATATGATTCCAGGTCTAATTCCAACCAGGATTTGTTTTAAAAGGTCACCTCCTCAGCCCAGTACTAGTAGGTTGTTTAGGTGTTTACTGTGGAACTTCTAGAGTTCATATCCAAAGCAGAAAAGCTTTTTTTCTAGAAACGTAAGTGAAAAAAAAATATCTTCGTTCCGAAAAGAAATAAACAATTATTTTGGTCATGTAAAATCCCGGGGAATATTTTCTAGAATAAATCTATTTTAAGAAAATGTTTGGGGTACATGCATCATCTACAAAATGTCCGTTAGGTTGAAAAGACAAGCAAATTCTGGAGAAAATATTCTTGACGAATGAAAACATTCAATAATCATTCAATTCACAAATCAATTATTTTACATACTAGACCCTTGGACTAATCCAATAAGGTAAAGTAACAACAAGAACTGCAAATAAGTAAGGTAAATTGATTATGACAATATATATAGAATGACATAAGAGTTGACTTGGGTTTTGGATTTCCATTATTTGATTTACAATGAATCTAATTCAACATCTGACGGATGTGGCGCATGAAACAGGTCACATTTAGTTTTTGTTTGCGTGACGAAAGGGCTCTGAAAAATAAAACGAGAAGTGCGAAAAAATAATTTAATTTCGGAATTTACGGGGAAAAAATGTCTAGATATTTAATTCTAGATTAAATGATCTTACGATCTACCGCATCATGAACAATTTCAATCAGCGTGCGATCTAGCTTTAGTTCTAAACTAGAAGTGTGTATAATCTAATTTCTATAAAGGATTGCCATTGTTATAAGATTACCTTCTGCCGTAGTAAGTGCCCTAATATTTTAGCACTTTCAACACTTGAAACGGTTTCAAGCGATTGGACAACATTTCCTCTTCAACTAGAAATGGGAATCTCGGCTATTGTGGACCCTACAAATGGCCTGAATATCTCAAATTATCTCTGCGGCTGGTATACTTCGGCTTTTGATAATACCGAATGAATCCAACGAAGAATCAAAATGTTATCTACAAGAACTAGATTACTAAAATTATTTATCCTCTAATTCTATTAATGTAGAAGCACAAACATATATGATTTTAATACAGAAATTAAAAATACATTATTTAACTTAATTGAACATAACATCTTCGCTCTTAAACGAAACACTTAACTTATAAAATACAACATCGCAAATGTTCTAGAATTGGTTTGAAATAGTTTATTCATTCAAATAACACAAGAGTTATGAGTATGAATTAGTGGATCTATTTAGATATAGCAGAGATTCTTAGGTGCACTTAGCTGGAGATAAACGTTACAGGATTAAGTTATTTGGAAGAGAAAAAAAAA
>NSGQ01000086.1:0-22415 GCA_003676035.1 Spathaspora sp. JA1 | reverse complement strand
ATTATCCAATACACTGACCAGAATAAAAGTAATCCAATACTGAAAACAATAATTCACAATTCAAGTCCAATACTGTTGTAATTCAATATTATCCAATTCTTTAAACAGTAATTCAATATTGTAACAGTACTTTAAGATTCCAAATATAATATGATGACCAATAAACAAAATAAACTGTGTTGAAAAGTACTAAAATTTCAGTGACATCTTCACAATCAATTCCACCCCTTCGAGTTATTGAATTAACTTCTTTTTCAATAGATAGTAATAATCAACTAATGAACATAAGAATAATCACAGCATATGAAATTAAACATCCGAGACTGAAAAARGGTAACCAAAGTTAAACCCATAAACAACAAATATCAGTCTTAAATTGGAAACCAAGAATTGTATTGATTCCAATTGAAGTTGAATTGGAGTACATAATGTGAAGCCTTCAACAATATTCAATGTACCCTCCAAAACCAACAAAATACCAAAGTAGGTTGAATAAATTCTATTTTAAAAATAGACAAAACCATTAAATTAAACTTTCCACTATAATAAACTGAAGTAAAGCTTTGGTGCGAGATACCGGTACTCTCTCGAGCTTTCTTCTATTGMTAATGTACTTGATAATGTTTTGATAATGCCCACTATTCAATTTAAAACTTTTGAATGACAATAATAAAAGTTGTGGATAACATGAMGATGTTTCCATTATTTGAAGAAACATTTTTGAGGAAGCCAAGGGAGTTCAAAAATACTTTTCTACTGAAGGATAGGAAATATTGAATCAAATAATAGTCTCTTGGATTTGGATATATTAGACATGTTGCTTGTGTTGATAATATTCCGTAATACTCTGTACTTTATATTTTGTTTGATGTTCCTTGGAATTAATCCCTTCAGCAGTAAACAATGTAGTCTAATTGATTTCTTTATGAACTCCCGATTCAGCCAATGTTCTTTAAACCAAATATTCAATTTTAACAGTGAGTTAATATCTTTGAAATATTCAACATTTAATAATATGATTCATATAAGTAWGTAAACCTTAAAATTATATTTATCCAGACCTTCTTGGTCTTTGTTATGTTTTTGGAGGGTCATTGGATACTGTTGCCATCTTCGCAATATATTCTCCAAGACCACTTCAATTGGAATCAAGCCTATTCTTGACTTCCAACCTAAGATTGAGATTCGTGTCTATGAATTTAAAATTGATTGCTTTTCTCCGAACACGTTTGATTAGTTGCATAAAACTCCAACTATTTTATATTGATTAGAAGGTTCTTATTACCCATTAAAATCAAAACTAAAACAACAATCTAATTGATAGGAAATGACGATGAATCAACCACTTTCATTCTATTGACTTTCCAATGGAAACAAACAAACAAACAAACAAACAGACCTAAAACCAACCAAACCAACCTGATAGTTTCTCATCTTTTCCTCCTTGCCTCGACATCTTTCTGCCATGAGACTAAGAATTTTCTCATTTTCCAATGGTGGCCACAATTTGGAGTAATATCAACTGATGGTTGAATACTACCTTCTTCAGAACTTTCATCAGACTCTGTTTGTTTGTCATTTTGTTTTTTTGCCTCGACATCTTTCTGCCATGAGACTAAGAAGTTTCTCATTTTCAAATGATGGCCACAATTTGGAGTAATATCAACTGATGGTTGAATACTACCTTCTTCAGAATCAGAATCCATGTCAGTTTCATCTGATTCTGAATTGAGTTCCTTGGGTTTGAACCACCATGAAAGACTGTTTTTAAGTTTGGAAACAAGTCTTTCCCACTTACTTGGGCCCTCTTCGGTAACAATATACTTGCTCTCATCAATTTCAACAACTTCACTACCGTCGAGAAGACAAAGTGGTCCCTTGGCCATAATATATTCGATAACATTTATTTCTTTACTCCTTAATTTATAATATAATGCTGAGCCATCAAGTATTGCACTTTCCATCTTTTTTCTATGGCGTCTAGCAAAGATATTTCTGACCCATCCAAAAATTCCAAGTCTTTTTTGATTCTCACCTTCATCGGCGTCTTGGGAATTGGTATAAGGAGTGAGGAAGCTACCTGCAGCAGCACAATAAATAACAGGTTGGGAACTTGAATCTTCAAAAATTTTGATTGGACATCCACTAGAACAATATTCTTCTTTAGTAATATTACCATCAAGATATTCACGGAAAAACAATAAACATTCAGTTACAATTCTTTCTCTTTCTCTGGTATTGCTCTTCAACTTGTCTTTGACTCTCATAAGAGCGGTTTTTAAGCTAGCTTTTGGGGGAGTTTTTTGAGCAAAATTGTTAGTAGAGATTTCTCCACCAAGTCTGGGGGAACTTAATGGTTGGAAATCAGAAGTATTTGACCTTTCAAACAACATTTTAAACTAAATTTCAACTTATTAWCAATCAATTGGGAATAAAATGTAGTAAACACGAGAAAATTCAAAAAAGGTAAAGAAGAAAGTAGAAAAAAATTTAGACGCCAAGACTCAAAAAGAGTTTTTATAGTTCAAAAGATTGCACCCAATTTTTGCAATCTCGGATCACGTGATCAGATTTGGAATTTTATCATATTTATTCTTTTTAACCAAGTATAGCTCTTTAATTTGGAATAGGCTAACAAATAGGCTGTAGTTAAATAGATAGACAAACAAGAGCTCAAAGAAAATAAATACTACAAGCTAATTTTTATTTGTAATAGTTTAATGCTGAACATTATACACGTAAAATAATCAATAGAAAAATCAATAGAAGAAATGTGTATTATGTTGTGAACTTTCATGAACCAACATTTCGTTACATTTATAATGATTCAATTCTTGTTTAACCCGGATGATTTCTGCTCGAGAATCCGTGAAAAGATATTGTGTAATGTCTTTATTAAATCTCTTGTATACTAGCTGGGAAAGTTTCATTAATGGCAATCTTATTCGAGAATAATGCACTTCCATAACTAGTTCTTCTATTTCAATTTCAACTTCATTATTAGTAGAACAATCACTTTAGATCATTGACGTTGGAAGTGGAGTGTTTTCCACCAATTCTTCTCGCTTCTCGTTCTTCTCGTTCTTCAACTTCGACCTTTTCAGTCTTTTCATTGGTTAGTTCCTTCTCGGCAAGAGAAATCCAGTACTCTTGTTCCAACAACTTAATATTATCATTCACGACAAGCAGTACTTGCAGTTGAGTTACACCTTCCGTGACTTCATATTCCTTGTCTTTCACTTCCTGTAAATCATTTTCCTGTTGTTCGTCCAGCTTGTCATTATCTTAGTAACTCTTCAAAACCTTCAATATATCATCATAATCATCCTCTTCCAACTTCGTATCAAATGTATCAATCACATCACCAAACATACTCTCCTTCTGTTCAAAACTAGGCAACTCACCCAATTTGAATTATGCCATTGGTTCTTCTACTGTTTCCATTTCCAGCTAACAACCTATTGACAGCCTAATCGTATGAAGGATCAATGAAAATTGGATTTGGTAGATATGAAACATTGCTTGGGAATCTGTTCTGACCTGGTTTGATAAATAGAAAGACAGACTTGTTATCGTGTAATACAACTCTCAAGCACCTGACCCTCACGTCTATAGTTACATCGTAAGAAGGATCATCGACCCTTTCAGTAACAAATCGTGTTCCGCAGAAGCCTATCAAATATGAGTTGAAGTCCACCAAATCCAGCATGTCTGGATGAACTTGAATATAAACACTATTTTCTAAGTAGTAGTTAAACCTTTGCATTTCTTCAAATTGTCTTGAGTTGAGGTATAGTGGAAATCGATGTGGTGCGTTGTCGTATGATACAATTTGCCTTCTGGTGAGATTTATAATAATGCCATCCCATAAGAAATAAGCGTCATTACCCTCTGTTAAAACGAATTCAAGTGCCATTTTTGCTTTATCTGGTTGCAAAACTTTAGAGTAGAAAAATGAGTGTCTAAAAAATATAAAGAAAAACCCATATAAACAACTCCATAGAAACTCATTTACTTGTCCTACTGTTGCTTACACATAAGGCTTCAGAACCGCAGAACATAATAGCATTACATAATAAATCGTTAGACATTTACCGAATGCTATTACAAAATGGTGAATATATGCTAAGCATAATATTCTTCTTGCTTACCACTAATTTCATTCGTGATTTCAAAAACCAACCTTCAATAAAGCTGTCTAGAAATTTTAAATCACTTTTGCATCCAGATCAATCCGAAAGATCACACGAAGGTCCATGATCTCGAAATGTTACGATAAACTAGAAGTTTCATTGGCATGAAACCCACATTTGCCTTCTAGATATAAATACCAGATCAATATTTTCTCAACATGGTGAATTGTTATGCTTGTTGCATTTTTAAAATTATCACTGTCAATTTATTTGTTATGAAGGTTTCATGCATATCATTATAAAGCAATAAATAAATAAATCACTAGTTCCAAATACTTTGAATATGCACCATTTATTAGTCTTGTAGAGGTAACTTTAATTCTGGGTCCTAACTTTAGAAGATGAATGCCTTTACGATAAATGACAAGTACATACGTTGCAATTAAAAATTATTTAACCTTGCTTCCTGAGCATGCCCTTGAGGTAGTCTTTAACAACGTTACCCAGGAGTATCTAACTAAATTCTTTATGAATTTTCCTGATCGTTTTATTAGACTGATGTTCATAAATTACAACATCATTTATACTATTAATTCAGTTAAAGGAGTAAACAACACATTTTTCAAATATTGTAATATCTTCTAAATCAGGCTTTTCAACATAAAAATTGCCAGAGTGTTTCTTTCCAATCTAACTAAGGTTTACTCAAAAAATAATCCAAACCCTTTTTTTTCAACCCCCCTATATTGATAATTATAGAGACAAAAAGAAAATTAAAAATTCTTATTAGTTCACACTTATTTGCACACACATAGAACGCGCTCTGACAACCAAAATTCTCAGATAAATCTCATAGAATATGGCTCTTGAACCAAGGAAGGATAAGAAGAAGAAAAATAAGAATAACAAAGTAGCTGCAGGACCACTTTATTCAACGGATGGAGTCCCCTACGATTATATTGTTATAATAGATGCTGGATCGAAAGGATCTCGAGTTTTTATTTATAATTGGTTAAATCCAACAGCTGCTCTTAAACATGGTGTTGATTTAAACGGTTTACCCTCGGAACGCCTTCGTTTAATAAAACGTTTGGCTTCAGACAGTGACGATTTGAGTGATAATGAGGACAGCGACGACGAGGAAGAAGACAAAAAACATGACAAGCAAGCGAAGGAACAGGTTCTACTTCCTAAAGTATCATCAGGTAAGAAATGGCATAAGAAAATAACCCCTGGGATATCTGCTTTCAAGTCTTCACCTTCAAAAGTTGGTAAATACCACTTATCTCCTCTATTAGCCCGGGCTGCTAAAATTGTACCTAAATCTCAACACTATAGAACTCCAATTTTCCTTCATGCAACTGCAGGAATGAGATTATTGACTCCAACTGAACAACAACAAATCTTGAATAATATTTGTAAATATTTTCAGTATAATTCCGACTTTTATATACCTGATTGTGCGTCACACGTCAATGTTATTGATGGTGATTTTGAAGGATTATATGGTTGGTTATCTATCAACTCGTTAATTGGATCTTTTGATAATCCTAAGATGCACCAACATGGGAAAAATCATTCAACTTATGGTTTACTAGATATGGGAGGTGCCCTGACTCAAGTTGTATTCCAACCTAACTCTACGGAGATAGCAGATCATCAAAATAACTTGTATCATATCAAGTTGAATCAAGTTCCAAAACGCTTAGGAAACATGAACTCTACATATGTTCCACCAAAATCTCTTGATTTTGATGTTTATTCAGATTCATTCCTTGGATTTGGAATGTATCAAGCTCATTCGCGTTATTTACATTCTTTGGTGGATCGTTCCAACAAGGAAAATAATATTCCTTGGGGTTACAAGAATCGATCACCTATAAATGATCCATGTTTACCCAAGGGATATACCGCGCTGGAAACAATTGCAGACTATTCTTATGATTTTATCGGAATAAGTGATTTCCAACAATGTTTAACTAGTATTTTTCCAGTTTTACAGAATTCTACCCATGGAGGTGTAACTTCTCCCAGTGGGAATTGCAAACAATTTAGCGCCGCCAATGAGGTTAGTTCATGCCTTTTGAATGACTTGATTCCTGCGTTTGACTTTGATATCAATCATTTCATTGGTGTAAGTGGATATTGGAACACTATAGAGGAGTTGCTTTCTACTCGTGTTAAAAGAAGTAGCGATAATAAGGATCAAAAGAGTAGTTATAATTATCAACTTATTTTCGATGAAACTGAAAAAGTATGTTCAGAACCATGGTCTACTTTACTTGAATTGAATCAAAAACGTAAAAATCAAATGAGTGAAGATGAATTATCCGAATTATGTTTTAAAACTTCTTGGATTCTTAATTTCCTACATTTAGGTCTTGGATTCCCCCGATTTGGAATAGACGAAATCCCTAACAAGAATAATAAGGGATTTGAATCACTTCAAATGGTGGAAGAATTAGGTGGAAATGCATTTTCGTGGACATTAGGAAGAGCTATCCTTTATGCCAATGATGAATATGTTCAATCTTATAACAATTTTACAAATAGTACTGCATTGAAAAGACCAGGGTTCTTCCATAGTTCCCTGGAATATGTTTATCAATTTGGAGCGGAACAACATGCTGTTCCTCCTAGACCGGTGTTTGTCGCTCCTCGTGATCTGGAGTCAAAGTATCATCATTTTGATTATGAAGATCAGATTGACAAAGGAAATGGTTCTAAAAATTCACACATATGGTATACATTCTTCATATTCCTTGGATTGTTGTTAGTAATTGGTTGGCTCTTGGGTAGTACAGGTCGTCGTGTAGTAGTTACGAAAGTCAAGAACGGAATACAGTCATTGATTAGGTATACTCCAGGATACAACAAAGCAAAATACGTTTCTGTAGGTAGCAGTGACGATTTAGAAACAGGATTTGAGTTGGATGATTTGAATAATAATAAAAGTGGCAGTAACCAACATTTTATAATTGATAGTGAAGATGAACTAAATGAAGAAGAAACATAATAGTATTAGTTTATTATTCCTAAGACCAAGCTATATACTAACAACATACTTTTCCCCCTTTGCACCCTTATTCTCTAAGTCTTTTAATGCGCCATCAATAATATGAAGTCCACCTTTGTAATGTCTAAACCTTACTGGTTTAATTAATTTATTTGTCAAAAAATGGGTTGTAGTGGCAATAAACTTTTCTCCAAACTCTAAATCTTCATGGAATCGTTTGATTACTACTTGGTTAACATCAACACTTTCTGGATATTCTTTAGGAACACCAACGATTCCAGCAAATTGCGGTCTTTCTGTTGTGTTTTTATTGGTTGTTTGGTCAAGTATATCGAGTACTGTTGCCGACGTTTGTTTGCTAACACAATCAACTCCATACTTTATATTTTGTTCATCACCAACAATCAGTTTGATTTTGGTAATGATTTTTGATTCAGATAAGTGACGATCAATAACATGGTCAGCTCCCAAACTAACTAAATAGTCCTTATGATCCAAACTAGCAATACTTATTACTTTAAATCCATATAACTTGGCTAATTGGGTCAAATAAATCCCAACCACAGTGGCACCACCCCATATCAACAAGTATTCATCAATTTGTTCGGGGCTTTCATTCAACTCGAAACCAAAACTATTATAAAATATAATTCCTGCTGTCACAAGCCCTACACCAATAGTAGCCCCTTCTTCATATGTAAAACTTTTAGGTAATTTCCATACCAATCTTGAATCAATAGCAGTATATTCTTGAAAGGTACTAGTACGATTATCACGATAACTGGTACTACTAACAATAACATCATCGCCTATTTTAATATTCTTTACGTCTGAACCTATTTGAACTACCTTACCTGAAGATTCCCGTCCATTGATCCAAGGGAAATGATATATTCCAAACCCAAACTTCTTACCTTTCCAATCAACTGGATTAAGACCTATGGCTCGGTTATGAACAAGAACTTCATTCTTGGAAATTTCGGGAATTGGATGTGACTGTATCTCGAGAGGTTCTTTAAGATGTGTTATCAGGAGAACCGATTGAGATCTAGATAATTTGACAGCAGAAACAGGTTGGTCTTGCTCGTCTGATTCCCGAACAAGCTTCTGTTGTTTCTTAATAGACACCGTTTCCGAATCTGACTCTGAGTCAGATCTTACTCTTTTACGTGATGATTCATCGGTGAAAGTAACCATGGTCTTTATTAGTTTAGCGATAGTTAATATTAAGAATACCATATACAAGAATTTTTTCACCCAGAAAAATTAACCGAACTTTATATGATCCCTGCTCATGCACATGTAGAATCGATTCATATTTTGCATTGTTATTAAAACCGTTATTTTACTGTGGCATTTTCACATAATTAATCAAATTGCGAATATTCAATTATTTTTCTTTAGCAGCCATTCTTTTTTCGCCCACTTTAGTGCGGAAATGGGATTTACTTCCCCAATTAGGCCACGGAAACAAAGAAATCTCCACAGTTTGGAACAGGCACGTGATTTATCGAGATTCCGATACAGGAGAAAAATTAGCATTATTTATTTACATTGATTGGCTAAGAAATCTGTGGATACCTACTGAAAATGACACTACTATTAACCCCACCAAATCCAAACGAATTACACATAGCATTGCGAACCGGCATTAATTTACTTTTATTAGCAACGTAATCAAATTTAAATTGAGCCGGATCGTCATCTTTATGTCCCCCAGCCACATCTAAATTCAATGTTGGTGGTATTTGTGATGTTTTAATGGCATTGATTGTGTATATAGCCTCTACTGCACCAGCCGCACCTAATAAATGTCCAATTGAAGATTTTGTCGATGAGACAGAAACGGAATTAGGGAATAAACGAGCCATAGCATTATTTTCTGCCCGATCACCAATAATCGTACTAGTAGCATGGGCGTTAATATAATCTATTTCTTGAGGAGCTATCCCATTACTACGTGCAAGGGCTTGAGACATGGCATTATATGCACCTTCTCCATCCTCTCTAGGTGCCGTTATATGATGGGCATCCCCAGAAATACCATACCCTGATACTTCAGCATAAATATCATCGGCAGTTAAACCTCGCGCAAGTGCATGATCGAGTTTTTCAAGAATAAGGATCCCACATCCTTCACCTAATACAAATCCACTACGAGATTTATCAAATGGTCGACTGGCTAAAGTGGGATCATCATTGAAATCAGTAGTTACCGAACGAGCACGAGCGAATCCGGCAAGAGCAAGGGGATGGATTGATGCTTCAGTCCCTCCACAAACCATGACGTCGGCATAGTCCATTTTAATAAAGTTATACGCATCACCTATCGCTTGTAGACCAGTAGCACATGCAGTAGCGACAGAATGTAACGGTCCCTTGAGCGAGTATTTAATGGAAATGTTTCCAGCAGCCATATTGGTTAGAAGTTTGGGAATGAATAATGGTTGGACTTTCTTATACCCATGTGTTGCGAAAGCTGTGGAGTTATCATATACATCTTGGAACGACCCAATTCCACTTCCCACTGCAACTCCAATTCTTTTATTATCTACACTAGGGATGCTAGTTGATGATGAATCTTCAATGAGTTTAGAATCACCAAGAGCTTGCTGAGTGCTAGCAATAGCATACTGACTAAACAATGCTAAACGTCTCGCCTCGCCCTTATCAAAATGTTCCTCTACGTTCCATTTTCCCTCGGACAATGGACCCGAAGGTACTTTCCCAATAACTTTTGCGGGGACTTTATCCCATCCCTCATTATAATCAGGAAGAGTGGTTGTCGATATGAGCCCGGAATGGCCGGCTATTAGTCGAGTCCAATTATGGGATAATCCAACACCCAAGGGTGAGATTATACCAATTCCAGTTACCACTACTCTTGTACTCATGATTTGGTTCTTTTTATAGATCTAAAGAGAAGTTTTTATTCAAGTGCGGATTTATAACAGGCAAATCTTTTTTCATCTCCTACTAGAAAATTAATTTGATTTTCCGCGATTTCCAAATCTATTTGATTTGTATTTAGTAAATCTATCCAATTGGTAAAGAACGAAACCTCAGGGTTGAAATTGACTTTACCACCGCTGAGATTGAACTTAGTAAGAAATTCAGTTAATTTCTTAATTTTGAAATTCCCCAGTTTAGGATGGGTTTTTTTAAACTCTCTTTCTTCAATTCCAGACTCGTTCAACATTAGTTTGTAGTTTCTGAATATTGTTTCCTTTTGTTGTGATGGAAGATTGATGGAATTTATTTTTTGATAATTTTGCGTATAAAATGGTTGGTAAAAACCAGACTTTATTTGAGACTTGAAATCTTGAAGAAATGAAAGGTATTCAAGGGTTGGCGTGGGATATAGGCTCACTATTTCTTCTTGTTCAACTTCATCTTCATCCTCAAATTTTTGTTGCTCTTTCAGCCACTGTCTGAATATTTCTTCTCGTTTGCTCTTTGATTCAATAGTGTAAAACTCAGGATACTTAATGAATTCAGAAATAAGTCGTTCTTCAATCAAATCCCACGTTTCAAAGGGAGAAATTTTGGATTTGAATTGTTCAAGCAATGATATAAAGTCCAGTGATGATGATTCTTCGTCTATAGAAAGGTCTAAATCATTTGATTGTTCTGAATCCGAGTCTGAACCTTCAAATTGTTCTATTGCCTCTTCTTCCAAATGGTCTATATCGAGATTTTCTTTTGGTAAATTCTTTTCGTCGTCATCATCATCTTCTTCCTCGCTTGATGAATAACCTTGAACAACTTGAGCTTGTTCTGACACGTTTTCTTCTTCTTCTTCTTCTTCTTCTTCTTCTTCTTCTTCTTGATCCACATCTTCTACGTCCTTTTGTTCCACGTCGGGTCTTTCAACAACTACCTCAACCTCTGTAGGTTTTTCACCAATAAACTCTTCTTTATCCACTTGTTCCTCGATCCTTAGTCCCCTAGCTTTAGCAAACAACAATCCTAGTTCATCGAAATTAACCCCAGTTAAGAATGAATCCACGTCAATTCCCAATTCTTGCAAATCGCCAACTTGCCAATATGACTTTTTTATTTTATCATTGTAATAAAAGTGACCGCCTGTGTTGGTTATAATCAAATACCATTCCTGTGAAGGTAGTTTATACACGAACTGAGGCTTCATGATGGTGTATTTAGTGTTTCTAAAATGAAGAGCAAAAAAAAAAAAAAAAAAAAAATACACTGTGATTGTTGCAAAATGACAGAAAGCAAATGAGGCTAGAACAGAAGCTTCGGTTGCAAGGTGCTTATGTAATTGTAATCTCATGATGTAGAACCTTTTCAAAGGTGAAGGGGTAAGAGATGAGGTAAGATTTGGAGCTATTGATCAGAAGAAGCTTTGGTGACAAATGCTAGGTCTTCACTTGAAGGAGGAATTCTTCTATCATAGAGTAAAACTAGAGTTAAGGCTGTTTTAATAATCTCAAAATGTATCAAGAACAAGCCTGTATCATTAAGAGAAATAAGTTTGTTGCATGAATAGGAGTCGAATTTCACAAGATAAACCAACTTTGAAATAACTCACACCTAGTTTGGCACGGGGCCCTGTGACAATTATCTTTATGCCCAACAATGTTCATATAGAACAATGTAACAACGGACCATATACTTGGGAACTATATTGTTTTGACGTTAATTTCAAATCATCACATAATTATACATTTGCCCCACTTCTACCTACGAAAAGTATCATAACAGGTGGTAATTGTTCAGATAAAATACGAAAACCAAAGAAAATGCAGAAGGATGTTTTCTTCTTACAACCAATGAGAAAACTATTCTTAAGCATCATATATTGTATCACAGAAATAAGAAACGAAATTATTATTTAACTTCCCATACATTGGTTTACTATGACTTCGTAGAATCACCAAGTAAAACTCCCAAGTAAAACAAATCTTAAAAAAATCGATGACACGTGAAAAGCGGGGGGATAACGGGAAAGGAGGGGAGAACGAAGCCGCGGTTTTGAATCATGTAGAAGAATATGCAAGGAGCAACACAATAAAATGCATTGCATGAAATTTATGCGGCATATTTCGGGAATTGACACAGCAACAAATAATTTTAATTTTATTTTTACATTTCTTGATTTGTGTGAGAGATTTTTATTTTTAGTTTGCCCGTTGCTTAGATCGGACGATGAGTGGGACTGTTATAAGGAGCTACTGCGGCGGGGTGAGGACAGAAATTAATCTTGAAATTCAATTGAACTGAAATAGAATGAACGGTATTTATTTTGTTTGGTTGCTACATGCATAATGGTTCTTATCACCGAATATGAATTGATTCAATTAAAATGTTTTGCTAATACACAACAAATGAGTATAGTGAAAGGGGTGGATCTTGCCAAGATATGTCTTTCCAGGGTGAATTTCTCGGCTAGTTGTCTATTTTCTGAAGTAAAACAATGACACTTTTTCTTTTTGAATGTGAATTTGCTTTGAAATCATTTACCACCCCACTTTTCTTCCACTCATCCAAATCTTCGTCTTTTTTTTTTATATTTTTATTTTTTCGAAAGCCGCTACCTTCCCCACCCCACCCCCGGGCTCAAATAAGCACCCCCAAAAGGAACAAACTTTTGATTTTTCCGTCATTGTTCTTCTTGTTCGAAATACCGGTTTGAATTTTGATTTTTAAGTATTTCCGCAAACTTACTAGGATCTGGATAGAATCATATGTCGATGTTAGTAACAAGAAGGTTCGAACAATGCCATTTTACTAGATCAAGGTGATTACCGATTAAGGGCATGCAATTGCAGAAGATCACATATGTTAAATGATGGTTGACATCTAAATTAAGATTACAAAGCAAAGAGGGAGTACTTGCTACAACCATACGTTCTAAAGCGATACACTTAGATAAAATGTAAAAATAACCATACGAGAAATTAACAAATACCAAAAAATAGATTTATCTGAAAAAAATAAATAAATAAAACACAAAGTATGTTAAAGTAAACTAAATAATAAATGTAATAATAATAATCATCATAAATGCCGCCCCGCCCAGTTTCGTTCCACGAATAATTTTAGTACAGAATAATTTAACTGACAAGCATATCCACTGACATCTTTAATCGTTTCTTTTCAGGTGTATCAAAGTCATCAAGACTATTCTTCACCTTAGATACAATCGTAGTTGTTGGTGTCGATACTACTGTTGTCGTTGTTGTTGTTGTCGCGGCAGCAGCTGTTGTAGCACTAGATATTATAGATGATTCTGAATCTGAAGATTTGACAGGAGTTATGGGAATTATTGAATCAGTTTTATAGTTTGCATTTTCAAATGCAATATTAAATCTACCAGTAGATATATCTTCATCACTAATACTTTGACTCCGTGGTTGTGGATCATGTTCTCTCTTATAGCTTTTCCTTATACGACTTACAGCCAACTCGCTGCCTTGATGTAAATTCTTTGCATGTCTTAATAATAAATCTCGTCTACTAAAGGGTCGACTGCATAATCCGCAAGTGAACGGTTTAAGTTTATTGTGAGTGGAAAGGGTATGGCGAGTTAAATGTTCTTCTCTTGTGAATGCTCGTTGGCACATTTTGCAGTTATATATTCTGGGGTTACCTCCTGCTGTTTTAGTTCCATAATTTGCTGCATTTGTGGAAGTCAAAATTGAAGAATCAGTTGAAGTTGTTTCCGTTAATGGAGATCCCACTGGAGAAATTGGGGAATTTGGTGTACTCATTATCGCAGTTGTATGTATCAAGATAGTACCAGCTGTAGTTAAGTGTAAGTTTTGTATAAAGCTATATATCTAGCTATAAATATCTGACTGTGGATAAAGAAGCAAGAAGGAGGGGGGGGCCAACCAATTTATATATTATATATCCCATTCAAAATTCAAACGGATATTTAGACCTAAACAACAAAAAAAAAAGAAATTATTTTTTTCAATCGTAGCCTTAATAAAACAAAAAAAAAAGGAGACAATAACTTCCACAAAATAGGACATAAAAGGTGGGGTGATAAAAAATATTTTGAGTGAATAAAAAAAAGGTTTTTTTTTGGTTGGTTTGGCAAGTTCCTTTAAACCTGCTGATTTAAACATTAGAGGGTTCTTTTTCTTACCCAACGGTATTAAGAAATAGTTTTGATTTTACTAGATCTGTACAATCAAGAATTTGAATAAGAATTGATACGGCATTTCGGAGATTTTTTAATTGTCAGGAACAATACTAAAAGTATAATTGTTTCTTTAATAGTATCAGTTAATGCCAAAATTTAGATACATACCAAAGAGCTTCTGATACAAGGAAGGGAACCCCTCTCTCTATTTCCTTACATGTAAGTTTGATTAAATTCATTGTCCCTCTTTTTAAGCATTATTAGTCTCGGCTTTCCTGCTAGGCAACTACGAAATCGAAGTAGAGCCCAATGAGAAAAGAGAAACCAAGAAAATAAAAAGAATTTACCTTACATAGAATCCGGGGGTGGGGTGTTTACGCGGGGGTGCGCGGCAGGGTGTGAAGGGGGGAGGAAGCGAAAATTAATTACAGAAATCTTTAAAAACCGATGAATAGCAGTCCAGTTTCTCCTTGAAGTAACATCCATGCGTTTAGATATTCACATCCAGCAATACTCGCTTCAGGAACATAAACAGCCACTTTCAATTTAGCCGTGCTTTGAACTTGGTATTCTGGCGCACTTGACTCGGAGTCTCCCCGCTTTTTAAGCAAGCCGGAACGTTTGGAAAAAAATAATTGTACAAAACAATATAGAAAAAAAAAATCCCAAGAAAAAAGACAAAGCAATCTTGCTACCTAAACCGATAAATCTCCGAATATCCAATAGGATCGCAAGAATTGGAAATTGAGAAGGTTTGCGTTTCTACTAATACGAAATTGTCACGACAATAAAAGTTTAGTTCTCTACAAGGTTTCCGGATTTTGGATCTCGGAGTGGGTAATTAGTGGCTGAACATCACTAGCAATTCCAACTTGATCGTTTCCTCCACTCTTAAGGGAAATTTGCAATTGAAAAGGGGGAGACTTACACAATATCGTAGTAATAATAATGCATGTATAGAAAGACCCATCAAGGTGGCTTTTTAACTCTGATTGTCATTAGTCACCTCTACTTTCAAGTTACTGAACCGGATTTTCTTATTGTTCGTCTTAAAGTAGCCGAAACGGTGAGATGCCGTAATTTATACCCTAGGAAATGGTTCGGATATCTTGACTAGTTCTATCTAAATCTCCGTGGTGGCTAATTTTTTAACCAAAAAAATAAATCGTCTGATTTCCAAAATACGAAGAATATGACGGAGCTACGGAATCAGTTTGAAGAATCGTTTGATTTCTAGAATACCAAGACGGGCTTCGGCATCACTATTGAGTTGAAGTGAAGATGGAAGATGAGCAGTTCTTGCAGCCATGGATTTAATGGAGTACCTTCCCAAAAAAAAGAATTGCAAAATAATATTGTGTTATATTTTCACGGCAAGCACATCCGTTTTACATGGATATTACCAGATATTTTCTGTAACACTTTACTCCAGTGTTTTACAGTATTTCCTTACCTACACTTCAGTGAGTTTGGCATGAAGGTTGTTGCCAGGAGGGTTTACCTTTTGTGTAAGTTTTATTTATTTACGGTTTATCTAGTTATAACTTAGATCTATACTGGCATTTTTTGAGAATATTGCAAATAATTTCATCAAATTCGAACGTAGATATTTGAATTAAGAATTATATGCAAACTTTAATCCAATTCTGTCTTTCCTAAGCATTCGGTCAACGTTGTGCTGGTACTATCATGATTTAACCCCGTTGAAATATGAAATAAGGTTCCCAAGTATAAACAATGGTTGATTATATTCAAATCAATTAAAAATTCCAAACTTCAGCAACTGGATTATCTGGAAATAATTCAATGTTTGTTATTATTATACAACGGCACAAGATGACTTGTCTTCAATTGAAATCATCAATAGTTATGATGTGATTAGTGAAACTTTGTCGTTATTTGGAGGATCAATTACCATTGATGATGTTTCAGGAATGCAATATCTCGATACAACTCCAGAAAATCTCACCACAGATTCATTTAAATCAATTATATCAATTTGTCTAATTTTATTCCTAATTTTAAAATTAACCGTAGGGAAATATTTCAAATATAAACAAAATAATCAAATTATAAATCAAGATATTGTGGAATTAGTACATAAACTCTGTCCATCAAATTATCATCAGTTAATACCGGAATTGAAAACATTACAGCGTGAATTTAACCTCGATGAAACTTGAATAAACTCATAATTGAACAATTATTGTCTGGAACTTATTTTGGGAAATTTTTCAATATTCAATCCCTAATGATTTATATTTCCAATTAATAATCACTAAATTCTAATTTAGCAAGCAATGATAAAATTGGACATTTAAATCCAACAAGACAAGGTTTGGAATTATGTGAATTTGGATCAACGTCAGAAAATCATGATTTAATTAAAACATTTATTTAAAGCCATGACCAATATAAAATTTTTTAAAATTGCAATTGGAAAAAATGAAACATTTACACCAGTTCAATTATTAACTTTCAATCATAACCTCCTTGAATTAATCACAATAATCCTGCAACAAAATCCAAAATCATACATTTCATTTGAAAAATTATTTCAAGTAATCTCGGATTTATCAATATATTTCCAACTGAATCAACAAGATACATATTTCAATAAGGTGAAGATAGCATGTATAGAATCGTCTTTAATAGAGGATAATTTCAATTATGCATATACTCAAACCATGCAATTATTCCCCATGTGTAAAGATTGGATTATATTTTATCAAGTGGGGAAATACATTTCACCAGATTGGGATACCGCACCATTGTATATTCTAATTAAACAACGAGAAATACTTGGATTGATATTGGAACATTTTGATGAGAATTTTAAAATGGTTTTGGATCAATGGGATAGAATTAATTCTCAGATTGAACAATATCAAGTAGGACAGCAAGTTAGTAGGGAAGTTGGACGCGATGTGATTTCTAATTTGTTGGTTTCAGGGTTGGGTTGGGCCATTGGAGCTAAGAACTTCGCTGTCGCTCAGTTATTAGAGTAGTTGTAACAACTGAGCACTAGCCAAGTTGTTAGTATAACATATAAGTTAGACTAAGAATAGATTTATATAATTATATATTCAACAATACGAAATTTAACAAATGAGTGTCTATTCCAACCATGTAGCATGTTAGAATACTATTATTAGACAAATTGCAAAGATTTATAACTAGAAAATATATTATTAATTTTATAGTGCAAAATTTTAGCTAGACTTTTTTTCTTTGTAAATCTTGAGATTTTGCAATATAAAAGGAGCTGCAAAAATCCAAAATCCAAATTTTAAATTTACAAACATTCATCACTTTCTTTTTCTCTTTTTCATTATCTCTTTGCTTAAATTCATAATAATTCATAATTAACAATAAGTAATACATATAAGAATAAATACTAACCTTTATTTCATAGTTCCACATTGATTTCAGACAATTTGTTAAAATATTTGATTCAGCGGTTAACATTATTACATTAATCAAGGCTTTCATATTACAATTATCAAGTTTAGGAGCAATCATAAATCATATTGGAGATATTTAGAAGTTGAAATGAGTTTGGAATTGGTTCAATTGTTAAGATTTTCGTTATTAGTTGGTTGTTAGTTATTTTATGGATCTGTTTGTGATCGACAGATCTTGAATGGTGGAATATCATGAGAGGATGAGGTTAGAGAGCAAACAAGAGAAGATCACCTTGACTTTCCTCATATTTACTAACTTATTAATTTAGAGACACATATCTGTTTGTGATCGACAGTTATCGAGGTGTTATTGTGCGAACATGAGGTTAGAGAGAGAAAACTTAGAAGATCACCTCGACTCTTCCTCATACTACTAACTATTTTAATCTAGGAAATTAAGTATATAGATTTTGTTATAAATTTTAATATTATATTTTGTTTTAGTTATAAAATTTAGTTTCTTTGTAATTTCTCTAGTATTACTTAAATATATAATTAGTAACATCAAAGTAACAATTGGATAAGAAATTAATTAATTAATTATTGTCTTAAGCATCAAATAAGAGTTATTCATGTTCAAAAGCAAGTCAATGACTATTCTGGTTTTACCATGCCAGAAACCAAAATACCTTTTAGCCTATACAGGAGACTAAAATTTTATGACTCTAAAACGGGGTATGTTTGCCAACAATTCATCTCTCATAGCAATACAGGGCCTTAGAACAGCAAATCAGAAACGGCAAAATATGTTTAACTCTTCTAATTTGAAAGATCAGACAAGAGTAAATGTCAACCTAAACTAACTAATATTCTAATATCTAAAAAAAAACCCGGATATGCCTAGAGAAGCTGATGAATTTCTTATACAAAACCGACCGCTAGTAAATCTTAAACCTAAAGCACAGTACTTTAACACATTTTTGCATATACCAACAGGAAAGTGGCAAATCCGTTCACGTGATGATAAGGAATCATTTTGAGGAAAATATGAATTGGATTTCTTATCTACAGGATTCTGTGCGCGTTGTCTAGTTGCCTCCCCCATTGCCCCCTTAAAGTGTCACTAGCCTCCTTGTTGCTGTTCCACTGACACGCATCGATCTATTCACTTCATTGTTACTTTTTTTTGAGTAATAATATACAGTTTTTCGTTAGATAATTCCAAAGGTTTAATGTCGTTAAAAAAGGTATAGATTTGAAGCTTGTAAAACATATGTATGAAATAAACTATGGCATCATATAATCCATACCGAGATGATATAGCATCTGATAACCAGGAGCAACGCCCGCAGCTGTCGCTAGAGTGGCAGAAACAACAGCAACAACAACAATTTGGTCTTGATACCCAGAATGATACATTTTTATCAAGAATCTTTGGTTTGAATTCTATTTATAATCAACTTCACGAGAACTATCAGTATTATGATCCTGAGTTTGATAGTACTGATCAACAAACTCAACAGTTACAACAACTGAATTCAAATGAGCATCAGCAACAACAGCAAGACGAAGAGGATGAGTCGTTATTGCCTGTGGCAAGTAGTGTAATAAACACTAATCAAGAAGGTATAAAAATTGGTGGTGGAGGCCATAGTAGTTTACTTGATTCTGAATCTGATTCTGATCTATCATCAAGTTCGGAAAGCTATGTTCGCCCTAAATCAAACATAGAGGCAGAGCAGGAGCAAGAACACAAAGATTCACGTAGGTTGAAGTTTAATTTGCCTACAAAATTGACAGGGAAGTTTAAGCAAGATACAATATTACCAACATATACCATTCCTAGCCAATTTAGAAAACCTAAAAAAGAACAAGCGGAGAATTCCAAAAGGCGAACCACATTTGTTATACCGCCTAAAGAACGGGCTCTATATCTTTGGGCTAATATTACTAATATGGATGAATTTTTAGGTGATGTATATTACTACTACTGTGGCAAAGGGTTAGCCAATATTATTATATCAAGAGTTATTGATTTGTTCATTTTGGTGTTTATTCTTTTATTTACAGTTTTTCTTAAGTGGGGGATAAATTATGAATTTTTCATTCAATGGAGACAAACACAAGATACCCATATAACTTTGTCGGATTTAATTATAAGCAATTTTCTAGTTGATAAGGTTCCAATTTTAGCCAAATTTTTATTATTTGGATTCTTTGTGTACGTAATATTAAGGATCATTCAATTATATTTTGATTATAATTATAAACTACGAGAAATTCGGAATTTTTATTATTATTTAATCAACATTAATGATGAAGAATTGATGACTATAAATTGGAAAACTATAGTGGAAAGATTAATGTTATTGAAGGATTACAATAGTTTAACATCGACTAAAGATCCTCAACATTATGTAAATGACTTGTCTTCAAAAGTACGCTTAAATGCTCATGATATCGCCAATCGAATTATGAGAAGAGAGAATTATATGATTGCTATGATGAATAAGGATGTTTTGGATTTAACACTTTTTAATAATAGATTTTTATCTATTACTCAAAATTCAATTTTGACTAAAACATTGGAGTGGAATTTAAAGTTGTGTGTTGATAATTTCATATATAATAGAAACGGTCAAGTCAATCCATCAATACTCAAAGACTATAATAGAAATCACTTGGCTAAGGAATTATCCTCTAGATTTAAATTGGCTGCAATGATCAATATGCTATTATGTCCATTTATTGCCGTATATTTCGTGTTGTTATATTTCTACCGCTATTTTAACGAATTTAAATCAAATCCAAGCTCATTGGTTGGTTCAAGACAATTTACTCCCTTTGCTCATTGGAAATTACGAGAATTTAATGAATTGCCTCATTTTTTCAATAAAAGATTACGAATGTCGATCGGGCCGGCAAATACTTATATTAATCAGTTTCCTAAAGGATATATTACTATAAATGTTATGAAGTTGGTTAATTTTATATCGGGTGCGTTGTTGGCAATTTTGGTTATAATGGGTATTTGGTATGAAGATGAATTACATTCATTTTGGGCATTTGAGTTGACCGAAGGGAAATCCCTGTTATTTTATATTAGCATCTTTGGTACAATATGGGCAGTTACGGGAACAACAACTGGGAATTCTTCGACTGAAGTTAGTCTGAGTGAATCTTTTGTGTATGATCCAGAGGCAAGTTTAAGATATGTTTCACAATTCACACATTATTTACCTAGTAAATGGAATAAAAAATTACATACAATTGAAGTTAAGAATTCGTTTTGTGAATTATATTCATTAAAGATATTGCTAATAATGAATGAAATTTTTAGTATTGTTTTTACTCCTTTTATATTATGGTTTAAGATTTCAAGAAATTCTGGAGCAATCATTGATTTTTTCCGAGAGTATAGTATACATGTTGATGGATTAGGTTACGTTTGTTATTTTGCCATGTTTAATTTCGAAGAAAAAGACAAGAATATGATGGTTGATTTAAACAAACGTAAAAAGAAGCATAAGAAGAGCAAATCTAAACCCATGACTAATGAAATTGAGATGAATAAGATTTCTAAAAGTGATCAAGATGCATCTTCGAATGATAGTTCAGAAGAAGAGCCTTCCGATATTGATTATATGCGTCATTATCAACAAGATGATAAAATGATTAAATCATACATGTACTTTTTAGAAAGTTATGGAGCAGGATCACAAGCTCAAACAAAGGCAAAACCGACATCCCAGCAAGTTCAAACTAAGAAGCGTGCACCAGTGGACCCATCGCCTAGTTTTCTATATGATCAAACAAATCTAAGTGATTCATTATATAATATCAATTATAAATTTGATGATAGTATGATTTTGAAAGATGATATGGCAAGAAGGAAAGGTGGGGTTTTAGGAATGTTGAATCAATTTTACAAACAAGATTTAAGTTGAATATTGTATAATACTATTCGTACGTACATGTAGCTTTATTTGTATCTTTAATGATAGAATTAATATTTTGAACCCCATTAAATTTAGGAATAGCTTTTGTGCTTCACTTGGTAGATTTTGTGTTCGATTTTGTACTGAGAGCATGATCATGTTACTTTCAAGATCTTGGATTCAGGGAATGGGGTCAATTAATGATCTTTTACTATTCTCCAATCTCTTGTCCGTTCTGAGACATTTCACCAGTGGCTACTTTTCTTGCCGAAATTTTCACTGTGTTCAAATATGGAAAACCCTCTGAATCAGTTAATAAACTTATAATACAAAAAAAAACATGGTCTAGAAGAATGGAAAACAAATGGTGGATCTTTATCACTTCATTCTAAGTTCCCCAGGAACATCATTATAGCCTTGCATCCGGGGAACCTTTCTTCCAATTTTTCAAGACTGCCTGCCAAATAATCTTTTCTGCTAAATATGGAAATCACACATGCAAAACAACAAACACATGGTGTTGATTTCAGTTTTCATGAACTGTGGACGTTGCACCATCGACGTTAGGACTCAATTTATATTGCACAGTTCTGCAGCAAATTTTGACTGCAAACAGATAAACCTTTCAAAAATCAACTCGCTCGGAAATTATATTTGTTCTCCCTCCCAGTCATAGCTAATTTTAGAACAATTAGAGAAATTTCTACAAATTTATGTTAACAGAGATAATTCTATATTAGTTAAGAAAACAAGTACTAACAAGAAAGAAAACTAAATTATATAATAGAAGACGATTATATATGAGAGATT